>PYXC01001579.1:3647500-4077500 GCA_015244755.2 Tenualosa ilisha | reverse complement strand
GGTCTCCCCTCTGTTTTGATTTTCACCTTCTCATCATCCTCCAGTGTGTGAAATGGGGTATTTAACATCATGAATACGTCTCATTTTTCCATCCTTTTTTTTATTGACACAACAAAGCAAAACTCTTCAATGGCTCAAACTCTCCGCCGTTCGCACCTTCACGAATGGCGGGTCTGTCAACAATGACAGTATTGCAAGACCTTGCCCATCACACACCCGAGTGTTGTATTCTGCAGGAGATAAGGTCCCTTTTGTTGGACACTGTGTGTGTTTGTGTGTGCTTTACCCAGGTTTGCCGTGGTGGGTTATGGTTGTATGACCTGTATAGGCAACAGTGGACCTTTACCTGAACCTGTGGTGGAAGCCATCAGTAAGGTACCAGCACACATAGCAGCCAGTCCATACCTAACTGAACACCTACACATATGTTAACATATATACACTGTAACTTTAAGTTTAGCTGAGACCACTCCGGGAGTGCAGAGGATCAGGCACAAAAATGGTTTAAAGCAAATAGGAGTTATTTTTAATTAGGTTCCTTTAGCAAACTCTAACAAGGACCAGGATTTACCTCACCAAACAATTTCAATTTCGCCTCAGGATCTCCCATATATCTCTCGTTATAGCCTCTCTCTCTCAAAGGTCATAGTCCAAACAAATCAATTCTTAAAAATCAGTTCGCTCAACATAAACTTACCACAGTGTATTGCAGTCGTATACTTTTCTCAGGCTGGGCTTTGTCTCCTCACCCGTGTTCTCTCCAAACCGTCTCCTTTGTCTGCCTTGATTAACAATTATAAACACCTGCCTGCTTTCCTTGGCGTTTTTAGTTTTTGGCAGTGTGGCCATCTTGAGGAGGGCCATGTATCTACCATCCACGACACACCCCCTCGGGACAACACATATCTCTCTCCCTCACCCTGATGCCCTCAGCAGGGTGGGCGAGGACCACAGGGGATGCAGTCCTAAGGACCACCTACTGACCTGGCTATTAAGTCAGTTTTCCACTGAATGGTATCAGCTCAACTTGACTCAACTCTACTCAGTTTGGTTTTGGATGTTTCGTTTTCCACTGTCCATGGTGTTACTTTCACATCGTTTAATGAAACTGGTTGCTATAGTGACACTGAAATAAACTACCCTAGTGTTAGCAATGTGGAAAAGACGGTAACAACAGTTATTAATGTGAATCTTCTTCCCAGCAAGTAATACTTGAGTGTCCACTTCCCCTTACAAGTCTAGCAGAGGCCACACAGAGCAATCAGGCACAAAAAAGGTTTAAACAGAAAAGAAGTTATTTTTTTTAATTAGGTTCTATTAGCAAACTCAAAGACCAGGGTTTACTTCACCAAACAATTTCAGTTCTGTCTCAGGATCTCCATTATATATCTTGTTATAGTCTCTCTCAAAGGTCATAGTTTAAACAAAGTACTTCCTCAAAATTAGTTTGCTCAACAAAAACATCCCTGGTCACAGTGTGTTGCAGTCATACACTTCTCTCGGGCTGGGATTCATCTCTTCACCCGTATTCTCTTCAGATCATCTCTTTTGTCTGCCTTGACTAACAATCACAAACACCACGTGTAGTTTCCGGCAGGAGGGAAATGTATCTACCATCCACGACACGCCCCCTCAGGACACCACAACATACACACACACTCATGCTTGTAGACATACAAACTCATTTCTAATCACTGACTGCAACCCTAACCGATTCAACACACACTCACACGCTCTCCTCAAACATGCACGCCCCCACACACAACACACACACACACACTGTCCTCTTCTGTGTGCAGGGGGACCTGGTGGCAGCTGGTATTCTTTCAGGCAATCGTAACTTTGAGGGCCGTGTGCACCCCAACACTCGTGCCAACTACCTGGCATCCCCGCCCTTGGTTATTGCCTATGCCATCGCCGGCACTGTGCGCATTGACTTCGAGAAGGAGCCCATTGGTGAGTGACAAGTACGGTGAGGTTGGGCTGGGCAATCGATCGATCTGGAGATATTCATTACTGTGGCAGGAAATAGGATCAATGTTGTTAAGACTGATAACTCTTCTCACCTAGCCCCTGTGTGTTTGTGTGTGTTGCAGCTGTAACTGTTGAAGGGAAGGAGGTGTTCCTGAGGGATATCTGGCCCACAAGAGAGGAGATTCAGAGTGTGGAAAGACAGTTTGTCATCCCAGCCATGTTTAAAGAGGTCTATGAGAAGATAGAGGTATACACACAAATACACACACACACACACACACACTCTAACTGTGTTCAGAAAGTGCACTTGTTCACTCACTCACTCATTCATTTAATGCATAGTGTTTGCTATTTAGGGGGTTAACTAGTGAATAAAGAGAGAGGATGTTTAGATTTGTGTAACCTGTAAGGTTAATCTGCAAGGTGAAGATAGAGCTCGGTTTAGGGGATATGTTATCACATCTTACAAAAAACTTCCAAAATACTCTAAAAGAAAACATTACATGGCTTTACTTCCATTTATCTACCATCAACACATTTGGGACACACTGTTAACACTATGGAAATGTCATTTTCCAATAAGATATCAGATTAGCTACAAGCAAATACACATACACAATACAATTTGGGCAACAAAGCAAGTTAGACGTGTTTTCCTTAAAAAGTAATAAAGATTTTTATATCTTGTCTGAGGTGTCAACAAGCTTTTCCTTATACAATTTCAACAGTATTAGTAGTTATAAATGAACTTTGATAGCCTTAATGCTAAATAACGAAATGAAGAAACAAGAGCTTGTGTAGTACTAGGTGCACTTTATTGGACATTATTGTCAATTACAGACTGACCCTGCTGGATGCTGCATCCGCAATGAGAATGTGCCCCTGCTGCAGATGTTTTTTGATACAGCCTCTCACCTCCAGCCAGGCTTTCGTCTTTGCCAGACAACACTAATAAAGTGTATAACATACCTAAGAGCAGAGAATCCAGGGTGTTCTGGCTGGGGCCATGAAATAAAGGTCCTGGTTTTCATGTTAGCTGGTCAGTGCCATCTCCTACAGAGTAGTAGCCCAGACATTTGACATACCACGCCCCACTGTGCATGACCTCATGCACAAGATGGCCGAGAGAGTCCTTAAGCTTAAGGAAAGGGTCATCTTATTCCCTTGTGCCATGGAGTTAGGTGCTATAGGAGATGGGTTTGCGCTTTTCTAAAGTTGTTGGAAACATTGATGGCTGCCAAGTAAGAATCAAGCCTCCCTCACGTGACAAGCATGTTATTTAAATAGGAAATAATTTTTTTTCAGTTCAGTTTCTGGACATTTGCATTGGCTACACTGGGTCAGTCCATGATGCTCAGATGTACAGGAACAGCCCCATTTGTACTGACAACCTTTACCCCCCACAAGGATACATTATCCTAGGTGACGGTGGGTACCCCTGTACTCCACCTCTGATAACACCATACCGGGAACTTCTTGTGAGTGCAGAGCAAAGACGGTTCAACTTCCATCACGCCAAGGCACGCTGTATAATTGAATGGGCCTTCGGCATAATGAAAACTAGGTGGAGTACAATATTCCTGAAAGCCCTAGAGGTGAAGCCCACCTTTGCTCCTGTAGTCACTGCATGTTGTGCAATTCTACACAACATTCCTGTTGATGCTGTTGATTCCTATTGGTGACTTGTTGGAGCCATTGGAGGAGGCTGTCGGAGGGATGACGACCAGGATCAGCCTCAGCCACTGCAGCTGGATCATAGTGGAGAGGAAGTGAGGATGGATCTGACAGTGTTTGACCGAGTGCAGGTTGCTCTTGACCAACATAACTACATGTATTGAATAACAGAATGGTGTACCACAATAATTAAATTTGCACTTTCATTAATTGTGCATATTAGCCCCAGTATGATTTTATTAAAAAACACATAGGTCTGGACAAGTCAACTGAATCGTTACACCTACAAGTGATTCAACATTAACTTAAACTGGCCTAGATAATTAAAAATGACTGAACAAGAAGAGTACAGTAATGAAAAGCTATTTATTTAAAAATCATATTTTAAATTTTTTTGGCCATGATTTCCAGTAGTGACAGAAGCCTCTCTTCTTTCTTCTATCTTCTTTCCTGTCTCTCTCCTCTGCTTTCCTGCTCTCACTCTCAAAGAAGTCAAGGACGGGGTCAGCCTTCCTCTTCACAGCCCCTCGTCTTTGCCCCATCTTTGTCCTCTTTTTCCACCTCCTGCTCCTCCTCACCTCCAGGCTCAGGAGGAGGCACTGCAGCCATGCTGTCTCCCTCTGCAGATAGTGTAACAGCCAAAATAGCAACAGCACAAAGAACAAAAAGAACATTGTGTAATGTTAATCAATAGCAATGAAATCTGTCACAAAATGCTCTCACACACATACGCATGTACACGTCTGCCAAGAACCAATAAACATAAGTGTAGAAATTCATTGTGCATCCATAACTACAGATGTAATGACGACTGGGGGACAATAGATGGCTTCCCCCAGCACTTGATCCATCAGGGGGTACCACGTCCAGGTAGTTGCGGTGCTTATCCCTGACTTTGTGCTCTCTCTGCTTTTTTGAGTTCCTGAAATAATTAATGCAGTCAGTCATTTGTAAGCAGTTGTATTGCATTTTGCTACAGTATAAGTCAGAGTGCTCTTCAAAGGCTATACCCTGATGTTAATGACACCCACACATCAACATAGTTCCACATGCACTGAGGTAAATTTGACATGCTGAACCTGAAATCACTAAAACTATATGATTTAAGGACAAAAGAATTCATACCACGTACCACGGTACTTAATTCATTGCCATAATTTTATGATAAACTCGAACAACAAAATACTACTCACACATACTTAATTTCCTTCAGGATAATGAAGTATGCATCCATCCATCCATCCACCTTGTTACCCCGCCTCCCACCACACACACACACACACACACACACAGATCGTCTTCCCAGCCAGGTCTATGAGAAGATTTCTGACATGCTCTCTGCTCTTTCTTTGTGTGTGTGTCCATGTAGAAAGTGAATGAGCGATGGAACTCCCTGGTTGCCCCCTCTGATAAACTCTACACCTGGGACCTCAAGTCCACCTACATCAAATCTCCACCCTTCTTTGAGGGACTGGTAAGGGTTTGCATTGTCCTACTTTGTGTCTTTATTCACCTCTTTCTCTCGATCAGATAAGATTTAGCAGGCTAACTCATGTTTTTTCTCCTCGTGTTGTATAAAAAACATCAACTGAAACCTTTGTAGTGATAGTGGAAGGTACAGTTGTTGTTTATATTGTGGTAACCATATCTGTTCCCTCCCACAATGAGCTCCTCAGCATAGAGTTCAATTCAACTCAATTATATTTTTACAGTGTCTAGTGCTTAGTAAGTCTAGGAAGAAACCTTGGGCAGATCCACAATTCAAAGGGCTAACCTAACTGCCAGGGGTCATGCAGGAAAAGTACAATCAGTAGTAACCATGATAGACTACAAGTTGTCTACGGTTTTAGCTAAGCATCATAACAGTTTCAGAATATTATCCCATAACATTACATGGTAGTCAATCCATAGGTGGTTATCAAGAATTATGGCTGGACAGTGTAGTAGCAGCCAGACATAGTGTTAAAGTCAAGGAGTGAGATGGATCATGGGGGTAACAATAAGGGTCCATTTTGACAGTGCCAATGTGGAGGGGATGAGTCACAAGGCCTCAGGGAAGGAGAGTCTGTCCTGGCAAGGATGTCAAGGAGGGCCTCTAGGATGGAAAGTCAGTCCTGGCATGGGCCTACCGTAATGTTGGTTGCAGCCCACTCAGGAGGACAGGAGTCCGCCTGGGGAGGCAGTAAGAGGAAGGTTTTAAGTCTAGACTTAGAGGTATTGAAAGTGTCCGCTTGTCTTATGTGGGGGTTGAGATTATTCCACAAGACAGATGGATGCACAGTGATATTCTCGGGATTACAAGGAGACCAGCATTCTGGGATCTTAGGGTTCTAGGAGGGTTGTAAGGGACAAGTAAGTCTTTAATGTATGTTGGAGAACGGCCATTGAGGGCTTTATAGATTAGGAGGAGTATTTTAAAATCGATTTGACTTTATTTGGGAGCCAGTGTAAAGAAGCGAGGACGGGAGGAATACGTTCAGAAAATATTAGTCATCCAAATTTTAATTTCTTGGAGGCAGGCATCAAGTAAATTTAGTTATTGGCATACATACATTAGGCTTCATGGAAAGGTAAAGCTGGGTGTCGTCAGCATAGGAGTGGAAAGTAATGCCATGTGCTTGTGCTCATCTGCACTTTCACTGAACTGGTGTGTTTATGTGTGTGTTGTTCCACAGACGCACGAGCTAAAGACTCCTCAGTCCATAACAGATGCCTACGTGCTGCTCAACTTCGGCGACTCGGTGACCACAGACCACATTTCCCCCGCAGGCAACATCGCCCGCAACAGCCCTGCCGCCCGCTACCTGACCAGCCGAGGGTATACACTCACACAAATATGCATACCACATCTCCCCCGCAGGCAGCATCGCTTGCAACAGCCCACACACACACACCCCACACAGTCCTGCCGCACACTCCCTGACCAGCAAAGTGTAGAGTGAACACACACGCACAGTAACACACTAACCCTGTGTATCTCCAGGCTGACTCCTCGTGAGTTTAACTCCTACGGCTCCAGGCGTGGGAATGATGCAGTAATGGCTCGTGGAACTTTCGCCAACATTCGTCTACTTAACAGATTCCTTGGGAAACAAGCTCCAAAAACACTCTACCTACCCACCGGAGAGACGGTCAGAGTAGTGTGTGAGTGTGTGTGTGTGTGTGTATGCTTGCAAGACTGGGAAAACAGGATTAAGGTAACTTGTGTTTGTGTTTGTGTGTTGTGTGTGTGTGCTTCCAGATGGACGTGTTTGATGCAGCAGAGCGCTACCAGCAGTTGGGCCACCCTCTCCTGGTGCTTGCTGGGAAGGAATATGGCTCTGGCAGCTCCAGAGACTGGGCTGCCAAAGGACCGTTCCTGCTGGTAAGGACCTGGGTCTTGGGCTGAGTCAAATTCTCTCACTCCTGTTTACTTGCATTAGGAATTTCTTTTCTCTCACTTGGCACTTTCTTTCTCTTTTCTCTCTCATTATTCTCTGCCTCTCTTTCATCCTCTTTCCTGTCCTGTTCCCCATTAGGCTCAATAAATCTAGATTACTATATCAAAATAAAAGTATTTAAGAATACAATCAATTTTTACTAGGCCAAGAAAATATTATGAAAAGAAATGAAAGAAAAGAAATTTCTTTAAAACTTTGATATTAATCTATTTATTCATATTTATATATATATATTTGCAATTTGTATGGATTCATCGTTCCCTAGCCATTTTACAAACTTTAAATTGGGTTACAGTTTGTTTATGATTACCATAAAGTTAGAAGGTCAACCTCCTACTCCTCCTCCTGCATCCACAGGGCATCAAGGCAGTGTTGGCAGAGAGTTATGAGCGGATTCACCGTAGCAATCTGGTGGGCATGGGCATTATGCCCTTAGAGTACCTCCCAGGAGACACAGCCGACAGCCTGGGCCTCACTGGCCACGAGAAATACACTGTGGTCATCCCACCCCAGCTCACTCCACGCATGCTCGTAGACATCAAGGTACACACACACAGACACACACACATACATGGCTGACAGCCTGGGCCTCACTGGCCAGGAGAGATACACAGTTGTCATCCCACTCCAGTGCAAGTTGGGCCACCAAGCTGGGCCACAATTGCTCATAGACATCAAGGTACACACACACACACACACACACACACAGTACTAATGCATTGCTGTGTGTGTCCCCGGTACAGCTGGACAATGGGAAGTTGTTCCAGGCTCGGACGCGCTTAGACACGGACGTGGAGCTCACATACTTCCAGCACGGAGGCATCCTCAACTACATGATCCGCAAGATGGCCAAGCAGTAGAGAGAAGGCCTGAAAAAAGATCTGTGTTGTCTCTGCTGACGTGGCCACTCTGAGCGCACACACTCTCCCCTGCAGAGATTTATCAGTCTTGTCTCTCTCTTTTCTTTTTTTCTCTTTTTTTTTTTTTAACAAGTCTTAACAATTGAGTTGTGCCAGCCCAATTTGTCTGTCTTTCTGTTTGTCTGTGTTCTCCTCCAGGCAGCATTGCGGCTGGTTGCCTGGCGTAAGATTAAGAAACTATTTTGAAATGATCAGCTAATCTAGTGTTGCCACACACACACACACCTCCATATGGTTGCTAAGAGCACCAGTTCAACTCAGATGGACTAGAATCTAATCCTGCCTCAACATTAGGCAACACTATGCCCTAGGGAACGCTCGTCAGTCAGCCTCAACCAATCACAGACACACCAGGAGGAAGCTAGCTGGTGATTGCTTGTTCTTGGTCCCGCTCCAATCACAGACACAGACCTAATGAGTACTAGTTAGCGCTAAGCCCTACTCTTATCACAAACAGGCCTAATGGATGCTAGCCATCGCTAGCTCCTGGTTGTGTCACAAACAGGCCTAATGGGTGCTAGTTAGCACTAGCCAATGCTTTGTCCCATTCTAGTCACAGATTGGCCTAAGGGGTGCTAGCCAAGTTCAGGTGCTGGTCCAATCACTCGTGTTCTCCTGTCCAATGTGAGTCCCATGTGATCATATTAGTTGAAGCCTTCTGCTCTGTTTGAATGCCCATTACGTGCTAAAGGTTTTAGGTTTTACTGCCCAGCCAAACTCACTTGCGCACAAATCATGCCATGTCTTGCTGTAATAGGTTGCCTTGACAAAGCTGTCCTGGCCCTTTATCATTGGCCAAACTAGAGAAGGTTGGCCTCTCCCTCTGCCAGAAGAATCATGTCTGTTTTAAAGTAGATCATTGTGCTACAGCTAATCAGCATTGTAGATTGTACAGTGCATCTCTCTCTCTCACACACACACACATACATTCACACGTTCTTTAAAATAGGCCCTGATGTACTGTCCTAAGGAAGTCTGAATATTTTTTAAGTGCCTACTGGTTTGTCTGGTTTGTCCTCAGGCTCAGAGCAGTCAAAGGTCTGCCTGTCTGTCTCTCTTTTCCTTTCTCCCTATCTGAACTCTACACACAACCACAGACACAGATGAGAGGAGGTTACACTGTCCAAAGCAATATGTCCTAAGTAATGATTCATGTGGCACCCATCCATCTGAAGCAAAGGCATCATGTAGCCATGATGACTCTGAAAATGTGCCCAATGTTCAGCCCCAGGCAAGTGTGAGCACACACACTTGTCAACTAGTCCTGTTGTATCCTGCCTCAAAACACAAACACACACAGTTTAAGTTAAGTTAACAATCTAGTGTCTGATTCCCTTCTTCAAGCTGTTCTCCAGTTAAGTGTCCACCAGGGTAATGTCATTCTGGATCTCTGTAATTAACCATGTGTGTTTTACACTCAGTTTATCAACCCTAAGAGTGTGTGTGAGTGTCTGTGTGTGTGTGAGAGAGAGAAAGAGGCAAGACTCAGTAATGAACCGTGTGTGTTTTACACTCACAGTTTATCTACTCTGTGTGTGAAAGAGGAGGAGGCAGGAATGCAAACTGCTGAACTAGTCTCTAACCCATCATGCGACTCACCACCAGTAAATATTATTGGCCCAGTTATTTGTTGCAGTTTTGCTTAATAAATGATGTGCTTGACCTCTTCAAATACACTGTTGACTTAACTGATGTTTCAGTAATCAAATAAAGGTATTGAAATAATTCAGCTGAATGTCAAAAAGTGTGATTCGTGTGATGTGGAATATAAAATATATATATACCAGTATATATACCAATATATACCAGTATACCAGTATTCAATATATCGTAAATAAACTTTTATCATAGATAGCATTACCCTGCCATGTTACTGAAAGACACTTGTCATTTAGAGTTTTTTTTGGCTTTCCATTACAGGTCATGGGTGTAGTTGAGCCACCAAATTATTTACTAGCTAGAGACACTTAAATAAAATAAAATAAAAAGAAAAGTAAGCTTCACAGATAGCCCAGGGCAAGAACCCCTCACCACCCTTGAACAAATGTATACATATATGGTATAAAACTTAAAACATACATTAGGTTAAAAACAAATACTAACATTCAACACAGGATCAAAAAAACCCTAGTTTAATACCAAACACGCTGCTCAAGTAGCTTACCCCTAACTATGCTTTATACGTTGCTGTGTTGTTAAAAACTTTCACCGATAGCGGTAATAGACACTCATCATAATTATGAATATTCCTCTTTAATAATACCATTCACTAATCATTAACCATAAACATTATATACAGACTTTATCAGGTTATTTGGGATTGTGTGATAACCTGAAAGGGGAACATGACATGCCCGAACCATATAACCACAATACAAAGGAATCATAGGTCTAGATACATTTCTGGATGCCTATCATACCCAAAACCATTCACTAACCATAAACCATAAACATTTCACCTTGATACAATAGATTATTAGCAAAGTACAGATATGCCAGGACAACTAGAACATATCACACAAATACATGGGCGTTACCATTCACTAACCAACAACTATAAACTTCTCTTTACAAAACTTTTATCGAGGTTGGGTCGTAGGGAACGCATGAAAGGATATCCCCCGACCATTACACATTACCAACGGACAGCACACACACACACAGACATAGATATATTTATCAAAGTTTTAAACAACCAGATGTTTCAACAGATTATTTACATTGAGCACAGACATGCCACAACAACATCAAATACAAGGGAGTGACGACGATCAATCAATGTGTTGGAAAGAGGTATGAGCGCAAGTGGGGAGGACCCTGCGCTTGTAATAGTTGAGTGGTAGCCAAAAACAGTAAACAAATAAAATACCACAAATTACCATTCACTAACCAACAAGTATAAATTTCTCTATACAAAACTTTTATTGGGATTGGGATCGTAGCAAAGCGTGAACTTGGTAGACGTTCATGTGAACACACACATACTACAAATTATTTAATGGTTAAACACAGACATGCCATAACAACATTAACAAATAAATGTGAGTGACGAGTACGGTCGATGTACTGAAATCTTGACCGGCGTGGACCTAGGGTGAGATCGAGGAACCAGCATTTGACAATTACCACATGGCCAACAACAAGGACAAAAACAAACGCATGTGGCTAATTTGCATAAACTTGACAGATACTATAGGCCTACTACTAGGAGATGTTGAAAAAACAAGTTATTAATTGGCTATTTTTGTGACATTCTTTGTAAAAGATAAACTGTCTTTAGAAATTAGCATTTATTATTGACTATTTATTTTTAAAAATTAACATTGTGAATAAATTATGACTGTGTCTACCTCTATTAAAGCCTCTATATTCAATTCAGTTTTATTTATACAGCGCCTTTTACAATAGTATTGTCTCATGGCGCTTCACAGAAGGAGCACCCAAGAGCAACAGGGGCAAGGAAAAACTCCCTTATGTTCAGTTAATCTAGGAAGAAACCTTGGGCAGATCCACGACTCAAGGGGCTAACCCAACTGCCAGGGGTCATGGAGAAAAATTACAATCAGTAGTAACCATGACCGACTACAAGTTGCCTATGGTTTAGCTAAGGTTCATAATAGTTCATAATAGAGTATTATCCCACTTTTACATTACATGGTAATCAGTCTATAGGTGGTTATCAGGAATTATGGCTGGACAATGTAGCAGCGGCCAGGCATAGTGACAAACTCAAAGGAGTGAGATGGGTCATGGGGGTAACAGTAAGGGTCCATTTGACAGCGCCATTGTGAGGGGGGGTCAATCACGAAGCCTCAGGAAGGGGAGTCGGGCCCAGCATCGGCGTCCAGGAAGGTCCTCTGTGATGGGGAGTCAGTCCTGACATGGGCCTCCCGTAGTGTTGGTTTATACCAATCATATCTGGCAATTTCACAAGGAAACAAGAAAAATACATGATAAAACATAAATATGGGTAAATGAAGGTTTTGCAGTAATTTAATAATTTTATCTTTGCAAATTTCGCAACTGCAAACTGGTAATGAAGCAGCTTAGTCAATTGGTGGAGGGTCATAAAAGATATTTATATAGGCCTATATATACTTTTTTGTCATCCTTATTATTGTATGTTAAACTGTTTTCATACTTATATATGATGCTCCAAAAAAATGTAGATTACTTCAAATGCCTTACATTAATACAAAGCGACTCCTAGTTTTCGTTGTCTTGAAGTCCCTTCACTCGGCCGCCATCTTCGAACGTCTTTGGGCAGTTAGTTGGGATGAACAAGACCAGGCCATATCAAAATGAATGGGGAGATATCCAAAACATCATAGGTAGGTAGGTTGTACTGACTTAAAAAGTGTATTGTGCCAATCCAAACAAATGTCAAAATCAACCTGTAGATTGCTCAAATAAAGAGTTAAAAAGACATTTTAAACTGCTCACTAGCCTGCGCCAACATTCGCGGCATGACTATCACCATGGTGACTGAGATAGTAAACAAAAAGTTAACCGTCAGTCATACCACGTCCAGCAATGTGACTGGATACACTGCAGGGCAGGACTTCCAGTTTCTCAACTGTGCCATCATTCCGTTATGAACGGCCACAATACATTTCTTTAGGAGGACTTTTTAAGTGACTCCTCCTACAAAACGGGTTCTGTCTATACTGTGCCCTTGCTCTTATCTGGTTCGCGGACTTTTACTTTGACACATTGCGTTCTGAATTTGGCCGGAAGTCTAGTAACCTATCTCTTGCTCTTTCATTTCCTCATGGTCACAGAGCTCTTTTTCATTTGTTGTGGGCTTGAATTGGTGAGTAAATACTTTGTCCTGTTACAGTCAGAATTCTATTTATTGCCACAGACTTTGTCATCCACATAAGTCGCCCCTAAAAGTTTTCCATGTAACGTGTTAACGATAGTTCTTCGAAACAGAAAGGGTTGCCACATTTTCAAGCTAACGTTATCGCTACTGGAAATTCGTGTCTTGTCCATAAAGATGGCCGACATTTCAATTGCGTGGGGAGCAATGTGCGGAATACAACGATGTTTTAAAAGTTGTAATCTCTATATCCGGGAGCTGATGGCACAAAGTCGGCACTCAACATTCCAAATTCCACTGACAGTTTAGCGCCAGGCCATAGATATCGATTCAAAAATACGAATTATTTACGCATAGTAAATAGTTTATGACGCTTGCTGATGAATGTGTGCCTTTAGAATCGATTGAGTTGCGATAATGGAAAAAAATAACAGTGATGACGTTAGTTTCAATTTGGAAATTCGATGGATATTCGAATATGCATTACGCTGTTGCAATACCGATCAAATGTCCGCCTTAGAATGAAGAAGTACTAAGTTTGTTAAGTTCGCAATACTTCATTCTCAGTATGGACTAATTTATCCCATTTATTGACCCATTTATTTGCTTTAGTATTTTCTGTATCTTACTTTTTCTCATCTCTATTGAGAGAAAGTATGCAATTTCACTACATGCCTGACATTGGTATTTATGAATGTGACTAATAAACAACCTGATCCTTGATCCATTGCATGCGGTCCATGCTACTATTACAGAAACCACAATGAGCAAACCCACTGACAGAGCTGGTTTACCCTGCAAAAACATCAATTAATCTGCCCTGATCACAATTAGCCTTCATCTCCACTGGATGTAAGAGCTTCCTATAGAATAGTTGAAAAATAGAAGGCCGCATCAGCTGCTGAGTCTACCGGAACAAGGGGAGGTCTGGCATATTGACACCACTAAAATACAGTTACAGGATAGATATGGCTTGATTGATTGGTGATTGTTGAGTGTAAGTTCAATAAAGGCAGTTATGAGTTTAATTTGTGATCCCCTTTAAATTTGTAAATTGACTGATCAGTTTCTGGTTATATGGTGATTTTCTTTTTTTTTAAATTAAACTGTAGCCTGCCCTGGGTTACTTTAATCTACTAGGTCCATTTCTAAATGGGAAAAAATTATCTTGATATAAAATAATAATAATTTTAAAATCATAATTTATTTTTGTTAATGTAACAGTAAAACTTTAGGTTTAGGTTTTAGTTTCTCAGTTGTCAGTGAATTTTCATTTTCATATGTCTCAAAGCTTTAATCCAATCATCACCTTTTGACATGCGCAGTGATTTCTCACGTTGGCCTTTTGTTTACGTCCATCTGATGGACCTTAGCTAGCACCCCTTAGCCTACTGCCAGTCGTGGATTAAAAGATGTTCATAAATTAACTTTGTAACAAATAAACTTGTTGAACTTGATATACAAGGTCTGTATTGTACTCCATTAAGATTGAGACAGCAGTTTACATTATCACAAATACGTTTGGCTGGCTAATGTTAACGTTAGCAAGGTAGCAGCCAGTTAGTACCACACTTAGCAGCCTATGGAAGTAGGTTACTTTCTAGCATGCTAGCTGGGTTTGTATGGTAAGATAAGCGAAAATACAAACTCATCTGTGGTCATTTCTATAACTTTGTGGTGCTGCTAGTACTTTTAAACTATTTGTGCATATATTTGTGTCACCATGCATTTATCCCTGCACATGCCCAAACAAGAAAATCTAGTCCATGAATCCTATTGCATGTTTACATGCCCATCGATTTGTTTATCAAAAGGTGTACACCACCTCTCCCACCTCTTTCAGCCTGATCCAGCTAAATCCAATGGGATGGCATGGATACATTAGGTATTTTTAATTGGGTTTGGCCTATAATCAGTTTAAAGCAGCGCATGTAAACATGCTCATTGGCTCTGTCAACATTACTGGACATCTAGCTGTAGCTGGTTAATTAAGAATATTGTGCAGCGTCACTCACAAGCAACACTGCAGATTGCACCAGACTGTCAGTGAGCGTGTAGTTTTGCCTTAACGCTTTAAGTTACACGTTTTGTCCAAGTTTTGTTTGGGAATCTATCTACAGACATCAAGCATTTTCCTTATCGGTGATGTGCATTGAACCAACCCTTTAACCCTTTAGACCCCAGTAGAATTCCACAATTATACCCCAGATTTCTGAGAATTCTAGATAATAAAGTAAATTTGATAAAGATTAAAAAATTTTTATCTTAAAGACTATTAAGAAGTGTTAATAACAAGTTTGATGCCATTTACAGAGCAGAACTAGCTCTTTCAATTGAGGTTAATAAGAATTGATCATTTATATTTTCCAAAGCCCATTATTTGAAAGCATAAAAAGGCATAAAATTATGACATTTGTCTCAGCGTTACAATAAAAATGTAAATTTCTAATTATAAGCGGTTGACAAAAAGACAATGTGGTATATATAAATATAGTTTAGCATTTAAACTGGTATTAGGCCTATATAAACCTTAAAATTAAGAGAGTGTAATTGTGCAGTCAGATAATTCACCTAGAACATTGACATCTTCACTTGAAACAATTTTGTTGATTTTCATAAAAATGTGACGTCAGTAGGCTACAGCATGAAATTTAAGTGACATAAATCCTTATTTTTGACTATTAGGGTTAATGTGCAATGTAATCTAGGCCAGTAGAAAATGATTTTGTTTAACATATCAAAAATAATCTATCAATACTGCTGTTCAGGACAAGTAGAACAGGACGCTTTGTTTTGCATGTAGCCTATAGAGAATGGACACGTAAACTTGCACTTAGATGAGGTGACCATGTCCAGTAGGCCTACTTGGCTACCAGGTCCCAAAGTAATGCAAAATTTGAGTAGCCTATCAGAAAAAAACCCTCCCCGGTTTCATTCAGATGCAGTGCTTTTCATTTGCAACACTCAAGTTAGAATAGTGAATGAATGCATGCTGCAGAGGCTTCGTGTACATGCTGTTGAGGCTTTGCCTACTTGATGTTACAGTGTAGGCCGCGCAATATTGCCAATAGGAAATATATGCATACAGAAAGGAAATGTTTTCTGTAAAGTTGATTTTATGTCACAATAGACACATAGGTTGAGTAGATTTATATTGTATTTTACACATTAATGTACTTTTATGTGATTTATCAAGTGGGGACGTTAAAATGTTGGGTCTCGTTTTTGACGAATGCATACATTTTCAAATAAGACATTAATCTTGTTGTTTGACAAGTTATCGCCCCCACAAACCATGTCAATATTGGTGAAACACATCTAATCTTAGATTTTGGTGGACTTAATGGGTACACTTACCCTAGGCGTTTTCCAAATCATTGTTTTTTAAAGTGTGTTAGAGATAAACTTGACTAAAAATCATATTCTTCTTTACTCAGATACAACAATGAACCGGATTCGTATTCACGTCCTGCCCTCTAGCAGGGGCAGAATGGTGCAGCCTGTTCGTCCTATAGAGCCCCAGACCTGCTCATATAGTCACCGACCTTGCTCACAACCATGCCTTGAGGGCCTTGAGTTCTGCATCAGACATGTTCTTGAGGACAAGAGTGCACCTTACAAGCAATGCAGCTATGTCTCCAACAAGAACGGAAAACGTTGCCCTAATGCTGCCCCCAAGCCAGAAAAGAAAGAGGGGTAAGCTAACTCTCTCACTGTTCGATGCTGAGGTGTGATAATTTGTCATGGTCAATGCAAGCTGAATGATTTGAGGAAACCGATTCTTGGCCAATTTCTGCATAGTGTTAAAGGGGCACTATGCTGGATTTAAGGGAAAACATTTATTTTCAGGTATTTTCTTTGTAAAGAACAGATGGTGTAATGATATCTAGACTGGAGAATTTCAGAGTTCACTCATGATGTGTTTTTGTTCAGGAATTAAGTCTGCTTTGGTCCCCAGGAGGGCTATGTATCCATGTTAGTTCACATGAAATCCCTTCTACTCCCTCCCTTCTTATGTTTATGATGATTGAACCACACCTCTTATGAAAGGCTGCTGTGACTGAGCAGTTAGGATATGTATTCTGATTTTGTGAGATCGCCAGATAACCCATGCCAGGACCGACTCCCCTTCCGCTTATTGTTATGGACCCCTTATTGTTACCCCATTGAATTTAACACTATGTCTGACTACTACTGCACTGTCCAGCCAAAATTCTTGATAATCACCTATGGATTGACTACCATATAATGTTATGGGATAATATTTTGGAACTATTATAATGCTTTGCCAAAACAATGGACAACTAGTAGTCTATCATGGTTACTACTGATTGTACTTTTCCTACATGACCCCTAGCAATTGGGTGAGCCCTTTGAGTCCTGGATTTGCCCAAGGTTTCTTCCTAGACTTACTAAACATAAGGGACTTTTTCCTTGCTCTTGGGTGCTCCTTGCTGTAAAGTACCATGAGGAAATACTGTTGTAAAAGGCACTGTATAAATAGAATTGAATTGAATGAATAACAGGCTAGGTCATATGGGTGCCATGGTACAGTTGGCTAAGGCGTCCATGTCATAATCCCAGGGACGTCTCATTTCCAAATCCCTCCCTGTCTGTCGTTCCCAGTTATTTCCTATCATATCTCTACTGTCATTTATTAAAAGGCGATAAAAATGCCTAAAACTGGAAAAGCACTCAGAGAGCACAGACCTCTGCCAAGACAATATAGGGACACTGACGCAATACAAATTCCAGATGGTGTTCTGGATCACCACCAAAATATAACCATCTGTTCCTTGTCCTAATACCCACGTTTTCCAAAACTTTCATCCAAATCAGTGCAGTGCTTTGAAGTTATTTTGCACACAGATAGACAGACAAACGCTGGCAAAAACATAACCTTCTTGCTGGAGGGAAATATACTATGAAAAAAAGGCAAGTTCATTGCCCAATGTTTAGCTAATTTTTTCACCCTTAAATAGTAAGCTGGTATTGATATTAAGTTACAGTACAAACAATTGTTGCATGAGCTGAAAATTACCCTTACATTATATAGACAATTTATTTCCATAGCTTTGTGAGGTGATGCGTTGAAAGTAATTAGTTTGTAGTAAGAATTGCAGACTGGTGGCAGACTTCAGGAAACTTCAGGAACTTCAGGAAACAGGTTTAATCGTTACAATGGCGCGTCAAGGGAGACATAAGGGTTTCAGCCCGAAAGCATCCACCATTAAATCTAACTTAAACAATGAAAGTGTTCTACTTAAATACACTTAACTGAGGGGAGTTGCATACAGTAAGCATACTGTTGAAGTACAATAGAATGAAAGGAGATTGGTTCTTTACCTGGCACCGTTGTGTCTAATGGCCCAAGGACACTCCTACGGCAATTAGCATTCTTTAAGTGGCTATCCAGTTGTATGTGTACACCAAGATTCAGAAATATTACTTATGGATTGTCCTGACCAGTCATACACTTCGACTATTGCACTCCTTGTACTGAGACAATAAAGATGATGCCAAACATGAATAGATTCACATTTCATAACATACAGATACACATTCCAAATCTATCTGAGGTAAGTTTGTCTTTGCAATGTAAATATGAACAAAAGGTTCTACCCAGCCACAGGGGTACCAGCAGTTAATTTACATTGATCACCAGGGGAGGATGATCCCTATTGTTTCTGTGCCATGCCAAATGGTGGCGGCTTCCTGACTGTCTCAGGCAGAATACACTTCTAAAATTATTGCTATCAATTCCCCCTTTTCAAGTCAGAATGACTTGACCTTTAACATTACAAAAATCCGAATGAGTATCAAGATTACAGCCAGGAGTGGAATAATTTCATACAATGGTTCCATTACATTCAGAACTCTGTTCATATTGATTATGGCGTGTGTGACGTCTAGGTAGGGGATAACTGTAGCAACAACAACAGATGAGGGCAAATAAAGAGATCAGAATCATACCCAGGGATCCTAAAATCATAAGAACATATCGAGTCCATCCTCCCATAGAGTCCAGGAACTCCTCCACCCTGTGTTGCCATGACACCGAAAGCAAACCTTGATTTGACTGTATGTCTTTGTTAAATTGGATTAACAGTCAGATTTGTTTAATTTCTAGGTTATGGTTTTAGAAATTACTATGGCCAAATTCTCAGTGTCCCTGGGGTCAATAGGAGGCAGCATGGACTCTTGGGAGGTTGGAGTCACTGTGAAACATACATACCAATCATCAACATTTTGAACATTAGTTACAGTCCACAAATCAATCCTTGAATCAATCCGAGGCGAGTGTATGCGGATATTCAGTGTACATGCATATGTGTGCAAACAAAGTGTGCAGAAGGCCGGTGCTAGGCTCTATTAATAGGAGGCGTCCCTCCACACCCTGTGATTCTCCTCTTCTTGTGGTCGTTTCTTGTCCACCTAAACTGAAGGTCCGGATGGACTACCTGACCTCCGGATCCTAGCTGCTTTGGGGTTATTCTGCCCTACAGCAGGTCCACTAAAATAAATTTGAGGTGTGAAGTTGAGTAAAATAATTCAGTATCATTTACATTTACATTTACATTTAGGCATTTAGCAGACGCTTTTATCCAAAGCGACTTACAAAAGAGGATAACATTCAAGCTACAACTCGGTGAAAGAACAAGAATTTTAAGTTGAAAGTGCAATAGTGTAATGCAGTGTAGAGAAATTAAATTATTAAGTGCATTCTCAAAGATTTATGCCAGGAGATATTCTTGGAAGAGCTGGGTCTTCACAAGTTTCTTGAAGGTGGAGAGGGTATCAGTTGATCTGGTAGCACTTGGGAGGTCATTCCACCAGCGCGGAACCAGATATGAGAAGAGTCTGGATTGACCTGCACAAGGTGTTGGCCGTGCTAGAAAACGTTCCTTAGAGGAGCGTAGCGGTCGTCGGGCGGTGACATAGGGCTTCAGAAGAGTATTCAGGTAGATGGGAGCAGAGCCATCATTCACCCTGTAGGCCACCATAAATGCCTTGAATTTAATGCGGGCAGCCAAGGGTAACCAGTGAAGTTCAAAAAGTATCAGTTTCCAGAGATCCTTTGTGAGGTGAAGTTCTGCTCCGGTAGCACAGCAGCTCTCCTGTGATCATAGCAGGATGTTTGGAAGGTCTCTGATGGAGTTGTGTTCGGAGTTTCTCTCGTCCCCCTTTTGATGTTGTAGCGGTCGTTCTCTCACAGAAGCGGGTTGATCTCTCCATCCACACCAAATGCTTGTGGTTCTGGTCGTTCCTCAGGCTCAGGTGTAACCATGGATACCTGTAAAATTAGAGCTTAACACATATCTCAATAGTAGGTTATGAAAATGTCTTTTTCTGGGATAGGTGAGCCCATCGATGTTTCCATTTTCCTAAAGAGAGGAAGCAAGATGTTTCAGTTAACATGATAATTTCATAAGGTCCCTTGTACGCAGATTTCAGCAGCCCTTGGCTACCAAATTTCTTTGGCATGACTTTTTGTCATGACTTGAAATGTTCTATGTCCTGTAGCAACTTCAATTGCATCTTTTTTGTCTTGTCTGATGCATGCTAACAGTTGCTTATCACGAAGCAATTTTGACAGATCTTGACAATAAGCCTCCAATGCTACTCTGTGACTATCTTTACCAATCTCAGCAGTCAGTATAGGGTCATTTGGCAGAGTCAGATTTCTTCCAAAGAGAAGTTCAGCCGGCGTGAGATGTGTTAACTGTTCTGGCTTGTTGCCTCATTGTCAATCACTGTCAATATTACTCTCCCCCTTTTGATCTGCAGATGCCTTTGCCGCCTAGTCTGCAAGATCATTTAACACAGCCTCCTAATCCTTCAAAAGCGTTGCTGTTATTCATAGTCGGTAAATCTAAATCAGTAATTGAGACAGATGCTCCGGTGTCTATTAATATAATGGCACTATTGTTCAGCCAGATTGGCGTTGGCTAAAGTTCTTAGAAGTGTTAACATCTCAGCAGTGGTGTCTGAGCTTTTGTTATTCTCACGAGCTATCTTAGAGGTGTGAAAGCCGTCATCAGCCTTTGCACCTCTGCAGTTTCTTGCCCAATGACCAGGCTTACCACACTTGCGACAACTTTGTGAATCAAAAGTTGGTCTATCTGGACGGCAGCAACGTTTGGCTTGTCAGAAAATTGTATCATATGATTTTCTGCTCTCTGTCCCCAGCCGCAGTGTCAATTATGAAGCTGGAATCAATGTGTGGTGTATCAGGGCGACATGCAGACAGAACTCTGTGTTTTTCTTCAAATCGTGCAGCAAAGGTTGTGAAGGATTCTTTTGGTCCCTGAATACAAGTAGTCAACAAGGTAAATGAATGGTGTCTACCCAAAATCTCCTGTGTGATATTCTGACACTCAGTCAAGTACATCTCCCACGCTAAGTCACTATCTGGCATCACTCTAGGCCATGAAGCAGCATTCAAACGTGTACTGAAACCAATCGGCGCACAACCAACAGTCACAACCTCAGTATATTCTATGACAAATGTGATCACAGCATCCTTCAACTTTATCCAAAAATCAACATTCGGATTTTGCGCATTCAAAGTTGGCAAAGATTATAAGATGTGACTGAGGGTGCTAGGGGTCATTGGGACGCCGATGCCTAAACTTCCTTGCACTCCGGTGTCTTTGTATGTTAGATTTACGTTATGCATGCATTCCACGCCGCGTGTATCGTCCGGGGTTATGGGCCTAATCGGTGCCATTTGCGGCATCGGCCAATGAGGTGCTGGATGCGCCTGCTGAGGAGCGGAGGAATACATTATCGTGTGCGCACAAGGGAGGGGCTGTAGGGACAGAAACCGTAGGGGCCGAGACCTGAGACACAGCAGCTATCTGTCCAATATTCTCAAATTGTGTTGTCGCAACGTCAATCTTTGTCACTAATTCAGACACCGCCCGCGTGTAATCCACTATGCCTTTTGGATCTTTCAACACAAGAATTGGGACCGATCCCATCACATTTTCCGCAACGTTCGACAATTGATCAGTAACAGCTTTCAATGTATCCTGTAATTTGAACAATGATGCAGGCTGACCATCTGACTCAGTCAAAATTCCCTGTGACCGCTTAATCCATGTAAACACAAGATATCGTGAGTAATGTCTTTTCTTTTTGTCAGATTTTAATTGCAAAACCCACTCGCTGGCCTTTCTGATTCCCCAGACACTTTGAAAACCATCACGAATCATATCAGATTTAATCTTAAGATACTCTCTATCATCGCCAATCATAGTCATAGCAATCTGCACACTTAAAGGGGTCTTACGACATGAATCCTGAGGTTCCATTGTTACTGACCAGTCTTTACTAATTAAGAAATAAGTTTAAACTTAAACTTAAGATCTCAGATCGGATTCAAACAAGTAGAACATATAGCAACTGAACTAATTTAGCCAGATATTCATGCACTCCCGGTGACCACAAACACTTAGCAGTAGCAAGCTCCGAGTTTATTATTGGTACTGGTTAAAGAAAACGCTTTTGTATACTTGCAGGTACTCCGTAACGGTACATATAGAGAGGGGGCCTATGTCTCTCATTTCCCTGGCAAATCCGCCCATGAACCTACCACATGGTACAAAATGCAAGATTTACCTATTCTGAAGAAACACAGCCTCAGAACCACATTAGTAGACTCATAGAGCCGATGCATACTCGTCAGTCGATGCTAGAGCCATTTCCAGGACAAAATCTTGCCCTAACGCCCGATCGAACTACAACAGCAGTCCGACTAATATCCTAGCAGTAGTTCTAGGACTACTCACCCCCGTCGAGGTGAAAACCTTCCGCTTTCTACAGTTTTTCTCAACCAGAACCAATAATAGCCAAAATGAAATTCAGCTTACCTTTTAGGAGCGCTCTGTCAACCGGATGATGAACATCAGGCTCAAATCACAATAAATCCGATTTTTTTCAATCTCCAAGGAACCTCTACTGAAAGTACCTCCACAGCGTATTACTATATGCAATGCAAGTTATATATATTTAAGCAGTCTTCTTGAGCATTCTATGCGTGCCATGCGTCATAAGACAGAATCATCTGTCTTTCTCTAGCTGTCCCTTGCTGGGGCATGGAGCATCAGGCACATCTGCCTCATCTACAGTGTCATCCTATTATATTTAAAATAATGCTGTCATTGTTAACGCATGTGATTTATGTAAAAGTTGTTTTACTTAAATTAGTCATGTAGACACACTTCCCACTAGTGTCTTACACGCATCACTTACACACAACGCAAGGGCTGTGATTGGTCGACTTCATTCAGTCGCTTTGTTTTGTTTACTGGTGTATTTTAGCAGCCCATTGTAGGTACTTTTAGCAACATGCTAGTCCACTGTATAGACTTTGTAAAGTGTTTTGAATTCAGTGGCAGGATTTCTATGCGTATAACTATGCTACGCTAAGTTTTATCTTGAAACAGTTGCAGGCAAAGAAAACAGTTGGCAGGAGTCATAGTTGATGACGGCTGACAGTTGAAATGGCTGAACAGTTAAATAGCTGAGTAGTTTAAATAGTTCAATTATTTGATAGTGAATTATTGTAGTGAGGACTTTGAAACAGTTGTAGGCAGAGGAAACAGTTGCCGGGAGTCATAGTTGATGACAACTGACAGCTGAAATGGCTGAATAGCGAAATAGTTAAATAGTTTAAATAGCTAAATTATGTAATGGTGATTTCTTGTAGTGAGGACTTTTATTTTAAAACAGTTGTAGGCAGAGAAAAGAGTTTGCAGGAGTCAGAGATTTGGACTCGAGTCACATGACTTGGACTCGAGTCCGACTCCAGTCACAATTTTCATCACTTCAGACTTGACTTGGCAAATTTCGGGAAGACTTGCAACTTGACTTTAACTTGAATGCTATTTACTTGAGACTTGACTTGGACTTGACAATGGCAATGGCATTGACATGTAGACTTGGCAAGTCGGGTCTAAATATATGCAGATATTACCTAGGCTATATAGTATGAAAACAGACATGTCCGGTCCTTGATTTTGAATTGCGTTCTTGCCCCTTGTCCTTAAATCCAGAGAGATTTAAGAGTGTTGGTATTGGTATTGGTAGGTCTACTATTTACCAAATAGGACACCAATTCATGCAGATCGCGTTTTCATGTGTATGCAGCCTAACGCATGAGACAATAGTTGCCACGTCCACAGTAGCCTATTGATTTCTCCATGAACTGCACATCCTTTAAATTAGGCTAACTATTGGCTAGTAGTTAGCCCCATAATCAGAAACGCTGCATGTCACAAATATATACATTTATCATCAGAAGCTATGTCTATAGTATTTAGGTCTACATCAAAGTATTATCAAAGCATCCAACCTGTTTAAAACTAGGCTAGGGCATCTATCTATCCACTAGGTGCCACTCAAGCACTTCAGCTAGTCCTATTGCCTCAGTTCAAATCAAATTCAAAACGAAAACGCCAACGGAAACGAGAAGGACACTTGCTGAATGGATGAGGAAAGATGATCCCTTGAGTCATTTCATTTGGTTTTAGAGATTACACAACCGAGGAAAGATAACGTGTTGCAATGTGTAAAACGTGTAGAGCTGGGATTTCAGATGGACAAGCGACCACATCGAAATTTGTCCGACACTTGAGGCAACATAAAGAAATGTAAGTACTAGCACTAACGTAGCAAGACTAGAGCTAGGCTAGTGGTCAGCAAGACTCTTTGGTTATACTCTGTAACCCTAAGTTAAGTGACAAAATTTAAAGTGATTCTGTGAACAATTTCCCTGTCACATCATGTTACGTTAATGACAACGTTTGTCACAGAAACCTTTAGCTTTTTTTTATTTTAGTGGAAAATTGTTGAAAATGAATAGCTCAGCTCAGGGTGAGTTTTGTTTAGTACAAAGGTCAGCTAGTTTGGCAAGTACTCTAATTTATCTAGTTTTTCTAGTTAACACTTTAAAATGAGACAGAGACATAGGCTAATTTTTCAGTAAAAAAGATGAAAGGAAATTGTCATACTTTCATACACTGATTCACTCAATCTGAGCTCGCTGTTCACTTAATCCACATTTTTCAGGATGCTTTACTAACTTCTTACTAACTAATCATTATCTCCTCGGAGATCCTTTGATTGTCTTTGGGCACAAGTTCTAAAATATTTCAAGATGGAAAAAACTGGAAGTACTGTGGTTAGTTGTGCTGACACTGAGAATCATTGAAATAACTAGATGTACCGCATAGCGATACATGGTATGACCGCCGCAATGTATTGAAATGTGAGAACTGTTGGCATGACAAGTGTGTGGTAGAACAGTGTTGTGAGGTGGGAATTAGATTGGAAATTATGTCTTGGAAGTGGGTATGGATGTGTTTTTTGAATGAATGAGATTGTGTGTGATTTTGTAGTGTGTAGGAGTGATTTATGAAAGGGTAGGTGTTGTCATAGTATGTATGTAGCCTACATGTGTTAATTTGAACTCTTGCCACTTGGTGTTTGTGTAGAGATGGTAGTCATAAGATTGTCTTGTATGGAGTATTATATAAAAAAAAATATATATATATATATATAGGTCTTTTGACACCTATATATGGCAATAAACAGCGCCCCCTATGACGAAATGTCACAAAATTTAGTACACATGACAAGAAAGCTGTTTAGAGACGGCATGTCAACTTTGACCAAATTTGAGCAATTAAAAGCCAAGATATGTACTTTTGAAAAATTTTTAGCTACGTGTTCAATGTTCATTGACGTGTAACTTCGAAACAATTTATCTCAAGATAAATCCTTTGATAACTTTTTGTCAGCATTGTCTGTAGATGACGTATACCAAATTTGGTGAGATTCACATTAACGGCCTATGACGAGTTCGTTCAGATTCGTTTTCGCAATGTTCAAATTTCATGTAAATTGTTTTCGTTGGAAGTGGGCGTCGACCAGTGTTTTCCATGCGTGAGGTTCAATAGATTTCACGATAAAAAAAAAATGTTGTAAACATTAGCATTCTCTAGATAATAGGCAAAATGACATTTTCTACAATTACAGCGCCCCCTATGGACCAAATTTTATGGCATGTGCTGTGGTTTCAGAGGTCTTTGTGGTGATCGTGCATGACATATTTCGTGCAGTTCCCACCTTCTCGGTCCAAGATATTGGCAACTCAAAATCCCAATTTTTGCATTTACCCTTATCACTAGGTGGTGCTATGCTTCACGTGAGCGTTTATGGGCTGGGTCGATACGTCTCTGTAACACCAACATACTAACACAAAATCGTTATTATGGGCAAAAATGTTAACGAGTTATTTAACAAAAACTGTTTTTTGACACCTAGCATCGGCGATAAACAGCGCCCCCTATGACGAAATGTCACAAAATTTAGTACACATGACAAGAAAGCTGTTTAGAGATGGCATGTCAACTTTGACCAAATTTGAGCAATTAAAAGCCAAGATATGTACTTTTGAAAAATTTTTAGCTACGTGTTCAATGTTCATTGACGTGTAACTTCGAAACAATTTATCTCAAGATAAATCCTTTGATAACTTTTTGTCAGCATTGTCTGCAGATGACGTATACCAAATTTGGTGAGATTCTCATTAACGGCCTGTGACGGGTTCGTTCAGATTCATTTTCGCAATGTTCAAATTTCATGTAAATTGTTTTCGTTGGAAGTGGGCGTCGACCAGTGTTTTCCATGCGTGAGGTTCAATAGATTTCACGATAAAAAAAAAAAATGTTGTAAACATTAGCATTCTCTAGATAATAGGCAAAATGACATTTTCTACAATTACAGCGCCCCCTATGGACCAAATTTTATGGCATGTGCTGTGGTTTCAGAGGTCTTTGTGGTGATTGTACATGACATATTTCGTGCAGTTCCCACCTTCTCGGTCCAAGATATTGGCAACTCAAAATCCCAATTTTTGCATTTACCCTTATCACTAGGTGGCGCTATGCTTCACGTGAGCGTTTATGGGCTGGGTTGATACGTCTCTGTAACACCAACATACTAACACAAAATTGTTATCTTGGGCAAAAATGTTAACGAGTTATTTAACAAAAACTGTTTTTTGACACCTAGCTTCGGCGATAAACAGTGCCCCCTATGACGAAATGTCACAAAATTTAGTACACATGACAAAAAAGCTGTTTAGAGATGGCATGCCAAGTTTGACCAAATTTGAGCAATTAAAAGCCAAGATATGTACTTTTAAAGAATTTTAAGCTACGTGTTAAATGTTCATTGACGTGTAACTTCGAAACAATTTATCTCAAGATAAATCCTTTGATAACTTTTTGTCAGCATTGTCTGTAGATGACGTATACCAAATTTGGTGAGATTCACATTAACGGCCTATGACGAGTTCGTTCAGATTCGTTTTGGCAATGTTAAAATTTCACGTAAACCGTTTTCGTTGGAAGTGGGCGTCGACCAGTGTTTTCAATGCGTGAGGGTCAGTAGTTTTCACAATAAAAAGAAAATTGCTGTAAACATTAGCATTCTCTAGATAATAGGCAAAATGACATTTTCTGCAATTACAGCGCCCCCTATGGTCCAAATTTCATGGCTTGTGCTGTGGTTTTAGAAGTCTTTAGGGTGATCGTGCATGACATATTTTGCGCAGTTCCCACCTTCTCGGTCCAAGATATTGCCAACTCAAAATCACAATTTTTGCATTTACCCATATCAGTAGGTGGCGCTATGCTTCAAGTGAGTGTTTATGGGCTGGGTCGATACGTCTCTGTAACACCGACATATTACAAAAATTTCGTGTTGTTGGGTGAAAGGTTCATCGAGTTATTCAGCGAAAACTTTTGCCGGTCTCCCCCTCTTTGACGGACACTGGCACAGTGGGGGGGGGGGGCCCTTGGGGGCCAAAAGCTCATATTCGCTCACAAACTTCTAGGGCTACATGCCTACAAACATTCATCTCCCCCTGAGTTTCAGTGTCCCGGGAATCGTTGACGGAAAATCGGTGAAAAAAAAAAAAAAAAAAAAAAAAATTGTGTTATTATGTTGTTATTATGATTATGTGTGAAATACTTGTTAAGGACTTGGAAAAAAAAATGAGACTTGAACTCGGCTTGGGTGCGACTTGGTCAAATGTGTCTTAACTTGTGACTTGACTCAGGACTTGAGTGTTAAGACTTGAGACTTACTTGTGACTTGCAAATTAGTGACTAATTAAAAAATTAGTGACCTACCTCTGGCAGGAGTCATAGTTGATGACGGCTGACAGTTGGAATGGCTGAGAGTTACATAGTTGAAGTTGTTGAGTAGCTAACTATGCTAGTAGTGTTGCTTAACTAACTTAGCTAATGTATGTTAGCAATTATGCTAACATGTAACTATGCTAATGATGCTAACTAGCTAATAGTGAATTATTGTAGTGAGGACTTTTATTTTGAAACAGTTTTGGGCAGATGAAACTGTTGAACAGGATCTGTAGTCTTAAGAGAGCCAGTATGTCTAAAGCTTAGGAACTGACAGTTGCTCCAGGTTGCCTGGACAGCTGCCACAGGATTCTAATTGCTTAATGGCCCTATTGTTATGTCATTGTCTAATATTAAGTCTATGGAGGATGTTTTTAATAGTTTTTAGTTAATAGTTTAAAAAGTATAAAAGTTACAAAGATGAAAAATACAAAGCACATGTTTCACTAGTAAGAGCTATGCAACATAGTTTGAAGGAAGTTTCTACGTTAAGCGGTCGAAGCCTAGAAGATAATAATAATAGTAGTAATAATAATAATAAGAAGACTTTGGATATCAGTAGAGGGCATTTTCATGCACTCTAGCTAGTGAATATAATTCCAGGGAATTGCGTGTGCATGAAAATGTAAACTGCAGTTACTTAACGTGGACTTTGTGAACAGTTCAGTTAAATTGTTTAATAATTAATTATTGTACTGAGGACCTTTATTTTAAAACAGTTATAGGCAGAGGAAACAGTTTGTGGAAGTCATAGTTGATTTAAGTGCTCTTAAATACTGCTTAGCTAATGTTAATCCCAGCTACCACCGTTGTGCCCTTGAGCAAGGCACTTAACCCTAAGTTACTCTAGGGGAGACTGGCCCTGAACAATTGATAGTTGACAAAAGTTGTAAGTCGCTTTGGATAAAAGCGTCTGCTAAATGCCTAAATGTAAATGTAAATGTTTGCAGTTATGCTAACGCTGGTAATTTGCTAAGTTCATGTTTGCTAGCATTTATGATAAAGATGCTTATTAGCTACAGTACTAATGATGCTAACTGTGCTAACACTATTACTTAGGTAACTTATCTAATGTTTTTAGCTGTTATGTAAACAATGCTAACTATGCTAAATAGCTAACTATGCTAGCATTGTTGCTTAAGAAAGCCTTAACCCTTTTACTGCCGCGATTGCAATTTTGCGACAGGACACAATACTGAATAAACCAGCCTGTTGTGTCAAGTACAATGTTTAATGTTGTCAAAACTCCTGTCCACTAGTTGGCAGACATGTCGTACTTCATTCCTAACTCGAATTACGTCATCCTCCAATGCATTTTTTTCTGAGGAAGTTCCACTGAAACTGGGGGATTTAACGCGGAGCTAATGTGGTAGCAAGCTTTTGTTTAGCTAGAGTTTTCGTGGTAACATTGTGGATTTACGCCAAAATGGGAAACAAAAAACTGTCTCGAGACGATGTCTTAGGTCTACTGTTCGCAGATATGCCCTCAGAAGATGACGATTTGTCGTTCAGTGACCCTTCTTCTCCTGGCGCACCTGTGCCTTCCAATGGCGTGGCTGGGCAAAGCATGTCCGGGCACAGCAGTGCACAAGCAGACACTTCCAACCCTTTCCTTAACGCTGATGAAGGTGACACAAATGAATCCCGTGGCATTGTTCATAGGAGGGTTGGGGGACGTGGTAGTGTCACTGGATGCAATGAGAATCGGGCTGGAAAAACTTTAGGTATGGGAGCCTTCTACCGCGCTGCGGTGTGCCTATGCAAGCCTTGTTGCATAGTGGAAACGGTGTGGAGACGGTGTGATCCATGAAGGGAATATCCACCTGTCCACTGGCATCCTGAGCAATTTCTTGAACAATTTCCTGACCAATTTCTATCGCTGTGCGATCGAGAGCATCCTGACTAACTGTGTGACAGTTTGGTATGGAAATTGCTCTGTCACTGGTCGCAAGGCTCTGCAGCGAGTGGTGAAAACTGCTCAGAGAATCACAGGGACTCCACTTCCTGCCATTGAGGATGTCCACAAGAAAAGATGTCTGCGACGGGCACGCAGCATTCTGAAGGACACCTCTCATCCTGCCAACAAACTGTTCCAACTCCTCCCCTCCAGAAGGCGCTACAGGAGCCTCCGGACTAAAACCACCAGGTTCAGGAACAGCTTCTTCCCCACAGCCGTCACACTACTGAACTCTGTCCCCCACTGAACCTCACACTGCACTCTGCTTCTATAGCCCTTGGACTGCACATCTGTACATCTGTATATACTTAATACATCTGTACATAACTATCTCTATAGCACATCTGTATTGCCCTTATGTTGAATCTATATAACACATCTGTATATTACCCTTATCACTTCACCTTACATGTATATTGCTCTTCTGCCTATTTATTATTACTACTCTTATCTGTATATAATTTGCTCTTTAACTGTACATACTGCATATATTGTATATACTGCACTTGCTGCTCTTTGCACTTCTGATTAGATGCCCAACTGCATTTCATTACCTGTATTTATACATAAGTAATGACAATAAAGTTGAATCTAAATCTTAAAATATCTAAATATCGGGGAGGGAGAGGCAGACGTTCCGTGGTGCCTGTTGCACTTGCAGGCGCACACAATAATGATGACGGGTGGGTCCATTTGACATCACAATATGCAAATCAGATGCTCCAAACATAAGTTGTGGGTCATTCTCAATATTTGCTTAATTTACAGTTATACTCAACATCACCACTGTCATGCCACAGCCTTTTGAAATTTAGATGTCATGTTAGATGAAATATAGTTTAGCCAAAAATGCTTATTTTTTGTTCTTCGTCTGTATCACTAGGCTGGTAGGTCTAGGTCAATAATTGTGTGAATGTATACTCGGCTAAAAGTCAGTTTTTTCCAAGTCATGCTCACCTCATCTAAATCGTCCATTGACCCCTCTACCTACCCCGTGAGTGTACATCTGTAATTTTCACTACTGTGTATATCCCTCCCTGCTTATTGTGGCTGGTGATTTCAACCAAGTACATCTAAACCGGTCCATGCCTGAATTTATTCAACATGCGTGGTGACAACACACTGGATCACTGCTACACATAGTTCAAGGAGAGTTATAAAGCTAAGTCTCTATCAGTTTTTAGAAAATCGGGTCATGCCGCTGTTTTCCTGCTGCCATTATACAGTCAAGTCAGAGGGAAATACCCAGTGACGAAGGAGGTGAAGTGCTGGACTGACCAATTGGAAGCCAGGTTACAGGACACCCTTAGCAATGTGGAGTGGGAGATGTTTCGAACAACCTCTGTTATCTGATATCAACAAGTTTAGGGAAGTAGCTTTGAGTTGCATCAGTCTGCTAACTGATTCCATCATCCCAACTGTCGCTAACCAGAAGCCATGACTGCAAGAATTGCATTAAAGACACGATTCGCCACTGGTAACGCTTGTAACAGGCGATATGTCAGATTACAAAGCAGCATCATACAGTCTATAGAGAACTAATTCAGTTCAATAATATTTATACAGCGCCTTTTCCAATAGTATTGTGTCATGGCGCTTTACAATCAGTGGTAACCATGATGGACTACAAGTTGTTCATGGTTTTAGCTAAGCATCATAGTAGTTCCAAATTATTGTCCCAGAACATTACATGGAAGTTAGGAATTATGGCTGGACAGTGTAGTAGTAGCCAGACATAGTGTTTAAGACAAGGAGTGAGATGGGTCATGGGGGTAACAGTAAGGGTCCATTTTTGACAGTGCCATTGTGAGGGGGGGGTCAGTCACAAGGCATGGCATGGGCCTCCCGTAATGTTGGCTGGAGGGGAAGGTGACAGTAGTCTGCCGGAAGGAGGCAGGGATGACACTCAGCAGTGATGATTGTGATGTTGGTGGACAGAGGAAGCAAATGAGTTAGGCCAGGCTCACTCATAAATGGAGAGAGGAATGGTCAGTGGTCGCCATGTCTTGCAGCTGGGGGCAACAGCAGAGGCAGTCCCTCCCAAAAGACCCATGAGGAGTGATGATTTACTATACACCATCCCTAACTATGGGGAACAGTAAAGAGGAAGATTTTAACTCTAGACTATGGGTAGCAGGTTTTATGGGAGGAAGCAGGGTTGCTTGATTATGGAAAAAATCATTATCAAGATCATTTTTGTCAGTGTTGAAATCACGATTATTCAAACGATTATTTTTGAGCTACACAATGCATTGAGCATTTCTGTCTGTCTCTCACTCAAAAAACACGTTGTTACTAATAATTTACACAAAACGTAACTAAACTGAAAATAAATATAGACTACAAATATGTACCTTACAGCTGTTTTGCAATGTAAAAAACATTAAATGAATAAAATATACTTTGAACATTAAATAAGGCATAGGAAAACATAAACGTATCCAAAATAAACTATGGACCCAGCTGCTCTGCAATTTCTCTATATTTAAAGAATAAAATAAATATACTTATTTATAGAAAAAAAATCCCCAAATAAACTTTGTACAACAACATTCACACTACAACATTCCAAATCTAACATTTTTGTTCATAACATCCAACAAATTGCATGGGTGAGAAGCCACTGAAATGAACTTTACCTTCAGAATAATTTTAGGCAAATATGGCAGATGCTCTTCTTGTGGAGGGGGCACTACAGCCTTGTCTGTGGTGACCCTGAAGAAGCTGCCCAGGTCCTTCTTCCTCTTCTTGGAAGCAACAGCTTCCTTTGTACCAGCAGGCTGAGCAGCTGTTTCAAATGGGGCTCTCCCCTTATAGCCAAAAACAAAAATAGGAAACATATTTGCTGTTTGTTAATATCACAATATTTACCAACAAATAAATTCACATAATCTAAGATTATTATTGTAATTATTGTGTGTGTTTTCATTATTATTACCATGGCACTGGCACTAGCAGTCTTCACATCCCTCATCTCCACTTTCAGTCGATCTACAATGGATTCTTTGATGTCTTATTGTCTCTTTGATGTCTTAATGTCTTCTTTGATGATTATCAGTGGTAATGCAGACCATCTTTCCTTCATTTAATCCCCATTCCGCCAGAGCTTCCCTCAGTCCTTGGGCGATGTTTTGTCAAGTATGGTCTTCAGGCATGAACGCCGTTTGGAGACACCTTACTTTCAAATTGAATTCTTTGTTGATGAAGTGGATCAGGCTAATATATGGCTCCGCTGTATGGCTGGACTAAAGGTCTGTCCTCGCCGCAAAGTCATCCGCTTTAGACACTTCTTTTGTAAGTTCTTCTTGACATTGTCAGTACATGTTTGGCAGAACCATTCTGCTGAAATGGTGCTGCGATGGCAACACATAATGTTCATCAAAAGCATGGACGATCTTCTTAAAATGCTCACCCTCGACTGTACTAATAGGTTGCATATTTTTTGCTAAAAAGTATCCAGTGGCAGCTGTTAAAATCTTGTGCCTATCCAAACTGAACCTGCATTGACGCCTTGCGGGTTGTGGCACTGACTTTTTCTTTTTGTTTCTTTATTAATTTGTTGTGAGTGACTTTGTGCTTTTCTTTGAGATGGTTGAATAGATTTGTTGTGTTGCCAAGAGGTGCGGATATTACCTTGTTGGAAATCTTGCTGCTGCTCCTCATCGGACTCTTCGAACCCAAAGTGTTTCCATACAAGATAACTTTTTCTACCGTTTTTGTCAACCAAACGACTCTGCCCTCCCTCTGCCATTTCTCAGTCTCACTTGTGCTGTTTTTTGAACACCAAACACAACTTCCCTCTTCAGCTGCATGAGTATGTGTATCCTGTAAGTAAGCAGGGCAGCATGAAAGGGAATGTACTGCGCATGCACGCAATGGCAAATAAATAATAAATAAAAAACTCGATTATAAGAGTTTGAAGATTGACATGAAAATCTAAATCGTGATCAAAATTTTATTAATTGCACAGCCCTAGGAGGAAGGTTTTATGTCTTCCTCCTATTATAGATTTTGATATTCTCGGTATTACCAGCATTCTGGAATCTTAGAGTTCTAGGAGAGTAGTAAGGGACAAGTAAGTCTTTAATATATGTTGGAGCATGGCCATTGGGGGCTTTATAGGGTAGGAGGAGGAGTTGTTTTTTTTGTTTTTTGCTTTTTTTTTTAAATCATTGTAACAAAGGCATGTATTGATTTTTCAGCATTCTCAAAGGAGAGGCACTTCCTAACCTTAGCGATATTTTATAGGTGAAAAAAAGATGTATTTGAAATGTGTTTTACTTTACTATTTAGACAGAGGTCCTGGGCAATGAATACCCCAAGATCTTTGACTTTTGTATTACATGACAGTGAGAGGCCACTGATTAGGTTTTGGTGACAAGGTACAATGTTATTCAGCTGTTTATGGCCTATCACCATATTTTAAGTTTTATCAGAGTTTTAACAAGAAATGATTAGTCATCCAGATTATAATGTCTCATAGGCAGGCATCAAGTTTAGTTATTGGCATATAGTCTTCATAAAAAGGTAAAGCTGGGTGTCGTCAGCGTAGGAGTGGAAAGTAATGCCATGTTTTCATTATGAGAGATACATTAAACTATTAACAGTTATTAACTATTGACAGTTAAGACCCAACTTCTTCTGAAGTCCAGACAACGACTCTCCTTCCTTAGTCAGTTAAGGAAATTCAAGGTTTCTACATCCATCTTGAAGGCCTTCTTCACAAGCTTTTGAGAGTATTTTAACAGGTAGCATCATCATCTGGTATGGGAACTCCACCATCAGAGATAGTGGTATTCTGCAAAGAGTAATACTTTCAGCTGAACACACTTTCATCAGAACTCCCTGCCCTGCAAGACCTCTATTCCAGAGGTCTATTCCATTAGTAGGAGGGAGAACAGTTTTTGTGCTAGCCGAGTGGTCTGCTCTCTTCATCCTGCGCAGGAAGTGAAGGCGTGTCTGTGCTTTCTTGACTAGGGAGGTGGTGTTGGTGGTCAGTGTGAGGTCATCTGTGATGTGCTCTCCTAGGAACTTTGTGCTTTTCACAGACTCCACTGCACTGCCATTGTTGATGGCGTGTATTGGTGTGTATTGGTTGTTTTTTCTGAAGTCCACAGTTATTTCTTTCATTTTGTTTACGTTGAGTAGTAGGTCACTGCCTTTAACAGTATGCCCCCCCTCCATACTGACAACACAAAAACACAAAATAGGCTGTTAAACCCGATTTCCCTTTTTTTTACCCTCAGTAGCTATATGCATTTGACAATAAACTTTCCTTGTATAAAGACGAAGAAAGAAGAAATCTGATTATGTTTTTAGCTTGTTTATTAGTTGTAGCTCGATTTAGATGTGCATGTAAATGAAGTGACTTGTCCATACATACATACATTCATTACATCTCAGCTGGACTGTTGTAGTTCTCCTTTATATGGGTTTGACACATGATAATTTAGCAAGTCTGTAACTTGTCCAGAATGCAGCAGCCAGACTTTTAACGGGTACAAAGAGAAAAAAATCACTCCTATTTTGGCCAATCTACACTGGTTACCTGTGAAGTTTAGAATTAAGATTTTGCTATTTGTTTTTAAAGCTCTGAATGGTGTAGCGGCACAGCACATTACTGATATGTTAGTACTCTGCTCCCAGATACTGCTCTTAGTCCCATCCTCACCTTAAAAGTACCTTAAAGGAGAATGTAGAATTGGAAGTGGAATTTACCAGTTCCAAGCTCTTTTTGAGCTTTTTTGTCTTGCTGTCCGCTTGTCTGAATCCTTGTCTGTCTGTCTGTCTGTCTGCTTCAGGGTGGCATTTTGTGCAGAGCACACCCATAGAAATGCACTGGCCTTACAGGCACACCTGAGGAAAACTACTTCTGGCCCATCTCCAGAGTTGCTTCTGTCCCAGCTGAGTAATTATGGCGGGAGCAACACTGAAGTCTATAGTCTGGAGTGCACAGGTGAGTTCCTCTGATGTTAAAAAGCAGTAAGCAAATTTAAATGCACCTCACAGGAATGATTTACTGTTCAGTATTTTTAAGTTGATCGCAAGTTTAGGATTTCTGAGATATTGCAAAAAAGCATCAAATGGCATATTGCAGTGTAGGTGAGTTGGTATGAATACTGATGTTACTGTCTGACTTATGCTATGCAGATGAAGATAGCTGGAGTGAAGAGGAACAGGACCCTGTGGTTCTTGATCAGACATGGAGGGGTGACCAAGATAGTGAAGCAGATAGCATCGACAGTGATCTAGATGACCCTCTGAAGTAAGTGGTAGATCAATGGTGGTAATGCATAAATCTTCCACCTTCCCTGTCACTTGTGGTGTCCCCCAGGGTTCTGTTCTTGGGCTTGTACATCTTCCCTTTTGGATAAATTATCCGTAGCCATGGTCTTTACTTTCACTGCTATGCAAATGACATTCAGAAATTCAAAAACAGAAATTCTATTCATTGCTCCTGAATCCTCACTGTTCAAAGCTTCCAGATTACAGGCCATCACCTGTAGTCAGAAACCTTGGTTATACTCCTTCACACCTCATTCAGTTTTGATTCCCATGTTTCCTTGCTAAGACTGCCTTCTCGACCTCCGTAACATTGCTAGTCTCTACCCCTTACTTTCCATCATGCTGATGCTGACACGTTGGTCCACTCCTTCATTATGTCCCACCTAGATTACTAGCCTCGCCACCAAATCCTTGCAAAGACTGCAATGTATCCAGAACTCCTCACCCATACTAAGCGTTATTCTCGGCTTCACTGGCTTCTGGTACTGTCCATTTTAATCAACCCATCTCTTCATTTGTTTCCATAGACATGCCGGTGTTTATACTGCTGAGGAAGTGGCTCTGATCACACGGGAGAAACTCATCCGGTTGCAGTCCCTCTATATTGACCAATTCAAGCGTTTGCAGCATCTGTTAAAAGAAAAGAAGAGACGATACTTGCATAGCCGTAAGCTGGAGCATGAAACCATCAGTGAGTATTCCTCTGGCACTCCATTTCTGAAAACAATGGAATAGGCTTTTGCAATGTAATTGAGACTCTCAGAGAATGTGGATGCAGCCGTTGCATTTGCAAGTACTAAGGAGTTCTTTCATGTCCTCTGCAATTCAGAGCACATTTTTGTTCAAGCTCAGGCCTAAAGATTTTATGCTATTAAAACACAGATGTACATGCCTCATATTGGTAGAATGTGTTAAAGCGAGTAATTCCAATCATAACCCTGTTTTACGAGCTTGCTGAGTGCTGTTGGTAGGAAGAACAAGATCATTTTGAACAACATGCAGACTGAATCGTGAACGCGCAGCTTACAAAAACTGAATGGCACCATAAGTTCCTCTCATTTTACTTACCCATGGTATCATTCAGTTAGCGTTCGCTGCCGGTTTGCTCTTTGGTATATGTTGTTACAAATTCGTTCGTTTTCCTTTCTACTGACAGAAGCTCATACAATAGCTCGGCAAGCTCATACAATAGGGCTATGATTGGATGATTGCGGTCTGCAGATGATTAGATTACAGTCTGCATTCTGAAATGCTGTGCCAAAGCCTGTTATCACTCAGACACCAGTGACAGTCGCTTCTGATTGTAGATAAGGTTGTATTTGCACAAACTATTCAGTCGCTTACTGCTACGAAGAAGCAATAGTCCGTATAAGGGAGATAAACGTTTTCCCTACCAGGGAAGAAAATAATTAAGCAGAAGCAGGGATTTAAAAACCAGAGGTAGGAAACTCCTCTACTTCTTAGATTTGTTAACTGCTGCACTCTTGCTCCTCTCATTGCTACTTTTGTGGCCCTGAATCAAGGTCAGCAGCTTGTTGTAGCTTCCGGCTTCAAACAGTGGCCCACAGCAAACTCTTCCAGTAGTCCGTTGACTTTTCCATTCAGCTTAAAAGGGGGAAATCAATTTACTTGGAAGTTACAATTTTTCTTAACCTAGGAACAAGGCCTATCAGAAGTCATAAAAAAGTGGATTTTTTAGTTTTAGTTTCATGAGTTTCAGTAAGGACTTCTATTTTGAAAGAGCCATCTGCACAGGAAAGACGTACAGGATCTGTATTGCACGGCAACTGTGCAATAAAGGTTATTACCAAACTTTAGTTATATGTTCTGTAGAGCTTTTTTGTATAAAATTAATTTCTGCTTGGGACATTTTGGTGTTGGGATAGTAGGTATAAATGATGTACAATATAAATTTGGCCAAAGCTAGAGATTTGTATTATACTGGCCCATTGGTTTTGCATTAACCCATGTATTCATATAATATAGGCATACACTTTCAAACCAACAAACTATGTACAAACACAAGACATAATACACCTTTAACCATCGTGTAACAGCAACAAAGATCCACCTATCCTATCTATTATCTTGAGTTGAAATGTCTTTGCATGTATTAACACAAACTTTCCGCCAAAACAAACATTGTAACATTGTAAGGAGACGGTCAACGTAGTATTTCAAAATAAAAATAGAAAAAGATTGTTATGTATTGTGATTTTTTAGTAATTTATTTATTATTATTGCCATTATTGACCCTTTTACAGTTGCAGACAACTCAATAGTTAAAGTCCATTAAGAAAATTTAATTATCAACCTAAAAGAGACTATTGATGGGCTTGTGCACATGCCATATGTTTTATTTATTGTGATTAGATATTTTTATAGACCTTTTTTATATTGACCATTCTCATTGTAGACCTGGTTTTTGCCAGTAAAGCTTTGAGAGTTCTTACCGCAGGGTGTTTAACTAAGCCGTAGGCCGGGCTCTGGCCCGCCACCTAGTGGCGAGAAAAAAAAAATCTGGCCCGTGGCCTAAATTACTTGCCGACCCCTGTCTTACAGGTTCCCACAGATATATGCATGCATGCATTTTTGTTGATTTACGCAAGTCTTATACAAACCATTTAGGCTATGGGTAATTTATGTATGGTAGCCTAATGTATGTTCTCTTTACCATGGCGTTGTTAGTTGTCAGTGTCCTCATAGTTTCCTAATTAAATTATGGTTGAAAAGTGCAGGTGCATCCATCTCCCTAAATAAAACTTTCGGGTGTGCTGAGTGACATTCCACAAGCTTAAATATTCCCTAGCCATTGTTAGTTGCTCCCTTTATCAAGGGGGGTGGATACGGGAAGATCTTTGTTTGCTTTTTATTCTAAACTGTTTTGCATAGTTTCATGCATGGTGTCCACTATAGTGGACAGATATTCAAATGTGATTGCAACATTACCGTCAAACAAATATAGTTAACATATTACATCACAAATCCAAAATGGTGGATAAACAAGTACATAATAATCTACTTCTATCTCTTAAATACTTTTAATCTATAAAAATATATTTTCAGAAAAAAATATTTTCTGATTAGCTTAGTTATGAAGCTTACTTAACCAAAGTTTCATCAACATATAATTTTTACTTTCTTTTTTATGTGCAGAAATGTAACAGGTACACTGTAGTGGAGGCCATGCATGAAAGGAGTCAAAAAAGATGTCCACTGTAGTTGTACCGCAACATGAATTTTACGCCATATCGCCCAGCCCTATTTTGGTATACCGTATTTTTCGTGTTATAAGTCACAGTTTTTTTTCATAGTTTGGCCAGGGTTGCGACTTATACTCTGGAGCGACTTATGTGTGAAATTATTAACACATTACTGTAAAATATCAAATAATAGCCCGGGCTATGAAGTTGATCTCAATAGCCTGGGCTATTATTTATCTCAGTCACGTAAGAGACTAGGCGTGTATTTGAATCCAGGGTATTTGGGACAAAGAGAGCGGAGAGGGCCTTCAGGGTCTGGCTGTCCAAGGGAAGCTTTGCCTGCATATATGCAGCAGTGGTTGTGTAAGCGGTCTTCAGCTTCTCCATAAATGGCTTCAGCAACTGAAATATAATACGACAAAGTTCACGATAAATACATATTCACAATGTATGGCTAGAACAGTTATTTAATACTTCCTATGTTACAGAGTACTTACAGCATGATTTGGAGTCTTTGACCTGAATGCGTCTGCATCCTGTCCAACATAGATCTCTCTTGCAGGCAAAATCATGTGGTCCTCCAAGACCAGATTAACAAGAGCCCTGGGTGACAATGCTGTGAAGTACTCCCCCTTAGCGAAGCAGGCCAAGAAGGACATGAACAGCTCAAGCTGTTTTTCATGAAGCTTGTGTACCAATGTGTCACTTCCCTATGAATGGAAAAATATTACATTACATTTAGCAGCGGCCAAAGACATTCCTCCTGCAGGTTTAGAGTGTGGTGCAAGTGTGTGTGTGTGTGTGGTGTGTGTACACATCATATTATTTAAGGCTAAAGTGTTATGAAACTTAAAACATTACTGAAAACAACTCAGAATATTACCTTCTTGTTGTTGTTTGTTGTACTTTCATCTATATTTAACGAAAAAGGTCTACTCCTCATGTAGGACAAAGTTCTGTCAGAGTAGGTCCGCCCAAGTCCATGGACCATCTTGTAAGCTGCTGCGGTCCTAGAAAGCTTCATCCCCTGCAAAGCCGCTTTGTCCAGAGCAAGGGTTTGAGCAAGTTCCACAATCACTGGTGCAATAGAGAAGGGAAGAGAGCGCTCTGCTAGCACTCCAAGAACCATGGCCTACAACAACAACAAAAAAGACAATTGTGTACCAACACACGGATCAGGTTATGGCTCGTGATGATGGTGGTGCTGCTTGTGCTGAACTGAAAGCTCTATCCCTACCTCTGAATTTGCTATGTGATTGGCAATGGGAGTTGGAAGCTTTGCCTGGCACTGCTGTCTGATGTTGTCTGGTCCCTGGTTTGGAGCTGATGTACATGGCCCTGCTTCACTGGACAGAAGGCTGGCTATACTATGAGTACCTGACACATCACACACTTTCTTTTTGTGGATCTCTGTTTTACAATGTGCCAACAAAGCATGGCTTCCTTTGTTTCCATAATTTATTTCTTTGTGGCACAGAATGCACCTTGCATGACCCACTTTATCGATTTTCCTAAACACATCTGATAACAGGAATGCCCTGTCTTTTCCCTTCACCTCCACCTGGTATTCCAAATCAAGCCAGGCGAAGCTCCAGGAACATCTGAGGCCTGCATCCAGCTGTTTTATTATTATTACATCCTTCACTCCTAAATCTCTCATACTGAAATCAGAGGACGTATAAGACTCATTAAGTTGCAAATTATACAAAATCTAAATTATAAAATATACAGTATGTCCCATTTGCATTAAGCAGAGAACAGCATAGCTTTATTTACGTTCAATTTAACTCAAGCAATTAGTCCCATGGTCCTTAACTTCGATTGACAGGGCATCATACTGGATAAACAGAAGTGCACCTGTAGGCGGTCATTATCAACGGGGGTGTGTACGAACTGCGCGTGGATGAGGGTACTTTCAAATCCGACCTATAGCGGAGCTCTCCGGATTGATAAACTCGATGGGTAAACTGACGAATGAAACGACCTCCGCAAAAAGGCAAAACGGTTCCCTTTCCACAATTATCGGAGAGTAGAAAGGGGCCTTAAATAACTCGTTGTCAAAAATAACTGGCAACCATTCAGAACTTTACTAGCAAAGCCATGAACATGACTTGTATGGAAGGCGCTAATTCATCGCTGACGTTCGCTAACTTTACTAGCAAAGCCCTGTGTGAAAGCCACTAATTAGCCCCTCCACAGTTAGCTACCTCGAGTAATTGCGTTCTACGAGGCGGGTAAATATCGAGGACTATTTGAAGTCAGTTATCAAGAAATTTCGCTAAAACCAGTGTTAGACACCATTACAAGTGCAGGTATTGATCTAACGACACAGTTGAGTGATTTATGAAAACTATTTAAGGCCATCACTTAAATTTTTAGCTTTAAAAAGTTAACAACTGTTGACATTAATCCCTTACCTTGCCGTAATTTCCAACGGGTCACTCAGGGCGGGAAGCTGGGATGGAAAGGGGTTTGCCCTCCTCACTGCTGATTGGTGATCTGCGCTTCCGTCACACGTCCCTCTTGTCAGTCACGGTTTTGAGGTTCACAGCTTCACTCGTTATGCCCCCCCCACCCCCCACACACACACATTTTTTTTCTCCTCGGATCTACGCGATTCAGAAGAATGACCCATTTTGATTTCAAAACGGCAAAATTTCGCCGAAAGGTGACAAGTTTGCATGCCTGTATAATAGGCGATCGGCGACCATCACACACACGTCAACCAATCAAAATTCGGCAGGGGCGGGTCATGGCAGAAGTTCGTTGTGAAAAAAAAGACGCTACCTGCTACTTCTGTACCTATGAAAATTGATCATTTCAACATTGGCGGTAACTTATAAAAACAACTGAGACAAACAACTGAGGGCTGAACAAAAATGCCACCGAAAACAAAATCATATTCTGCAGGTTACAAGCTGGAAGTAGTGAAATATGCAGCAGAAAACGGCAATCGAGCAGCAGAAAAAAAGTTTGGAATGAGAAACTTGTAAGGGACTGGCGAGAAGCGGAGGTTACTCTTACTGAAATGAAGAAAACTAAAAAAGCTAATCTAGCTAAGCTAAAAGCTAGGTCGCCACCGCTAGAGGAACGAGTTTATACATGGGTGCTTGAACAACGTGCTGCCGGGAGAGGCTTGTCAACAGTACAGTTGCATCTCCACGCCCAGGTAGTTGCCAAGGAGATGAATATAAATTACTTTGCGGGAGGACCTTCTTGGTGTTACCGCTTCATGCAACGCAATCGCCTCTCTATCAGAGCAAGGACATAATGCGACTTATACTCCAGTGCGACTTATATATGTTTTTTTCCTTCTTTATTATGCATTTTCGGCTGGTGAGACTTATACTCCGGAGCGACTTATAATCTGAAAAATACGGTAATGCAAGTTAATGAGATAATTAGCATATTTTGATCAATTTGGGGTACGTTCGAGCAGCCTTGTCACCAGTCTTAGAATTTTGCAATTTTTTTGTTCAAACAATCCCCCTGTCTCGTGACCCATCATGCAAAAATGCCAGCCTGATATGTTATTGCGTTGCTGAGAAAATGCCTTTTTAATTCTTGATTGCTTAGTACTTACAATTTCAAAACTTTACAGACCTGTAGGTCACGGGAAAAAGGTGTGTTCTGTATGTATTTTGTCTTATTCAAAAGCTAAAAGGTCTTAAAGTTGACCAAAATATATTCAATACCCTATTGGAAGGACATTATAAACTGCCCTTATATTTGTATGACTGATTTGGTGCCCTGTTGCCCTAAAGCATAATCTAAGGTAAATGTCAACGTTATATGCCTATCTTGAAAGTTGCATGCACTATGATGCAGTAAATATTCTCCAAAATTCCTTTTGTTTAAAGACTGTTTTGTGTGTGTCAAGTTCCAATAAAATCATCATGTGGGCTACGCTGTTGATCTAGATGACAAACCTGCATTCTAGCTTTGGTGCTGCTCCCTGTGGCAGATGTGTTTGGGAGCGGTGGCCCTGAACAGTTGTTTTTTCGCTTATTTTCTTTGCCTCGCTTTCAGTGGTTATCTGGAAAATGGTGCAATGCATGCTGGAATTATGGCAGGAAGTCTGGACCAGATTCTGGACAAATCTGGACCAGATTAATTGGAATTGAAATAAAAATAACTTGTTAATGTTTTCAAATGAATTGCATGTGTTGGTGTTGACCATGTGTTAATGTTGACTGTACCAGAAAGTACAAATGTAAGAGTATAGTGATTCTGGTCTGGTAGTTTATTGATGCTGGAAGAAAGCTTGTGGTGGTACAGGACATTAATTACACCATCATTTTTGTTATGCTCTGTTTGTCTTTATGCCTGTATATTATAGGTAGCAGTTTGTTAACTGGGCCTGAGGGTCTGTCTCTGAAGGAGCGTGAGAACCTGCGGAAACTGAAGGCTCTACGTAGATACCGGTATCGTTATGGTGTTGAAGCACTGCTCCATCGCCAGCTCAGAGAACGACGGCAAGCAGTCACTGATGGAGCATCTCAGGTTCGGCCTTTTTCTTGTAATCATGTTCAGTAAAGAGAACTGTTAATGCTTAAAACTTCAAGCCTAAAATCTTATAGTGTGCACGTCCAAAACACAATACTTGGGACTTGACTTTTCAGAGGTGGTGGACCATGATTGTTGGTTTTTTTGTTTAAATCATAGCCTAATTTGTGGTCCTCGTTTGGCAGTGGGCACATATCTGCTTTTGGGTGGCAGGTTTTTCTATGTCTAGACAGTGGTCACAAAGCCTGGTTAAAACCCAAGGCTGTACATGTTTTATTAGTTTAGTTTTTGAGCAAAAATCTTTACTGCTGCCTTAAGTATGTTACTAGTCAGTTTTTCATTTTGACATTTCTGATGGATATTGGAATTTGCTTTATGATTGACTTTTCCCCTTTAGGCTCATTGTCTTCGCCTCAGTCAGAGATGTATCTCCTTTGTGGAGGGAACACGCTGCTCTAATCAGTGTCTCCCCATGACCAGACACTGTGTGTCTCGTATCCTGTGCTTAAAACCTTATATTAGATGTAACACTTTCAGATATTACGCTGTGTGTCATATTAACACAGTACTCTGTATAGTGTATGTATAAAATTTTCTTTAAGTATTTGCATCATTTATGTGTGTATTCAAATATGCTTGTGCTCCTTGACCCCCTAGCTGTAGATATCTATCAAGATAGTAGCCAGGTTCTTTTTAAGGTGTGCCCTGGTCTGAAGGATATGCCCTGTGATCGCCCAGTTCACATGGGTCAATCAGAAGAACCCCACTGCCCACTGCATATGTCTCTTCCACCACCCATGTACCGGCCTGAAGAGCCACCACAGACACAGTCACCATTGTGTCCCACACCTTCTGAACTGTATCTGAGTACAGCTGAATTACAGCCAACAGAAAATCTGCCCCTGGAGTTCAGTGATGTACGTACACACAATCGTATACTTTTGACACTTATGTTTTATGAACTATTTTTAAGCAATTTACTATAGCTTATACATGTATATTTAATTCTTTAGTGATAAGTAGAGAGCATGAAAATGCACTCTACTGTTATCTGAAGTCTTCTTATTAGAGTGCCTGAAAATGCACTCTACTGCTATCTGTAGTCATATTATTATTACAGTGCATGTAGATCAGTGCTCTGTATTGGTCCTCCTAGGCCTCTTTTTATTATTATCAGTCTTCCAGCTATAATTTGATTAGAACCGCTAAGTCAATTCAAGTATGGGAGATTTTTTTTTTTGAGATATTCAAGAAAAACTAAAATTTCAATTCATTCCTATGGACATGGAGTGAGCTTAAGGCCATTGTGATGTCATGGCTGACATTAAGGTAATTAAGCACCTGTCCTATACTCACACCTGCTGACAGCTACTCAAAGCGCCTCTGAGTTGAGCTCCTATTGTCTGTCTTTCTCCCTCTAACTTGATAGGCAGCATTCAGCTCTATCTGTTTGCAATATTAAACAACACCTATACTCCAATACTTTTAATGTTCAACTTCATCATTGTCACTCACATGTACTGGCTGCTTAAATTTTTTCTAATTAAATTAAGTAACTAGGCTCACTACCCAACTCTCCTCACTACCTAATCTAACAATCCACTGTAATGATTGTTGTTCCAGTTACTTTTATATTTAATATTAAATGAACTTCCAACTTCTTTGACCACACTGAGGAACTTTTACGTTCTCTTGTTCTTTCTCACTAAAACTCACTAATATTATCAGTTACATTTAGGCTTAACTTAGTCTGAGTTACTGTAAGTATTTAAAACTATTTAAACAAGAACTTTTCTACTGTTAGTTGTCTAAATTAGTAAAGATTTAATCTAATTTCATAATTTTAACCTAATCTAATTAGCCTAATTAGGGGTTGCTGATTTTAATCTCTTATTTACCAAGCTGAATCTTCTGTTTTAGGCCTCCTAATTAGTATAATAACAAAGCGAAATTGGCTAACTAAGTACAGTATCATTCTGTGGCCTATATAATCTTAATGGCTGATTTTAGCTTAATATGTTAATGTCTGTAACCAGGACTTGGAGTTTGTTTTAGAGCTCACTAGGCCTAGGCTACTGCATGTCATAAACGGCTAATCATTGTTTTAAATGGTGCAATGCTGCATGAACTTGTCAAAAGCTGTTACACTAGGCACAATTCTAAGAAAAGTTCTAGAAAATGTCCTCTGAGCGGCAAAGGTCACCTATTTTAAATAATTCCGAGGTGCCGATTCGAAATATTTTCTTAACTAAGCAGCTGAGATTTTAATGTTTTGAGTGTTTTATTTAGTCAAAACATGTTGCTGGCTGTGATGAGTCCTTATGATTTCCACTAAATGCACCTTACTTGGCTGCCGCTAGAGGGCATCATTGCACCATTTAAAACAATTAGGCCAAGAAGATTTCCACTATGTTACTTGCTTATGGTTTAGGTTGGTAAACGGACATTTGGGTTGCTAATTTTAAATATCTTTCTCACCACGTCTCCTATTTAGCAGCATTACATGGACTTCTAGGCAGTGTGCTTACCTCAGTTTACAACCATACAATCTGGAGCAGCTCCCAAAAGTACAGATCTTGTTCAGATGTTTCTCTTGTGCATAGATCTGCACCCAAAAAAGGTCTATGCTGCAAATCATGAATTCTTTCTAAATAAAACTCCTTGCTCAAACTGTCTACATTTGTTAAATGTATCATAAGCGCTAAAGGAGGCTGTGGAGTAGCTAAACATCTGACAAATCTGGCAACAGATAGACAGAGCAAGGAGAGGTCATAATGCAAGAAGTATGTGGAATAGTTAACAGTTGTGTTAAGATATCATTGTGAGCTAAATGGGATTTGTGGGTAGTAAGTAAATTTAAGATAATATCAGAAGTTTAGAATAGAGTGGCACATAGCCACAAACACACAGTCAACTGAGGAAATGACGTAGCACACTTACCATAATGACATAGCAGTACGAAGCACCGGCTCCTTCTCCCCTATTGTGCTTGATTACACAAATCATTATGTTAAAGAAGGAGTTCAGACTGTGAACAGTATGTATGTGTGTTGTGTATAACTCATAGGGGCAAATCTGTAAGAGTTAAGGTGCAAAAAATGTCAACAGTATGAATGGGCATAAATTTTCTTAGAATGACACATGCAGCAGTGTTCAACGACCATATTATGTACCACTAGTCGGTACATGTAGTTTATTGTAAAGCATTATCCATCATTTTAATTGTGTATCATCATTGACCTACTTTTGTCTGGTCGGTGCGTCAAAGAGACAAATTCCTTCATATTTGCATTTGATTTCTGTGAGGGCCGACTGATATTTTTAGGGGCCAATACCGGTATCCTTTAAGCTCTCAAAGACTAAGCTGCTGGTCACCTTCGAAAACTTTTAATTCACCCCCATCCTCATGCATTATAGGATTTGGATGTGGTTGGAGATGGCCTGCAGTGTCCTCCCTCTCCACTGCTCTTTGACACTGCACTAGCTCTAGAGGACCAGACCATACGCGCCATTGCAGAAGCTCCAATGGATATCCTTACAGAGGTGGAGTCATCAGAATTGGACGGGCGTGTCCCAGGAGCAGACATCATGGAGAGGGAACAGGGCTCTTCCAATGATCAGGTAGATATTTGATTATTAGCTCAAAATTATTATTATAAGTTATGTGTTGAAATTTGAACAAACACATACAACAAACACATCATATATATTTATGTGTACTTTTTATTACTTTTTTTCTTTCCTCATTGTTTCTGTGCTTTATTTCTTTGTGTTTCTTTTCACCCATAGTGTTTCTACAATTTCTTCTTCAACTTCTTCTTTTTCTTCTTCTTCTTCTTATTAATATTGGGGGCCAAGCAGGCAACATTACAGTGGATGAAAAGGGATGAGGAGATGAAGTGAGATTGGTTGAGAGAGAGAAAAAGAGACAAAGCAGAGAGAGAGCAGAATGAGGAAGCATTGGGTGCAGGTACAATGAAACTGGAAATTGGCGTGGATAATGTAAATGGGTTCAGTCTTACAACCAGGAGGTAATAATGTGATCACGGTAGAGAGATCCATCAACATAGAGTTTGTTTCAGATAGCGTGGCTCGTTTTCCCTCCTGCCGAAGTTGTTTCAAAATGGGCAGGAGGACTTTCCTTTGTTCGTGTATTGCTGGATATTGATCCTTTATTCCGAATGTAGTGCCTTTCAGTTCCTTTCCTTTGCTTTGCTTGAGTTCTTTGTGCTTCTAGTGTTCAAGCTTCTCTATTATTAGAGGTGAGACAGTGGACACAGTGAAATGTAATCACGTAGACTGTCGCTTGTGGTATTTTCAGGGATGATTGCATGAATTCCTTGGTTGCGTTCTTTGGATCGTCGGGTGTATTGTTATCTTGTGGTAGAGATATTTCTGAAAAAAATTGATTGTTGCATATGCTGTGAAACAGAAGATCCAATATGGTTTCTTTGATATTGTTTTCTTTCAAGAGATGTGTTACTCTGAAAATTCTGGGCTGGCTTTCAGGTCTTGGATATCTGCATAGAGCAGTTTGAGTATGGCGAGTTTACTGTTTATAGATGAGAGCAGACTGACCTAGATGTATGTGAATTTAGCCAGTTGTTGCTGTGGCTCTTTGTCTGTTTTGGTGGATCAGTCTCGTGTTGGGCGTTTCTCCTGGGTTCAGATGGTATAATGTCCAAGTTATAAAAGTAGTTGTCGATGAAGGTGAATAGATTGTCTAGGTCTTGTTGAGAAGAGATTCAGTGTATACGGAAGTATTCAACAGAACCAAAAGCAATACTGTAATCCTGTGTTTACGTTTGGTGTTCAAATATCTGCCATGTTTAGACCTCACCTGGAATCTCGCAACAGTCTCAGTGCATCATTCTCTCCCCGTCCATCCTTTAATGATAGGATATTTAACACGAATGGCTGCTAACGTGTCGTAGTCGTCATCTACACTCGAGAACAAAATCCTAGAGATGATTTTTAGTTTGACACGTCAAGGGAGTTTATTGCGTGTTCCCAGTGCAGATAAATCCAGGCTGCAGTCATGGCAACCAGCGCACAAGTGAACGCTTTTCATTTCAACAGAGAACCACTCACTAAAAGCCTGAATTGCACGCAGATCCTTGGTGTTTTGCTGTTCACTTTGACGAATAAAATAAACGTGACTTAACCACAGTTTATCAAGATGTAAATGTTGCATTCTTAAACTCTGATTTCAACAGAGCAGCCTTTGTTTTAATTGACCGGTCTCTGACATGCTCTTGGGCGGTTGTGGAAATAATGTATATATCAAGCAAACATATTGTAGACAAAAGATCAATCCACAAAATAATGAATTTATATAAAAAATTTTGAAGAAGAGTCATTTGTGTTTTGCCTCATATCTCATGATGTTTTTGGGTTAGCAACCAAATTCCAATATCTGGTCATACTGTGGGTTGCCCCATTGCCAACTTCTCAGCTCAGCATAAGTTTTCAGCTACCATATTGGAGTTTATCAAAATCAACTCTAATTTTTCAGTGGCCACATATTTCGCCAGATCGTCTCGAAACTTGATGCAGATGATCTTAAGACCATGCCTGACACTTGTGATCATTTTTTTTTTGTCTTGTGTTCAGCCATTACAGCCAATCGAATTTGATTGAGAAAGCCGGCAAACAGGAAGTGGCCTAACATTTCAGCCAAACTTTGGTGTGTTGACATAAAAACATCTTGCTTATGATCATCTCTCTGACCTAATTACATCCTGTTGGCAACTGCTGCGTGTTCTGCGTGATTCACTGCTCTCCCAGATCAGAGCACAGAGAGGTTATTGTTTGGATCACGGGTATTGTTAGAGTTGTCACAAAAACTAGATTCTTAGCCGAGCTTTGAGTCAGGGCCTGAATTTCATTTTGCAAAATAGGGGAATACCCCACCACCACCACTCTCCATGCTCCACTGGATTCACACAGTTTTAGGGAATACTAATACTACTTGCAAGCTATAGCTTTTGCTGCTCTTTGATGACAACCAATATGTGTATTAACCCTTTGAGCCCCAGGCTATTTTTCAGGTAATTTCACTATCTTTACTTTTAAGCTCTTGTCTCAGGCATTATAAGGCCCATCAACACATGCTATATCTTGTTTTGTTTTTTTTCTGTACAGTCGAAGCAATCTAAATCTGGGAGTGTTTGTTGTGGTACTACTTACATGTGGCTTACATCAACCTTAGGATCAAGAAAAAAATATTTTTGGTCTTATAATTTTTTACATTTTTGCAGGTATTTCACCATTGGAAGCATGTCAGTACAAATATCTCTTCACATTTAGATAGGAGGTTGTCTGGAATCTGGCAAAATAAGAATCATGGTGGTGGGATACTGTATGACTTTACAGTTTGCAAAAATATATGTACCAACAGAATATTTTATAATTTTTCATATTTTAATCATACTTTATTGAAAAGAGAAGAATGGAGTGCAATAAACACTGTATCATATTCCTCTCTATTGCTGTTCTGGGCCCTGAAATATTTCTAGCATCTGCATCGCTATGACAGACAGGGATTGAAGGCAATGCTGACATTTGATCTGATTTCAAGACCATATTACTTAGGAACCAATAATCATACAGAGGAATTGGAATCAGTGGGTTCTGTTTGTTTTGATATACCGTTCGCCATGTGGGAGTTTGGAAGTCGTGAGATATTACACAAAGAATGGGTATGACATTGAGAGCAGAGCTATATAAGTGACATTAATTTTGATATAAATTCAACAAATTTTCTCGCAAACTGTTCAATTACAGAAACTAGCGACTAGCACCTTTGGAAAGTTCATGTTGTGCAGTTTCTTGTGATATGTATGTTATGTTGTTATGTCTTTGTGACAAAAAGTCAACGAGTAATCTGACAGAAAAAAATGTGTGTGGCCGTAGGACACAATGCAGGCATCGGTCTCAAAGGGTAAACTTATTAGGCCTTAATAGGTGATTAGCTGTCTTGTCATCTTGTCATCTGCATGGTAACATGATTGAAGAATGTACTATATGTCTCTGACAGACACAGATAGAGGGACAGAGAGAAAGAGCAGTACCTTTACCCCTCTGGGGTAGGGTATGACTTTGTGTGTAATTTATATTACAATAATGAGCTATAGTCTTTTGATCCTGTGAGGAAAATTTGGTCTCCAGGCTGAACAGTCCAAGACACACTAACTCGGAGCAGTCGGCTGCCTACCATAGCGGCGTCCGGGGAGCAGTGAAGGGCCTTGCTCAGGGGCACTTTAGCCATGGTCCACTGGTCAGGGATCGAACTGGCAACCCTTCGGTTACAAGCCTCATTGGACTGTTTAGTTTTCCAATCTATGTTTAGCTTAAGTTAAATATCTTTCTTATGGCAGACCACGGTGAACTAGTGTGGCCTACAGGCTATTACCCAATGTCAATGTCCCAACACCTTGTCACCATTAGATAATGCCAAGGACATCACTAGGTGGTCCCTCAGGTCTCCACCCAGTCACTATTTGATTAAGTTCATTCATTATAGGATGAACTATTGGACTGAAAAAATTAAAAACACTTCCTGAATGTTCTGAGGTTGGACAGTACCCTCAATGTGATAATATTGGATAAGAATCTACAGCTGTCCTAGCCTGGAAATGTAGATGTACCCTAGCAGTAGCAAATGGTTTTGCTATGCAGGAACCTCTAGAAATGAACCATAGGGCCTCAGTAGCTGTTCTCCAAGGGTTCCATAGGTTTTTCATTTCATCACCAGCTGCTTGCTTGCCCCATGTATACTGTATGTTGTCATGATTTTCAAATGATATACATCACCAAGGGGTGGGCGATATATATTGTGTGCGATATCACATTTGTTATTATACCGAAGTGCAATTTTACAATATTGAGTGTTTAAATTACTTTGCCAAAAAACAATGAAATGCATAAAAACTTCACACTGGTCCAGTAGCGCCTTGCTCTGCTGCAGCAAGTGATCTCTCACTAGCCGTGCAGACTGCAACACTGAGAGGCGTGTACATATGCAGCCATCATTAACTACAAAATGACGGCCAGACGTCATTGAAGTGGCTTGGAATCGACAAGACTGACATGGCTCAAAAGAATGCCCATGCCAAAAAACAGTTGCTCTAAAACATAACACAACAAGTCACTTTGCACCATCCATACCAGAGAGTAGGCTGAAGACACGGTGTTGGAAGGTAGACAACTCTCCTTATAGTTTGCTTTTCATTTCTAAGACTAGCATTGTTAACATTAATTTAGGGCATGCCATTTTCCATGTAAAGGGGTAATAGAGCCAACATAAATGAACGAAGGCTCACCAAAGTTGTGAAAATGAAAGCTAGATATCGAACATGCTAGTTAACATGATGTCAAGGCCAATTACAAATTTTCTACTACTAAACTAAATTGCCGTTATTGTCAAAATCCCCAAAAATATCAAGATATAATTTTTTTGCCCATATCGCCCACCCCTAACCTCACCTGTTATTGTTGGAGTATTTTTCTGATTTTAAGAGTCTGCAATATTATTTTTGTCTGTTACAGACTTGTCCTTCTGGAAGGAAGGAGACAAGAGAACCAACAGGAACAGTCCAGTAAAAATCAACACAAACAAATGACAAAGGTGTAGCCAATAGAGCATTAAGCACTAAAGGATCTGGCTCTCACACGCTCTAATGTCTGCTGCCTCATTAGCCTCAACCTTCAAATGCCTCCAATTCACTGTTAGGATTTAAAAGCTTCTAGCTTACTTGATCTTGTGTTGCACTGGATTTCGATTCGTTTTAGAGTGTCATTGTTTGCATTGCCTTAACAGCTGATCAGCAGAATGGTGCCCTTGTGCTTTTTTAGCATCAATAGTGATTGAATGCAATCTAAGCAGAACAGTTTAAGATATTTCTGTAAAGAAATAGAAGATATGTGGTTGTGTTCATGTATCCACCAACACAAGCTAATTCATCACTGAATTAATTGACTCAATGTTGTGGAGGTATCATTGAAGTTTAACTCCTGTTTCTCATAGTATGTGTGTTTAGGCATCCTGTGTGTTAAGACATTTAGAATAACAGTGGCCCTTTATGGCAAAACCAGTCAAAAGCTACAAGACCTAAGGTGTAAATTGTTGATTGTATGAAAATTTCTCCCACCCCCAAAAAAATAAACGTTTCCCACAGATTTCTAAGTGTGTTTAATGTTTATGGCTGAATAAGTTTAGGCTGTATACCATTTCATTTCTTTCCCCTTCCCCCTAACTCTTTCCCTTTGCCTATCTCTTATCCCTTGAAACAAATGGGTGACAAATGGTAGGGGTGAAAATATTCCCCTAAGAAATGAGACGACATGGCAGACCGCTAACTTCAGAAAACACCCTGCCTTCAGACTTGTGTCCATGCCCAACATTCGCTATACTGTCATTTTGCAGCAGATGATGAAAACACACCATGAAAAGAAACACGTTGGGAACGTCATAACATACGTTAGAATTACACTAGCATTGCTAATTTGTTTTCACTTCAGACAAATCATGCTAGCCCTTGGCCCTAGCTCTAACTCCAGAAGAGAATTGGGACACCCCTTCACTTCGCGTTAATGCGCAAAAAACAAGGGGAGGGCTAAACAGAGGGCTAAGGGGTAGAAATGGGATTCAGCCTTAGCGTTGGGCACATAGGTAGATGTGAGCATGCAGTGTTATTTGACAAGCCCTGGGAATTAATCATCTTGCATGAACAGAGCTGTTATTGGGTTTTTTCCTATGGGCTGTGTCCGAATTAAATGTACCAGATTGTTGTGGTTGTTGCATGTATGGTTAAACTGAAATGTTAAACCAAAGGCATGGACAATCTTATCAAAACTGACAACAAAAAGTATTTTTTTTGGTTTACGTCACAGAAGTTCATTTGATAACTGTGTAATGTACACCTATTAAGTAGATCTGGCAGAAAAGTTTAATCACTGTTCCTTATCAATGCCCTTTTGAAAGGTAACTATAACAACTATAGTAAACAGCATATGAACTTGTGAGCAACAATAGAATCAGCTATCGATAACTACTGTTGTAAGAAAAAAGTAGTACAGCAACTGAACAGTTTTCTTTAAAACCAAGCTGCAGACTTTTGTATGTTTTTTTAAAAATACGCACGCCTTTTCCTTACACGCATGAGTTGCAAGGTGTCCTTTTCCTCTGCCTCGTATAACAGCACACCTCGTTGGCCATTATCCCTTACAAGATCCCCTAAAGCAAGCAATGTTATCAGATTTTGTTATTCCTACACCTAAACTATGAAAATTGATCATGCATACACCATAGTAAGACCATAAAGCAATATCATCTGCTTGGTTTTATGACTGTGGACAAATTCTATTCAAACTAGTTAATACAGCCCATTTCTTCAGCACACAACTACATTTTATGCAAAACTATATCAGCTTGGAACTTTTTGTTCAGCAGCAATAGACTAGTCATCTGCCAGAGAAATTACATTTATTTACATGTATGCATTTAGCAGACACTTTTTTCTAAAGCGACTTACATTTGCCCTTTCTAGACGCCCATGCCAGGACCGGCTCCCCTTCCCTGAGACCCTTCCCAGTCAGCAGAGATAATTCTGGTATAGATGGACAGAGGAGGCAAATGAATTAGGCCTGGCTCACACTTCACTGGTCATACGTGACACGTGTGTGTGTGTGTGTTATATATATCAGAGGCGACTCCTCCATTGAGGAAAGGGAGGAAGATCCTCCCTTAAATTTTTAAAGAAAGAACTTTCAGGAGAAATTTATTTGCATTCGTCAATGGGCCCAATCAGAATGAAAGGGTGGGTTGATGGGTTGACACGCAAGCTCTAGTACTAATGTCATTGTTGACAGACCTGTCATTCGTGATATTGCGGATGGTGGAGAGTTTGAACCTTTGTCGAGTTTTGCTTTGTTGTGTCAATAAAATAGGATGGAAAAACTAGAAGTTGTATTCATGATGTCAAATACTCCATTTCACACGCTGGAGTACGATGAGCAGGTGAAAATCAAAACAGAGGGGAGACCAGTTCCAAAAACTGACATTGAAAAAACGAATGGTAAGGTCAGTTTGTTTAACACCACATGGTATCAAAGATACCCATGGCTAACTGCTAGTGTTACCACCTTGCCTTGCCTGTTAGTAGGGAAATCTCAAACATGGTCTGTGCAGGGATTTACTGACCTTAAAAATTTGGACAGGGCCACCAAGCGTCTTGACAAATGCAACTACCACATTGGTGCAGCTATTTGCGTAAAATTGCTAGGAAGCATGCCAATTGATCAACTTGTGGACGAGGGTGCCCGGTTGCAAGTGGCACAGCATAATGCTAAATGCGTCGTAATAAGGCTACACTGGAGCCAGTGTAGGGAATAGTTATACCTGTATCATAAACCTACAGCTAACACAAAATGCTGTGGCCCAAACACTCACTAGGACCAATAAACATGAATGTATCTTTCCTATCCTTGCTTCCATATACCGGCTCCCTATTAAAAGTCGAATTGACTTTTAAAATACTTCTCCTAACCTATAAAGCCCCCAATGGCCATGCTCCAACGTATATTAAAGACTTACCATACCTTAGTTATGGTGCTATAGCCTAGTACCAGCACAAACCTCTTGTGTCATGCCGTACAACTCTCTCTCTCTTTCATATCTCTCTCTATACTTATATATATATACACAACACAATCATCTGAGTGTGCTGAGGGTCATCCCAGCCTTCCGACACACTCCTGTCACCTTCCCCTCCTAGGCCTGACTCACCATCATAGAGGCCCTTCCTAGACACCCATGCCAGGACCAACCCCCCTTCCCTGAGGCTTTGTGTCTGACTCCCTCTCACAATAGCACTGTCAAAATAGACCTTTATTGACCCATCCTTTACTTTAACACTATGTCTGGCTACTACTACACTGTCCAACCATAATTCTTGATAACCACCTTGGGTCTGGGTCAGAATTAATCCTGAGCCCCTCAGGTCTTTGTTTTCCTTTTTTCAGGAAGCAAAGATTGTGCTGTTTGAAGCGTAACACCAGCAATTAAAGTGAAATACTGGGCACTGAAGCTATTAAGGCTTTTTTTCAGTAAAACTTTCGTATAGAAAGCAAAATTATGTCATTAGCTGGGATTTTAAGTTTTAGCACCTAAAATGAGTTTCAATGACCGCACCACTTGCCACTTGGCCCGATGCATCCAAATTACCCTGGGTAACAAACAATGTCAAAAACTTCCTTAACAAGAAGGGCTAGCTTACCTGAGCAGAGGGAGCTCAAAGAGCGTCTGAAAGATGTAAATGAGTCTTACAGGAAGAAAGTGGAAAAAAATGAAAGAAAACAACATAAAAGAGGTATGGAAGGGAATGAAGCAGATCGCAGGATGCTGGAAAAACAGCACCAGGGCAGATGGCGATGTGGCCATTGCAAACCATCTTAATGATTTCTGCAACAGGTTTGATGACTCTGCTACTACTGCTAATGGCCCTGCCTTTGTCACTGCTGCAGCAATCATTTCAATTTAATTTTATTTATACAGCACCTTTTACAATAGTATTGTCTCATGGTGCTTTACAGAAGGAGCACCCAAGAGCAACAGGGGCAAGGAAAAACTCCCTTATGTTTAGTTGGTCTAGGAAGAAACCTTGGGCAAATCCAGAACTCAAGGGGCTAACCCAACTGCCAGGGGTCATGCAGGAAAAGTACAATCAGTAGTAACCATGATGGACTACAAGTTGTCCATGGTTTTAGCTAACGATCATAATAGTTCCAGAATATTATCCCACTTTACATTACAAGGTAGTCAGTCCATATGTGGTTATCAGGACAGTGTAGTAGCCAGACATAGTGTTAAACTCAAGGAGTGAGATGGGTCATGGGGGTAACAATAAGGGTCCATTTGACAGTGCCATTGTGAGGGGGGGTCAGTTACAAAGCCTCAGAGAAAGGGAGTCGGTCCTGCTTACTGGATCCTATCCCAACAGATCTTCTTAAGGCTGTTCTCCCTCTACTGGCTGAGACGATTCTTAAAATTCTAAACAATTCACTCATAGCTGGGCATGTCCCAAAATCTTTCAAGATATCTGTTATTAAACCATCTATTAAAAAACCCAACCTTGATCCTAATGTCCTGGCTGACTACCGACCCATATCTAACCTCCTATTTGTATCAAAAATACTTGAAAAAATAGTGTCCCAGCAAATCTATAGCTCCTTAAACCTTCCAGTCAGGCTTCAGAGCCAATCATATGACTCCTTGTAATCCCAAAATTATCAAAATCTACAGTAGGAGGAAGAGCCTTTTGTTACCGTGCACCCCTCCTGGGGAATAATCCCCCCCCCCCCCCACACATTCGACAAGCGGACACTCTCAGTACCTTTAAGTCTAGACTTAAAACCTTCCTCTTTACTGTTTCCCATAGTTAGGGATGGTGCATGGCAAATCATCACTTCTTATGGGTCTTTTGGGTGGGACTGCCTCTGCTGTTGCCCCCAGTTGCGAGGCATGGTGGCCACTGACCATCCCTGCAGTGGTGCTGGGTTACCATGCATTATACCTTATTTATGCTGCTAGCCTAGTGCCTCCACAAAACCTTCATGTGTCATGCCATACAACTCTCTTTCTCTCTCTTACCCTCTCTCTCTTTCAGCTCTCTCTCAATATTTATATATTTATATACATATATGTATGCCCAAATTACACATTTGCTCTCTGATGTGTGAGCCTGGCCTAATTCATTTGCTTCCTCTGTCCACAATTTTCTCTGCTGAGTTTCATCCCTGCCTCATTCTGGCGGACTCCTCTCACCCTCCCCTCCTAAATGGACTACAACCAACACTATGGGAGGCCCATGTCAGGACCGATGCTAGGCCAGACTTCCCTACCTTGAGGCTTTGTGATTGACCCCCCCTCACAATGGCACTGTCAAATGGACACTTACTGTTACCCCCATGACCCATCTCACTCCTTTGAGTTTGACACTATGTCTGGCCACTGCTACATTGTCCACCCGTAATTCCTGATAACCACCCATAGACTGACTACCATGTAATGTAAAAGTGGGATAATACTCTATTATGAACCTAGATATTCCTAGATTAACTGAACATAAGGGCGTTTTTCCTTGCTCCTGTTGCTCTTGGGTGTTCCTTCTGTGAAGTGCCACGAGACAATACTATTGTGAAAGGCAATGTATAAATAAAACTAAATTTAATTGAAAATCAGCCCTAGTTAAACTCGTCAATGACCTCCTTATCTCATCTGATAACGTATATATATCAATATTAACCCTATTTGATCTTAGTGCTGCCTTTGACATTATTGACCATGGCATCCCACTACACACGCTTGAACACATGATTGGCATCAAAGATTCTGCATTAGCTTGGTTCCTCTGGTCATTAGCAGTTAATGAGTCATCATCCCACACCAAAGTAAAGTTTGGTGTACCTCAAGGCTCAGTGCTAGGGCCCCTGTCATTCTCCCTGTACATGTTACCTTTAGGATGTGTTGTAAGGAAACATGGCATTACTTTCCATTCCTATGCTGACGATATCCAGCTTTACCTTTCCATGAAGCCTAATGACTGTATGCCAATAACTAAACTTGATGCCTGTCTCCAAGATATTAAAATTTGGATGGCTAATAATTTCTTATGTTTAAACTGATAAAACTGAAATTATGATGACAGGCCCTAAACAGCTGAACAACATTCTACCTCATCACCAAAATTTACTCAGTGGCCTCTCACGGTTATATAACACAAAAGTTAAAGACCTCAGGATAATTATTGACCAGGACCTCTCTCTAAATAGTCATGTAAAACACATTTCAAAAACATCCTTTTTCCACCTACAAAATATGGTAAGGTATGGTATGCTAAGGTTAGAAAGTTCCTATTCTTTGAGGATGCTGAAATTAATACATGCATTTATGACCTCCAGGCTTCATTACTGTAATGCTCAGTTCTCTGGGTGTAGTAATACCGAGCACTCACTAGGACCAAAATAAAATACTTCTCCTAACCTATAAAGCCCTCAATGGTCAACCTGTAAAGTCCTCAATGCTCCAACATATATTAAAAACTTACTTGTCCCTTACCACTCTCCTAGAACCCTAAGATCCCAGAATGCTGGTCGTCTTGTAATATATAAAATAGGAGGAAGAGCCTTTTGCTACCATGCGTACCTTTTTTTACTACACACCATACCTTAGTTATGCTGCTATAGCCTAGTGCCGCCACAAACCTCTTGTTTACATTTACATTTACGCATTTAGCAGACGCTTTTATCCAAAGTGACTTACAACTTATCAACTATCAATTGTTCAGGGTCAGTCTCCCCTAGAGCAACTTAGGGTTAAGCGCCTTGCTCAAGGGCACAACGGTGGCAGCTGGGATCTTGTGTCATGCTGTACAACTCTATCTATCTCTCTCCTTCATCTCTCTCTCTTCACTATATACATGATATTCACTATGACTCATATCAGTGAAGTATGAGCCTGGCCTAACTCATTTGCTTCCTCTGTCCATGTATACCACAATCTCTCGAGTGTCACCCCTGCCTCCTTCCGACGGACTCCTGTCATCTTCCCTCCTGAGTGGACTGCAACCAACACTATGAGGGCTCATGCTAGGACCGACTCTCCACCCTAGAGGCCCTTCCCAGATCCCAATGCCAGGAAGCTTTCACAATGGCACTGTTAAAATTGACCCTTATTGTTACTCCCATGACCCATCTCACTCATTGACTTTAACACTACGTCTGGCTGCTACTACACTGTCCAGTCATAATTCTTGATAACCACCTATGGATTGACCACCATGTAATGGTATGGAACAATATTTTGGAACTTTTATGATGCTTAACTAAAACCATGGACTACACTTGTAGTCTATACTGATTGTACTTTTCCTGCATGACCCCTTGCAGTTGGGTAAGTCATGAGTCTGCCCAAGATTTCTTTCTAGAGTAACTAAAGATACGGGAGTTTTTCCTTGCCCCGCTTGCTCTTGGGTGCTCCTTGCTGTAAAGCACTATGAGACAATACTATGGCAAAAGGCACTGTATAAATATAATTGAACTGAATTGAATAGGTACTGTCCCATTTAGCCAGACTTTAAAATCCAGCTGCAGTAGAGGCCTGTTTACCATTTTGGCACTACGTGTTAAGCACAAATAATTTGCTCAGTACCCCTGTAATGTCAAAGGCCACACCTTTTAAGTATACTTGATTTGAAGAATGGAGCATAGCCATTTTGGCAATATTTTGCCAATCACATCTATCAAGTTTTCAAAGGTCAAATAAGATAGTAATTCACTTACCTACAAAATAACATCTTTGTGGTTAACTAGAATAGTCAATCTATGGTAAAAATCAGGTCCCTATAGATAATACTAGAACATCACTAAGTTTATGAATGATTCATGTTAAAGATAGGGTAGGAGGTCCTGGAAAAATGGTTTGAGCAATCTACATTTACAAATACACATTTCAAAAGTCCAAATCCCTTTCTTCAGACTTCTCCTTGAAGCCATGCCTCCATACAGGAACGAGCACAGAGGGGGAAGGGACAAATAGCAGTTGAGTTTGATAGATATCACCATTCAATTTTGATGGGTCAAATGAAAATGAAATAATTAGAGGGTGTTTTTTCTGTCCTGTCCATTCCACAGGTGACTAACTCCTTTATTATTTTTGTGTTAGAGCATTTAATTAATTGATTGCAATTGGGGTGTGAAGGAGACTTTATGCAATACAGTAACAAGTGTCCTAGGAAAACATCTCCTACCCTGCCTTTAATCATCTTGTGCTGTTTTTAAATGCTTGGTGATTTATTTTAAGAAAGCAGTCAAAAAGCTGTGGAAAAGTTGTAGTGATTGTCTGAACTTGCAGTAATTGTTGCGACTGCAACATCACAAAATCCAGGAGGGTCTGATATATCTATACGTGTGGTGAATGCAGCGTGCAGGTTTAAAACTGGGCAGGTATTCCACCCCCACTTTTTTTAATGCAATAAACATTAGAGAAGGGACATAATCTTGTCATTTCCATTCAAACATAGTTTGGCATATTGTGTGGGAGGTGTGAAGGGTTGATATAACAATGTGGCGAGTTGGGGGGGCTGGGCACACAGTACCTTCCCTCTGTCGTCTCTTTATGTCTCAGCATACCTTGGGCGGGGGCGGGCCGGCATCATGAATAAATGAGTGCTTAGGTAGTCATTTCAGTCAACCAAATTACTATTATTAGGGCCTGAGCATCAAGGTGAGAAGCCCTACTGTTTTTTGATATGTTGTATTATGTTGAAATTGCGACATGATGAATTTTTATGATTGTAATATCTCACCACATAAACAGAAAATGTGCCATAAAATCACAATGCATTGAGTGATTGGTCTGAAATTTCAGACTTTTCAGCTTATTTGATATGATTATGATAATATCCAGACTCCCATTGGACTGAAGTCTTTGCCCACTACAGCCAATCAAATTTGACCATGAAGCCGCCAAACAGGAAGTGAACCATAACTCAGCAACACTTTTATATATCGTGACCAACCTTGGTATACAGACTCAGGACCCTGTCCTGACCACTCAGAACCAAATACCTCAAACTCTCTAGCACCACCACTGGTCAAACATGATACAATATCTTGGTCATGCTTTGATGGATCGTAACCCAAGAAATTTCTCATAAAATCAGTGCATGGAATGAATGGTCTAAATTTTCTCAGGTTAATATATATTATAATCATGATCATGCCCAGAAACCATTTGGACTTTGAAGCCTTCGCCCACTACAGCCAATCAAATTCTAGGGCAAAGCCGCCAAAAAGGAAGTGAACCATATCTTGGCAATGCTTTGCCATATTGTAACCAAACTTGGTATTTAGACTCAAGACCCTGTCACCAGCACTCTGAATGATCTACTTCAAGGCGCTAGTGCCCCCCAACTTGTTTTTAATAATTCACAAAAGGGAATTATTTTAGTGAAAACTTTGTTTTAAAAACAGTTTTAGGTAGTGGAAACAGTTGGCGGGGGTCAGAGTTGACGACAAATGATTGTTGGGAGTGGCTGATCAGTTAAAGGGGAATTGAACTCTAGCCATTCTAGTCTATCATGGGTAATGTATTTCTATTTTTCATTTTTAAAGTATTTTGATGGACTCATTTAACCAGAATGAACTGGGCCATCAGCTCCACCCATTCAAGGGTGTAGATTTCGTCTCAGCTTTGGTAGGGAGAATACCAACCCCAGATAAGCTCCCATTTCAGCCAATGAAACTGCAGCATGGATAACCCTGTCACTCCAGCTCTGGAATACAGAATGCTGACACGTCATAAAAACAAAACATGACCACTAAAATTATACCACTGAGTTCACAAAAAATGTGAAATTTGCATTTTGTTATATAAAAATTAAAAGTTAAATATTGGTAGGGACTATTTTGTCTTCCCAAAATATTGACTGTGACATGTCCCTATAAAGTTATGTTTACAACTGTGATTGGATCTGGAAACATCTCAAACAGTGTTTAAAGTTATGGCGGTAGACCCAGAGCCTAAGTGGAAAATACATCATTTTACTCATCCCTGTGGATAATATCCCACTGGATAACATATTTAAGATACTTGATGTGGTTGTGTAGTTAATGAGGTTCAGTAGATGCATCAAGTTGTTTTGCTTGTTGGATCACAGTGTTATTTAATTTCAATAGCCTTAGCTCCTACAAATAAAGATTCATTCCAGTTACTGTAGAAGTGAACTGTACAGTGGGTACGTTTATCAACAGTCATGGAGGCGATCTGTGTCTCGACAAGCACAATGCTTTTTATTTATTTCAAATAAAAGTGTCTGCTAAACAGCAGCCAATTTTACTTAATCTTTATGGTCAGCAGGCTACTGTAACAAATAATGAATAATAACATCTGTCCATTAGTGGATCAGAGAGGCCTCATTTGCAACAGCATTTCTAATTACCGGTAATCTTTTATTTAATACTTGAACTGACGAAACATATTGTGTAACAGAGATGTCTGTGTTGTGTTGTGTGAAAGAATGGACGTAACAACCAACCTTAATTTGGCTGGTTTATTGCTGATGAAAATGGAGATACGGTTAAAAAAAAGTAAACACATCAGGTATGGATCAAGCTAGGTACATACAGCTTCACAGCAAGACTGTCAATGGATGTGATGGGGAGTGATACAAGCACACGCAAGACAGCTGACTTGGATGTGGGCAGGGCTTGATGTCAAGTTTCGCCTTCCCGCAGGTTGCAGCGAGATGTACACAGCCTTAGGTCTATACATGCACGGGCACAAACCGGTAACTGGCACCACAGACTGGGAAACAAGCAGGTGAACTGAAGGTGTCGGGAGGCAGGTTTACTTATAGCGCAGCTGGCTAACATTTACCACTAACTTTGATCCTCCACTAGCATTGCTTGGTTCCAGATTTGTCATCTTAACCAGAAAAATGGTTTTGACACTTGACACATGCTGAATAGTCTATATGCTTTCTCTTTTAGACAAGCCAGCTGGGGGGGTTTGGTGATTTTATTTTAATGTTTTTTGTGTGTGTTCTTTCTTTAGAATTATGCTTGCATAACTGCCAATGAATACTATAAAATTATGAAAAGATATTTATATGCTTGGCCTAAATGACAGGTAGCTATTATTATTATTATTATTGCTTCCTTAAACAGAACAATTATGTTCTTGCACATAAGCATAATTCTCAAAGAGCTTTCTGAAGATCAGCCTGCTAAACATGATCATTTGGGCTGAACTCATGTCATGTGCCACTGAATCACAGCGAAGGTGGTGGGAAATGGGCCCTTTACACCCATGTGCATATTCAACATCAACTATCTTTAACTATAATTGTCATTTACTTGGTACTGAATAATTTCAGGATAATATAACGGGGAATTTTTTTTTCCAAAATGATTACAAAATTTTGCATGGTAATGTACACTGCACAAATGCAACAACAACAAAAATAGAGCAAAACTGGTGACAGTTTGTTACCTAGAGGACTCAGTTATTGATGAAAACTTACATCTGCACTGTACTACTAATTGCTTTGGATACAACTGTCTGCTAAATTAACAAATGCAAATAAACCAACTCAATCATTTCATGGACTATTTTTTCCACACCCATATAAACAGAATGCCAACAGATTTGTCCACTGTATCCATGCATCCATCCATATGAAAGCACAAAATGTGACAAATTAAAACTCCTCGTGGACGTTGCGGGCATAGTCCATTAGTTTGCTTCCAGTGAAGTACTCGCTGTATTTGAGGATCTCCTCTAACTCAAGATTGTGGTTCTGATTCTCATCAGCTACAGCAATCATCTGCTTGGCCTCATTCAGAGCATTGTATTCATTCATGGGATCCATATATTCCTGCAAGACACAACAAATTATGGCCATTTCATTCATCAAATTCGGCTCAAGTTGAAACTGAAACTGAATTATGTCTTATGTCAAAATCATCATGTCAAAAGATCACAGATAAAAGGTTAGCATGGAACATTTAGAGGGGACTTTATGAAATAGACAATATAAAATCAGTCCACACTTGATTTCAGGTGAACTATGGTTTTCTGATGCTTAAAATGCCATTGCACAATGCCTCTCTGCAACTAACTACAGTGAAAGCAGATTAATGCACTATATTGTTCTTCCTAGGCAAGCTTATTATCAGGGCCCAAGCAAAGAGGTGCGCAGGGCCAAAGCGGCATTGCGCGCCTGTCGTGTGAAACCCTATTGCTTTTTTAAGGATTATTGTTATTATTACTAGGATTGGCCAGGAGGTGCGAAGCCCTACTGGATTTTGAAGGCTTATTATTAGGACCCTGCGTGGGGCCTTGTGCACAGGATGGTGTGAAGTTCTATTGCTTTTTTTTTCTTTGAGACATGTATTTTTATTGCTTTATATCACAGTATGAGGGGGGGGGGCTCTATTCATGAAAGTTGCACATGTAAAATTTGCATTTCACTGTTGAATCAGGCTAAGGAGAGGGGGGTGTGGTAAGTTTGTCATAGTAAGTCAGTAGAGTGTCCCAGGCTTTAAAAAAAACGTCTTGGTTGACCCTCTGAGAAAGAATTACATTTTTTCAATTTTTAGAAACATCATGTCAGATAGTTACACTGAGGTTTTAGGCGGTGTTACTGACTTCCATTCCATCAGTATCTTTCTCCTTGCTATTAAAGTCACAAAAGCAAATATATTTTCTTTGCTGTTAGGCATTAGGCATTAAATTAAAGGCTTCACTTAGGATCCCAAATACTTTTTTGCCTGCGAACACTGTACACTTTGTATGCTATTGTTTATGTCCTCTCTTTGTAAGTCGCTTTGGATAAAAGCGTCTGCAAAATGTAACGTGATGTAATGTAATGCTGTGGAGTCTGTGAAAAGCACAAGGTTCCTAGGAGTGCACATCACAGGTGACCTCACATGGACCACCAACACCACCTCCCTGGTCAAGAAAGCACAGCCACGTCTTCACTTCCTGTGCAGGATGAGAAGAGCTGACCTTCCCACTCCTGCACTCACCACCTTCTACAGGGGTGCTATTGAGAGCATCCGTACCAGCAGCCTCTCTATCTGGCATGGCAGCTGCTCAGCTGCGGACAAGAAGGCACTACAGAGGGTGGTGAGGACTGCAGCAAAGATCATCAGATCACCCCAACCAGCCATTCAGGACTTCCAGCACATCACACTGTTCCAAGAGAGCCATCAACATCATCAAGGACACCACTCACCCAGCACACAAACTGTTTTCCCTCCTACCTACCTATCTGGAAAGCGCTACCGCAGCATGCGAAGCGACACACATACACTGGGAAATAGCTTCTTTCCACAAGCCATCAGGCTTATCAACACACTAAAGAAAATTCAATGAACACTCCATGAACATGTTACTGACATCAAAAACAAAACCCTCTACACACTGATATCCATGCAGCACACACCGATATCCATGCAGCACTCTTGCACTTAATATTTTGCACCTTACATATTGCACCTACACCTTACTGCAACTTTACATATTGCACATTTTATTGCACTTTTCATATTGCACATTTCACTTCACCTTACCTCACCAGCTACCAAGAAGAGATCATGATCATGATCATGACCATACCCAGACACCCTTTGGACTCTGAAGCCTTCGTCCAGTACAACCAATTAAATATGACGGCAAAGCCGCCAAACAGGAAGTGAACCATATCTCAGCAACGCTTTGACATATCATAACCAAACTTGGTATACAGAATCAGGACCCTGTCCTAACCATTCAGAATCATTTACTTCAAGCTCTCTAGTGCCCCCACTGGTGAAACGTCATATCTGGGCAACACTTTGACATATCATAACCCAGGAAATGTTCATAAAATCACACTGCATTGAATGAATGGTCTGAATTTTCCCAGGTTAATGCATGTTATGATCATGATCATATCCACACACCCAGCCTTCACACACTACAGCTAATCAGATTTGACCCTGCTGAGGACCCTGTTCTGACGTCTCTGAAAGACCTACTTCAACGTGCCAGTGCACCTGTGAGAAGCTGAACTCTCCCCTTCTCACCGTTTAATTTGAACTGCGTGTGCTGCTCCGCAAGCGCCGGTAAGAGAGGGTAAGAGAGACTTTGTGTTCCTGATTCATGCTCTCATATATGCGGTTATGTGCGCCGCATCGGGGAACAATAATGTATAATATGTGATGTGGTGCACTGTTGGGTGTTGGTGACTGAAGGGGGGGTTTGCCACCAGTTCAGTGTTTGTTCATAGTCCTTTGTTGTCCTGCCACGATCTTATAATTTAATCCCTCACTCCCTCATCCTTGTTTATACAACATCAATAATAACAATAGGCGGTGTGGTATCCACCGACCAAACTTTCATTTGTCATTTGCCAACTCTGTATGTTTCCCATAAAACTCATTAACGCATTAACTCACAATTCTTCCTGGTCCTCCAACACCTCTGAAGCCGTCCCTTTGCGGAAGCGCGTGCGTCTTTATGTCTTTCTGCAGGGGTGGGGACACCCTCATCCCTGTCATGCTCATACAGGGGTGTTCACCATGTGCATGTAGTATTTTATAATTTACTTTACAAAGCCACAATGTTTCTATGTTTTTCTGACTTTGTTATGCTTTGTTATTAATTCACTGAATACTGTTAACATTAGAAATGATATAATGATTTCAGCTTGTACTTTTGTCAACTTTGTATGTTCTGTATCCCTGGCTCGTTGGTACAATCTAGGTGTCCCAATTCATGGCCAATTTGCACTAATGCGGCAGTGCATAAAATGGGGGGTGGTTCAGTGCCTCGGGTGGTTCAGCTGGGTGACCTATTACTCTCCTGGTGAAGAGGTAGAGTTGGTGCAGTGAGCCATTTGTACTGCTTTGTAACTCTGTGTTGACTGAAACTGAATTTTGCTTTATTTTGTTAGGTGCCAGTGTTTTTGTTTATTAGTGTGGTTTTGGGAAATAAATACCCTTCACTTTTGGACCAGCAACACCTCTCCTGTAAATCCTTACCACCTCCACTTCTCAATCCACATCCCTTCTCGTGAGCTGGCCGCTCGGGCCTCTCACAGCACCCTCTGGTCAAAAGTCATATCTCGGCAACGCTTTTACATATCCTAACCAAACTTTGTATTCAGATTCGGGACCTTGTCCTGACCACTCTTAAAAGTGGTCTCTGATATCTTAAAAGAAAGTAGCCTATGCTTTTGTCACCATTTTGTAGCATTTTTACCTGCCCATTTGCCCTTGTAAGTTTGAAGATTTTTGCTCATTTGACTGATAATGTTGCTGTTTGAATAGAAGCCAATGGGGTTCACTGAAACATTGCATATGAAACTGTCCCCCACCTCCAGTTCATCCATTGTGACAATGCCATCATGGTTGATATCAATAACATCTTGAAACTCTTTTCTCCTCTCACGGACCCAGTCATCATCAATGTCTTGAGCTTGCTGGTTTTCTACTGTCCCAATGGGCAAAGAGATAAACTCTGAGAGAGTGAGTTTTTTGTCACCATCTTGATCTAAATAAGAATGCAAGAAAGAAGTTTGTTTAGTTTTATGCCATAACCAAGATATTCACAAAGACAACCTAGGAAAATTTAAATAACTGACACACTACAATCAAGCTACAATGACTCTGAACTTGCGTTGGTTATGCAAGACAAAACAACTCATTCAAGAGTATCACTGTATAGATTCGACACATATGTGTTATGTTTAGCAAACATAAATAATTAAATACGGTCAAGTGATTAAAAATTTTGGTAACACTTTATAACAAGGTGCCACAATAAATAGCAAAGTAGCCATTACCTAATGGTTTGGTAATAGTTGTTAACTATTGTGTCTATTTGACATACATTCATAGTTTTTTTCACCATTATTTAAGTACTAATTATTTGTATAAAAACTGTATTTTACTATATTAAGACACAGCAAAGAGGCTGTTATCTAATATGTATTTAATGTTTGTTAATACTAATAATAGGGTATATTTTTGCCCTACCTAAGAGTTATCTTGAACTCAGTATTATATTTTTGTTCATGAGCTTCCTACTGTACAGTTAACTATTCATTTTAAAAGCTTAATACTAAATCTATTAACGTATACTTTCATAGTAAACATTTTTCTAATTGTCTTAATTTTCCAAATTACAATAGTATACCAAGTTTTTGTGTTTCATGGACAATTCATAAGCATTTCAAGACGTTTTCTGAAACATTCTCTGGCCAAAGCGGAGGCTGATCATGTTTTGTGACAGGAAACAGTCTACAGCTGTATTCGACTACATTTAATGCCTAATGTAGCACTGTAAATATGTCTTCACTGTTTTATATCACCACCTAATGTCTTCTACCCTCAAATTCAGTTGGACTACATATAATGGTTACAGCTAGCTCTTGTCAAACTTAACTTGATTCATTCACACCCACCAATATATCAGAAATTACTTCTTTGATCTCCTTAACTAAAGCCTCAACATGCTTACTGAAACTACAATAGGAGGAAGATCCTTTAGCTACCATGCATTCCTCTTTTGGAATAATGTCGACGCATATCTGACAAGCGGACACTCTAAATACCTTTAAGTGTAGACTTAAAACCTTCCTCTTTACTCTTCCCCATAGTTAGGGATGGTGCATGTTAAATCGTCACTCCTCATTGGTCTTTTGGGAAGGACTGCCTCTGTTGTTGCCCCCAGTTGTGAGGCATGGTGACCACTGGCCATCCCTGTAGTAGTGTTGGGTTACCACGCACCATACCTTAGTTATGCTCCTATAGCCTACTGTAGTGCTGCCACAAACCTTTCATGTGTCATGCCATACAACTCTCTCTCTTCATATATATATATATATATATATATATATATATATGAGGCATAAGATCCTCACTTAAATTGTTATTATTTATTATAAATTATTGTATATACATTATAAAAAAAACCTTCAGTTAAAAATTAGATAATAGCCTCTTTGCTGTTTCTTATTAAAGTAAAGGTAGTTTTTATACAAACAATTAATGCTTAAAGAATGGTGAAATAACAGTTAACTTATGTCAAATAGACACATTGGTAATAGTCAATAGCCATTACCAAACTATTAGGTAGTGGTTTCTTTGCTATTTATTGTGGCACCTTATTATAGTGTTACCAAAATTTTCATTGCAATTGACTGCGTGAAACTATGCACTATGCAGGTCCATCCCGATTAATTGCAAAATATATATATATTTTTTTTATTTAATTATTATCACTTTAAACAACAGTTTATTGGGCTATAATTGTAAGGATGAAACAAAGATTTCCTCAGTGACTGGCAATCAAAATAAAACTAGTTAACTTTGTGGTAAAATATACTGTAGCTCTACAGCTTGTCAAGTGAACCATGTTCTATTGGTTTATGCAGGCATGCGAGTTTACCTTCAGTTTTATCGGTAGGTACACATAGGTGAGATTCTTAATTTAGGAAGTGGTTAGGTTAGGACATTGATAGGGTAGATATGGTGGTCACTATGCTGGTTTCTAGGGTAATCATGTTGATTGCAGGTTGGTTGCCAGGTGATATTGTTGAAATGTTTGCAAAGCAGTTGCTAGAGTACTTGAGGTGGTTGCTATGCTAGTTGCTAGATTGTCATTGTGGAAGTGGTTGCTTGGATGTTGACAAAAGTTCATTAATGGAAAATAATTCTTGTATCGGTTAGCCTACTATACAATATAAGCTAGGCTTCTATACTCTTTGGCTGGAGTAGCAGGCACTTCAGGCATAAACCAAGCAAGACAATGATAAATAAAGAGCACTCAAATACATTCAATTTCAGCTAGCGGCATCCAACATTTCTGTACAACTGCGGATAGTTAGCCTACCTCTACTGAAAAAAGCATTTCAAACATTTCAGACATGAACTGGGCTATAAATTGTTCTGCCAAGATAGGCACTTATTACAATCAAATTGTAACTTATTACAATCACTGCAAAGCAAGGTCACCGTCACTTTTGCATGCTTTGCTTTCTCAGAGCTTTTGCCATTTAGAAAAGGTTAGGGTTAGGGCTTCATCAAAAGGCAGCAGTTTGCAAGAAGTCATGAGAAGTGTGCTTGTTAACAGAACATAAACTGACTGCCCAGAAACCTCGTAGATAGTTCTCATATATTTTTTGCAACAACAATGAGGTTGTCTCTTAACAGTAATGTTAACAAAATGAAAGCATGACAAAGGAATTCGCTAGACATGACTGCATGGTCGAAAGTAGATAGTTCCACTCAAAGCAATTTGGTGAAGTGTGCTAGAGCGCAGACACACTCGACAAACCATAACAGGAAAACAATGGCGACAAGGCAAGGGAAGATCACTGATACTAAATACAAGCAACATATTGACCTGACCTGAAATAAAGTTATTTTTCTCCAAATCTGAACATAACAACTTACACTATTAGGCTGGAAATGATGCCAAACACTTGCGGATTATGACAGATGTATCCACAAAACCTTCAATAACTCCAGAAAGACTTAATGACCAATTTACTGGTAAAATTCCCATTCACTTCAGTACAACAAAGCTCAGGAAGTAAACAAACATTGGCCTACATTGAAACAGCCTCTCGCTCTGCATCAACCCTGATCACGCAATGTTCTCAAAAGCAATGCAGTAGTTCAAATTCATAGCTTGGACTATTTTATTTGACAAGGAATAACCAAACTACATTCAAAGTTGACCACACTAGACAGGCAAAGTTGATTCTTATGCACATAGTCTAAATTTGCAACGGCCCTCTCAGACCAATCAGTGGCCAGCAGTCTGTTCAAGTCATGTTTTACCATCAGCTCAGCAAGGACAGAACCTGGCCGTAACGGGTACCAGGTCCCAGTGGAAACGCAAAAAGGCGAGTAGAGTTGACTTGAGTAAAGTAGCGCTAAAACGGTGTAGTGGAAAAGGGGCATTTGCTGAAGCTTGCGCTAACTAGGTAGCCTGATCAGCCACTTTCACATCATTGTGGTGGAGCCAAAAGAAAATGAGCGGAAGCACTAGGCGGCGCTAGCCTGGTTACTATCCAAGAGCATGCGTGTCATTTTTTCTTCACAAAAAAAGGAGAATTCTGGAACTTTAAATGTGTAATTAATTGTGATTAATCTTGATTGACTTAAATTTTCTATTGTGATTCACTGAATTATTTTTTAATCAATTGACAGCACTAGTCATACTGTTTATAGTTCACCTTGAAATTTCACTTTTATGCCTAAAACAAGTATGTAACCATGACAAGTATGTGTACAACACTGACTCTCAGTTCTTCCCAAACATAGTTTAGAAAGTTAACATCAGCTCAAATTAGCCTTACGTTACGTGCACAGGCCATCTGTCAAACTGACTTACTGTATTTCTATGAGACATGAACTTTAAAATCTGTGGGAACGGTAACTACAGGGGGGCAGGACCAGCTGCTCCTTGTAGAAAGGTCCATTGTATGTGAAATATAAAAACTTAATTAAAAAAATATTTAATCCTTTACTGCCATTCTACTTTCTGCCTCTGAATGAATGGCATGTACAATAATTTCTGTTTCAAATAATTCAAACAAGGAGGATCACTTGTGGCAATGTGAGTGGAATTATGACAGGTCATCCCTGCTCTCTGCATCCTGCTGGCAGTATCACTTTGTCCGATGCCAGCATTGGGGAGAGAAAAGTAAGGGTATTTGTTACATACCTAGGTCACGAACTATCTCCTTCACCATATACTTGAGCATCCCACGACTGTGCTCAGGGTGCAAGAATGACAGAAACTCCTCCTCATTTAGCAGCTGGTCAGCAGGAGGATTATCTGCCTGAAACCAGCGGTCTTTCAGACTCTCCAAGACCTCTTGAGCTGCAAGGTATGAAAAACACTACAAGGCTATAACCAAATGCCATTCTCATAGAATTATATAGAACATTTTTCTCTTCACCGTCACTTTTAACTACTCTATGATTGCATCTGGCCAGCTAAACAATTTTTACCATTAAAAAAAATTAGATACGAAAGGCCTTCTTATAAAACTGTCGGATAAGAGATGACAGTGGTAACATTAACAAATTATACTTACTTTCCTCATCCACCTTAAGCTCTTCATTATTTTTGATTTTCTCTGCCACTTCTTTCTCACTGAAGCCTTTGCTGGCCAAAAATTTCACACGGTACTCATCCCACATCACATACCCTGTGGGCAGATCAAATTCTTATGCACTTAATAGATGCTTCTACCTAAGGCAACTCACACAAAGAGCATTAACATTCAAGCTAAACTGCAGACAAGAGACCAGAATTGTTTGATAGCAATCAATGTATTTTGCATCTCTAAGTTATAATGTGCTTAACTCATTGGTTGCCAATGACATCTATAGACGTCAATTTAATACAACCGTTGACTGCCAATGACATCTATAGAGGGTGGTAGTGGCGTAGTGGTTAAGGACCCTGGCTAGCATGCTAGTAGTCTGGAAACTGTGGGTTTGAATCTTGGCTGCCACCATTGCACTTAACCCCAAGTTGCTCTCAAGGAGACTAATGTAATTGATAGTTGACAAACGTAAGTCGCTTTGGATAAAAGCGTCTGCTAAATTAATAAATGTAGATGTCAACATGTTACCTTTAGGATCTGTTATAAGGAAACATGGTATTACTTTCCACTCCTATGCCGATGATACCCAGCTTTACCTTTCTATGAAGCCTAATGACTATATGCCAATGACTAAACTTGATGCATGTCTCCTAGACATCAAAACCTGGATGACTAATAATTTCCTATATTTAAATTCTGATAAAACTGAAGTTATGATGATTGGCCCTAAACAGCTGACCAACACTCTACCCTATCACCAAAACTTACTCAGTGGCCTGTCACTGTCATGTAACGCAAAAATTAAAGACCTCGGGGTAATTATTGACAAGGACCTCTCTCTAAATAGTCATGTAAAACACATTTCAAAAACATCTTTTTTCCACCTACGAAATATTGCTAAGGTTAGAAAGTCCCTATCCTTTGAGGATGCTGAAAAATTAATACACGCATTTCTTACTTCCAGGCTCGATTATTGCAATGCTCTGTTCTGTGGGTGTAGTAATACCTGCATCAAAAACCTACAACTAATACAAAATGCTGTGGCCCAAACACTCACCAGGACTAAAAAATATGAACATATCTCTCCTATCCTTGCTTCCCTACATTGGCTCCCTATTAAAAGTCAAATTGATTTTAAAATACTCCTCCTAACCTACAAAGCCACCAAGGGCGATGCACCAACATATATTAAAGACTTACTTGTCCCTTACCACCCTCCTAGAACCCTAAGATGCCAAAATGCTGGTCTCCTTGTAATCCCAAGAATATCAAAATCTATGATAGGAGGAAGAGCCTTTTGTTACCGTGCACCCCTCCTGTGGAATAATCCCCCCCCCCCCCCCACTCGACAAGCGGACACTCTCAATACCTTTAAGTCTAGACTTAAAACCTTCCTCTTTACTGTTTCCCATAGTTAGGGATGGTGCATGGCAAATCATCACTTCTCATGGGTCTTTTGGGAGGGACTGCCTCTGCTGTTGCCCCCAGTTGCGAGGCATGGCGGCCACTGCCCATCCCTGCAGTGGTGCTGGGTTACCATGCATCATACCTTAGTTATGCTGCTATAGCCTAGTGCCGCCACACAACCTTCATGTGTCATGCCGTACAACTCTCTTTCTCTCAATATTTAGATATATATATATTTATACACGTATATGTATGCCCAAATTACACATTTGCTTTCTGATGTGTGAGCCTGGCCTAATTCACTATTTTCCTCTGTCCATAATTTATCTTTGAGTGTCATCTCTGCCTCATTCCAGCGGACTCCTCTCACCCTCCCCTCCTGAGTGGACTACAACCAACACTACGGGAGGCCCAAGTCAGGACCAACTCCCCATCACAGAGGACCTTCCTGACGCCGATGCTGGGCCCGACTCCCCTTCCTAAGGCTTTGTGATTGACCCCCCCTCACAATGGTGCTGTCATATGGACCCTTACCGTTACCCCCATGACCCATCTCACTCCTTTGAGTTTGTCACTATGCCTGGCCGCTGCTACATTGTCCAGCCATAATTCCTGATAACCACCTATAGACTTACTACCATGTAATGTAAAAGTGGGATAATACTCAATTATGAACCACTATGAACCTTAGCTAAAACCATAGGCAACTTATAGTCTGTTATGGTTACTACTGATTGTAATTTTTCTCCATGACCCCTGGCAGTTGGGTTAGCCCCTTGAGTCGTGGATCTGCCCAAGGTTTCTTCCTAGATTAACTGAACATAAGGGAGTTTTTCCTTGCCCCTGTTGCTCTTGGGTGCTCCTTTTGTAAAGTGCCATGAGACAATACTATTGTAAAAGGCGCTGTAGACATAAAATTAAATCGAATTGAATTGAACATGGAGCTAGCGAGACAGAGAAGTTTAGGCAGCTCAATCACGAACAGAGCATGTGTCGCAGCCGCAGTAGTTCAGGTAGCGATCGGGTCACAATCCTTTAAAACTAGAGATCAACCCGGGCCAGGCGGAGAGAGAATCCAGCGCGAGTTTCAACACAGCCCAGGTCAGCAGACATTTCTGCATCATGAATTTAGCAAACCTGACCTGGATTCGTGGCTCTCAATCAACCAGAAGCAGCATAGGATCATTCCCAGAAGCTCTAAAAGCCCCTTCTCAGTGTTGTTTTTGCTGTTTTATAGGACACCACTTTTCAGATGTTTGAGGTGGCACTAAACTGACTGTGGGCCTTGAAAAATGTGTCAAAATGCTCAGAAAAGCTGGCAGTATGGGGTTCTGGCCTCTGAAAACATCTGGCAGCCAATGTGTTAAAGTCAGCTTTTCCAGTTCTCTTAAGTTTATGAATAAAAAGATTTATATTGTACTAATGAACCCCCCCCCACCATCTCCATCCGGGTCGACAGCACGAAAGCTGAGCTTGTTCTCTCTCACAGCCTCCTGAAAATGTTCCTCTGTCTTCTCCATGATCCACCGCTGCATTTCCTTAGCACTCACACTGCTGTCATGGTTCAAATCCACCCTGCAAAACAAAAATTCAATTATTATGAGGATATTGGGATTTGCAACATACTAAAGCTTCTGGACCACTTCAGTCATAGCAGTATTAGAGTCCCTACACATGAACTAGAGTATTGAGAACATAGCATTAAAGTGGTCATTTTATCACCCAGACCTAAGATGCATGAATAAAAATTGTAATGAGGTATATTGTAGTCTACCACCAACATATTAGGTTAAGTGTCTGCATGCAGGTGTTTGAAGCTCAATGTGGTGCAAACTCTGACTTTTGGAAAATGTCCATCAGCTTTTTCCTGTTTCTGCGGGGTTCACTGTCTTCTTCAAACTCCTCAATTTCCTTGCCAAGGAACACCTCCTTGTTGAAATCTCTGTTGAGATGACCATCCATTTCCATCTTCACTCCATTAAGATGGTCTGGTGGAAGAATTTCATTTTCTTCTTTGCTGTTTGCCATTTTGTCTTTGAGCACAGAGATGTTGGCTGGACGACCATGGACATCAAGAATGAGCAACACAGAAAGTAAAGTGCAGAAGCCTGTCCAGATGCTGCACCGGGCCCTCTTCCCACCACTCATAGTTGCAGGAATTTCTAAATATAACAAAAACACCACAGTTACTATTCAGGAACATGCACAGCATATTCCTGTTCTAGCTGGAATATTGACAATATTCTGGTCGGCTAGAGTCATATAAAATCATTACAATTGTCATATTCTGAATTTAGCCATATTCTGGTTTCTAAAAACTCAAATAACCCCCCTGGCATATGACTGTATTAACTAGAATCTAATTGTATTTTTATTGTCTAACTGTATTAACTTGTGTCATGAAAACCTTAATCAGAAAATGAAAAAAAAAATCACGTCTGTGCATGTTCAATATGGTTCTCAGCTCTCACCATATTGAAGTAGCCTACAGACTTCACATGGAAAAAGATCTTACACTCAAACAATCTACAATACCCAACACTGCCACTACATTATTATGTATCAGACGCCTGGGCTATATAATGATATGTGTCATAATATTTTGCAGCGATAATTATGAGGACATCTGCTCTACAGGAAGCTATCCGTGGTGGCATGGTACTCAGGGGGAGTTCAAAATTCAGGAGCCACTGCTCTAACAAGTCCATGATCTGCATGTGATAGTAGTTCACCCCCAATTAACAAACGCCCCAAGACGGTCCGTCACACTGGATCCAGTGTTGGACACTGCTGTTCCCCCTCAATTACTACCGGTCAGTTAGCCTATTATTAACTAAGTAACTGTCGTTAAGGCCTAAACAGCAAGGCCGACCTGTAGTTGCATTCTATAAGGTTAAATGTTAGTGGTTTGCATGGTGACATCAGAGAAGGTAAAAGTGGTATTTCAGCATCTTTGGTGACATGGCACAATAAGTAAAGCAGCTGACCTGACACGTCTACCATTAATGTTTGTGCTGTTCGCGAGGGGCTACCACAACATGACACGGTCTGGTCCGCCAACAGACAGACAAAGACATTGAAGTACATGACGTAGCATCTCTTTACAGTCAATGTTAGTTAAAAACAAAACAGAAAAATACGAAGTTAACGTTACCTAGATAGCCAACACGTCTCGAGCACAGTACGTACACAACGTCAAGTTTAAATCCCCCTGCCTTTTCTGTACACGTGGCCAACCCCCCCCAAAAAAGAACTGAATTTGGTTTTTGCAGTTCTAAGTAAATCGAAACTGCCTTTTATGTTAATAGATTGGGCCAACGTATGGATGAAGTCGGCGAATCGACACATTCAGAGTTTTTAGAATTGCTATGGTTTGAGGACGTCGCATACGGAAGTGACAGCCCGGAAATGCCGGTGATCCACCAATCAGCATTGATCGCCAAACATGTTGCCACCACTGAGCTACAAGTCCTCAATGCATGTTGCCAAATAGGCTAGGATGGACCGTCTCTGGTGTAAATATAGATGGAGAGAAAGGGTGTTTTCACATATAGTCCACTTTAAGCGAACGGAACTCAAAAAAGTGAACCCAAACAAAAAGAACTCAGTTCTGTTTGTGTTCACATTGTCTATTTATTTGAAAGAGGACCCGCCCAGCTAACACAAGACGTTTCTACAACGTCGCTACAAAGTTGCCATTTAGTCATGGCGACGTTACGTAACGGCCACTTATACGCGACGTCTTAGCAACGTTGCTGGGAGGATGTTGCCGTAAAGTAATCAAAAACCGTTGCCCCAACATCGCGTCGTGGTCACCGTTTGAAGTTGCCATTTGGTAGCCTCAGTGACGTTTCTGCCACGTCGCGGTATGGTAACCCGACAACGTTACCATTTGATATGAGAAAACACGTTGCCGCGACGTCGTGACATGGTTGCTGTGCGACGTTGCCATTAGGTACCACGAAAGACGTTGCCACAACGTCCTTTACTGCTCACCTGATGACGTTGCCATTTGGTATCAGAAAACACGTTGCCGCGACGTCGCCACATCGTTGCCATTGGGTAAAGACTTTGCCATAACGGCCTTTACTGGTAGAGTGACCATTTGAAAACCGAAAGGTCACTCAGTCACACACAGCACCGCAAGTGCGCACAGTGCCTAGTGCCGGTCAATTTAATGGCCCAATGAAAGGTAATGAAAACCAGGACATTTCCATCACTTAAAAAAACAGCGACATACAACTTGAATGATAACTCTGTGCACAAAAAAATTGTAACATTCTGCATTTTGTCAGATATCATACTAATGCATGCTTTACTCTTGCATTGACAGAAACGGACTTGAATACCCTGAATGATGGGTTTTCCTACAGTGGCAACTCATGACACTTGGCCAGATTCTGAACAAAATACACTACCAACTGCAATCAAGACATTTCTTTGCATTGTTAGAAACATGTAATAGAGTTCATGAATACCATGCGGCGCAATATAATTGAAAGAAATACTCCAAGGTTTGGAGTATTTAATTTAAAGAAAAAAAAACAAACAAAAACAACAAATCAATAACAAATATCACCACGTCATTTGTTTGTCTGTGTGTGTGTGCATGCGTGCAGGAATGGATGAGCCTGCGAGGGCGTGCAGAGCAATGCTGCAGGTCCGAAAACAGCTTAATGTAGCCTAAAAGTTTGATCTACACCAAAACAGACCTAAAATAATTTATATTATTATAATAATTCACACTGGTTTTTAATATACAGAAATTAACTATTTAAAACTAATGGAAACAAAACGTCGGTATGCGTTGGTATATCCGAAATATTTTTTCACACTTCATATTTAGACTAGCGTGTTACGCGTGGATTTGGTCCACGTTTTATCCACGGCTTGTATTTTTAATTTTTCAGCCAATGTTTATAAAATGATAACCTCCTGACATGTTGGCCCGATGTACTGTCCTCTTGAGGGCGACGTGACGCCACAACCATAGTATACAACAACCATCAATCCGGTCACAAATGGGGCTCATGCAAAGCCAATCAGAGTGAGGTATATAAGTGTAATTTTTAATCTTATTTTATTTCTCTTCATTTAATAAGTCACCTATTTATGCTTTTATGTTGATACATTGTAATGTCCTCTGAGTGAATTCAGTAACAAACTTGGAAGCAAAGTCGACGCTTCTGCTCCATTTCATGACAGCACAGTGTTACAATGTGAAATCATTGTATCCTTGTCGGACACTGACCATCTCGCGACCAGCACGTGGACCTTTTGCAAGTAGCCTTAGCAACAATAACCGTTAGCTGTTCCCTTCTCGTAGCACAGTCAGCTATTGCCAGCCAGCCAAAGGTAACCACTTTTATTTTTTTAATAACGTTATTAAAAATAACGGTATACTTCATGTTAATGTTCATAAACTGATAGGCAAGTAGGGAAAGCTGTCGCTATTAAGCAGCCAAGCTATCTTGGCAAACTATATAACATTAGCCAGCAAGCTAGTTGTCAGCTGATCCGTTGAATTAGCCTACTGTAGCCCAACGATGTCTGCCAACATATATTCCGAAAAGACAATAAAACGTTGGGCAAATGCGTTTCCCCGTCTACATGGGTTAAATAATAATATCTTTCATCTGTTTTCAGAGGCTGTTATGAAGTGGAGACCAGGGCTTGGAGAGAAAGCAGTTGAGGTCCTGAGAGCTGAGACCCTATAACGCTCCCTCAGCCCACATTAAAGCCCAGGTACAGCTTAACACTTAACACTTCACAGCTTTACACTTCCTCACATAATTTAAATTTCTGTAAAATGATAGCCTTCTGAAAACTGCAAGTTTGCATTTAATATTTCCCTTGCTTTGACATAGATTATCTTTCCTTGTATGATTCGCAGGCACAGTGTCGGAGGGAGCTTGAGGAAGACGAGGAGTAGATTTTCTTCCATTTAAAAAAAATAAAGCATCTTCTTGTGGAAATGCCTCTGCGTAAATTTTTAACCAGGATCTGGTCACAAAGGGCAAATGAGGACTACAGTCTGCCCAAATTTTAAACCTATGCAAACTAAAAAAGAAGGTTGCTAGAAAGTCGCCAGTAGGTATTTTGGTTGCTACAATGTCGCTAAGACGTTGCGGTGACGAACTGGCAACGTCGAAAAGTCGCGTCCTGGCGATGTTTTGGCAACCTGTAAAACGAGGTTGAAAGAAGGTAGAAAGTCGCCAGTGGGTGTGTTGGTTGCTAAAACGTTGCAGTTAAGGACAGGCAATGTCGGAAAGGTACGTTGCACTTACGTATTTCACTTGCCACGTTGCGGCAACGTCTGAGGTTACATAGTGGCAACGTAAGTTTGGTCATGAATTTACGTAACTGCAACGTTGCAGCAACAGAACTGTGTTAGCTGGGCGGGCCTCTTCCTGGTCTGCTTCAGCTCTAATGAGGCTTCAGCTTTCTTTCTGTTCACACTATAGTTCTTCTGGAGGTCTCAAACCTCTTTCTAGTGCTTTGGATTATGGGCGCTGTAGTTGTACTGCACCATATATTTTCATCAGGCTATCCATTGCCAGGTTTATAATTATAAGATAATTATTATATGAGATTAAGATCAAAACTATATAAGATGATGTTTGGTGTGGTGTTTTGTTTTCATTAAAAACAGTTATTTTGGGCATTTCCAGCATTATAGATGTGAGAGAACACAGGTAAGCATCATTATTTTTTTTATGACCTCTAGGCTACAACTGAGTAGACCTACAGCAAATTTAATATATTAATTTACATCAGAAAAATGTGTTATTTTTAGAGTTATGGTTTTGGATGTGACAAAAATCCACTTTGCATTAAAATTAATTCCCAGGATTCTGACTGGATCTGATCTGAACGTCTGACATTCAACACAGGCCTACTAACAAATCACACCAACTCCCACCAACCCACCTGGTTAAGTGCTACACAAGCTAAAGTAGTTCATAGCTGCTCATGTCCTAAATGACAGTGATGACTGTGTTTCAGTTTTCTGCGCTGTGCTTCTTGTCACATGCATGTAAAGAATTTGACAGACGCATACTGAAAAATGGTGAGCAATTCTGTCACCTTTTGTAGTAAATACTTGTTGAATTAAACACGTCGCAAAGAACACATTTGTCTGTATGTTTCAAGTCTGAATCATGTTTTATTATCAACTACTCGTGATATATTATTGATTAGAATGTAAAGGAGCAAGCAATGCCACAACGGCAAGCCTAGAAGGATAAAATAAAATGCAAAAAAGGCAAAGTGGACCCTGAGTGTTTTATGTTCAGAATGCGCTGGTTAAGTGAACTGTACCACTGACTTTAGCAAACTGTACTGAGACCATCTCTCAAGATGGTCTCAGTATGGATCATTTTAAAGAGTTAAAGAGAGTGTTTGGAGTGTTCACATATGCACAAAAAATGCTGAGTCATCGGTCTGAATTCGTTTTGAGGGCTGAAAGGGTCCAAGTGTGAAAACACCCAAAGTGAAAACCAGTGTTCCTAGCTCAAGAGCCATCCTATTGAAAATACCATGAAGACATGACATTGAATTTAACTGTGAAAGTGTCAGGTAAAATTTTGCCCTCTTTAACAAAAATCAAAATTGTTCCCTTCCAGTGCATTGACTTATACAGCGCATCAACTGTATAGAGACCAACAGTCCCACCCCTTTAAAGAATCACCTCAGGTTCACGGAAAGAGATTTCCTATTATTTTTCCTAATTGATGTTTCAAATAATAAATATAGGTTTTAAATAAATAAAAGTTTTAAAGGCATACCAGGCAATCTTCGGAGCTCCTCCAACAGTAACCAATTACAAAAAAAAAACTCTTTGGTTTGCAAACCATAGACTTCCACCGTGACATCGGCAAAATGTAATTGAAACTCCGTCCACGTTTCCATGTCGAAAAATCCTTTGTAAATTAACATGGGTTTTTTGATTACTGCTGCTGTCAGGCTCAGTAGGTGATGGAAAGACACAGACGTTTTTGCCTACACTCTTTTCTTTTCCCACTTGATATTTGTCATCCTCATCGCCTGTTAAGAAGAGAACTGCGATTTATGCTCTTGATCTTTGTCTTGAGCTGACATATGCTACTAGTCTCTGCCGTGGCTTTGTATGTCACTGTCTCTCATGAGGGTTTCATGGCAACGGTCAAATTCTATAGTTCATATCTGCACTAAACAATTGTTACAGACCTTAAAATTGCACTTTTGATAAGTTGCTAAGTCATTTATTATTAGTACATTGTGTATGTTTCAGAGTCGGTGCCAGAAACAATTCATGGACTGGCATTTGACTGCTCTGGGCACCAATAACAAATATTTTTGAGATATAATTCAACTGACACGATTAGTTGCCACTATACGCAATAAAGCATGATGGCTTGCGAAATAGCAATCGTGACCACAATTATCTGCATGTTATCTGGAGGCTATCTACTGTAACATGGTCTGTACACTTCATTTATCCTGTTTGTAAACGTTTTGAAACTGTGTAGCCGGCTGGGGAAATCTGTTCAGGCTCACACTCCCACAGATCTGACCTGCCATGTGCCTTCAATGAAAGACAGTGTTTTCTGAATAAGCACATAGGCTATGCACTTCTCAGTTGGTTCCTTAAAAGATGTAAAGGTAAAGAAAAATGAAACTAGATCTGATAATGACATAGCAACCATTTTCAGTTCAGGGTGTGCAAGCTTTTTTTGCCCTTCCTACTCCAGCAAATAGGACGCTTTTTGCTTGCTCCTGCTTGACCTTCTTTCTTTGACTATTTTCTACTATTTTTCCATTTTTATTTTATCTCACGTTCACAAGTTTAGTTTATTCAAATAGTAAGCTGAACAAGAACCAATTTTCAGTAGTTAGTTTTTAAAAGTAAGATAACTTTAGTGAAGCCAGACAGTACAACTGGCAATAACTAAGCGGCAATTCACCTTGACTCAGGAGACCCAGGAGGTTCTGTACAAAATACACTGAGCTGGAACAGAGGATTTTCATCCTGGAATCAAAGACTGATTCTCTTCCATCAAAGACTGATGAACTATGCAAGACATTTCATGAAAGGACTACAACAGCAGAAGCCATTACTGGGAATGTGGAGAATGCACCACAACTTGTTGATATGATTACAGTTAGAGCAGCAGAATGCATCGACCTCACAAAACAGAATGTGAGAGTTTTTTTTTCACATTTCTCCAGCGCTTTCAACACCATCCAGCCCCTTCTGTTGAGAGACAAACTGCCACAGATGGGAGTTGATTCACACTTGGTGACCTGGATTATTGACTACCTTATGAATAGACCCAAGTTTGTTAGACTGAGAGACCTCACTTCAAAGACAGTAGTCTGCAGCACTGGTGCACCACAGGGGAGTGTTCCCTCACCTGTGCTGTTCACCCTGTACACTGCCAACTTCAGATACAACTCTGCATCATGCCACATGCAGAAGTTCTCTGACAACACTGCCATTGTAGTGTATACTAGTGTGACCAAAGGGCGGGGGTGCTGTTGACCCACACTACGCTACACAACCACCAGAGAGCAAACTAGACCAATCACTAGAGACCACAATTACAGTTATAAAACACACTTTATTATATAGATCTAAAAAAAAAATAAAAAAAGAGAACTCCATAAGTCCACAAGCCAGTCCATCCCAATTGCCCCCCCCCCTAGTCCAGAATGCAGAGCAGACCTGTGGCACAGCGGCTAGTAAAAGTTGTATTCCAGAGGTAGCCTGCACAATAGCCGTCCACTGCGAGCTGGGGAAGAGAGAAAAAGAGAAAACTACTCAGATAGGTGGGGGGGGGGGTGTACACACTCCTCCTAACTTAGCCAACACTACAGTAAAGCCCTCCCCACGTACAATAAGGGCGGTTAATACAACAGCACACTGCATACAATGTTTCAATAAGGTGATCACTGCAAATACCCTCACAACACACAAATAGGGGCGACTAATACAACAGCACACTGCATACAATACTTCAATAAGGTGATCACTGCAAATACCCTCACAACACACAAATAAGAGCAGTTATTACAACAGCACACTACATACACCACACTGCATGCAATGGATCTGTGCAACAGCCACCACTAGGCTAGTAGCGCTACACAGTATTACTATGGCTAAGAGGGGTGGGCCAGAGATGAAAATGTCCAGACAAGTCTTTCCTGCCACCAAGCAGGGGTGACGACAATATAGGGCCAAGGGGGGGGTGTCACCAGACAGTGGACGAGAAGGCGTAGACAAGGCATGTTAAAAAAAATGGGAAAAGTACTTAACTTATGGGGAGCCAGGCGAGTGCACCCCCTCCGTTTCTGTCCCGCAAGCAACAAGCTAGCCACAGCGGAAGGTCCACAGCCGTTCCAGGCCAGAGGAGCAGCGTAGCGCTGCATAGTCCACACAGCAAAGGGTATGTCAGGAGCGTCACTGCAGAGAGGGAACGCCAGAGAGAAACGGGGTTTGAGAGGCACACACAGTACTAATATAACCAGCAGGCAGCAGAATAGTTGCAAGGAAGGAATGATTTCACCCCTCCAATCTCCACAGCGCCCGGTACAGTCACAGGAGTGTAGTTAGGTCTGCCAAACAGCACGCTTCTCCCCCTCAGTTGTTCCACAACACCACAGCAAACTCTGGAGCCGCTCCCGTAGGGTCCTCGTTTCTTCTCACCCGGCTCTGCTCCAACTCTCCGTAACAGTCCTTTCTGGCGGCCTCCCCAGAGTGGCCCTCTGGTGGTGTTGGATTTCAGGATGGCTGTTTAAGGTTAATGTTTAACTTAATTTAAATAAATAAATGTTAAATAAAAGTGAGAAGCTAAATAGCTCCAGCTGGCAAAATAAAAACTGAAGGGACAGACTTGGGGTTATGTGTCTGAATCTGCAGGTAAATAGCCTACAGCTATTACAGCATATGGAAATTGGGGTGGTGGTAGCGTAGTGGTTAAGGAACCTGGCTAGCGTGTAAGTAGCCTGAAAAGTTTTGGGTTCGAATCCCGGCTGCCACCATTGTGCCCTTGAGCAAGGCACTTAACCCTAAGTTGCTCTAGTGGAGACTGGCCCTGAACAATTGATAGTTGATGAGTTGTAAGTCGCTTTGGATAAAAGCGTCTGCTAAATGCATAAATGTAAATGTAAATGGAAATAAGTTTGTCAGTGCATTGAACTAGCTTCAGCAAGGCGCTGACATGATTAGGCTACTTGCATTACGCATTACTTTGGTCCTTGACCAGATTGCTTCTGAATCTGAGGAAATCAACAAAACGGGAATTTAGGACATGATAGGCTATTTATCTCACCTTGTATCCAAATAATATTTATCTCACCTTGACTCTGTAATCCATGTCTCAACCTCATATAGTTCTTGTGAGTTAGTTGCCTACTTGCTGGGCAATTGTGTTTAAGCTGCAGCTGAAACGTGCTATGACTGACTGGCTGTGTGAGCAGATTGTCCCGAATGAATTTTGTAATGGAGACACAGAGGCTGAGAGGACTGAGCCAAAAAATTTTCCCTGTAAAGTTCCACCCCTACATTTTTTCCGCAACTCGCTCAATGGAAACGAGCCTTTGTTTCATACATTCCATCACCAATATGGACTGTGAAAACTGTTGCCTGTTTATGTTGTTAGCTCACATGTGTGTAGGTGGTCTGTTGCTGGGGTAATCATTATCCAGAGTGGGGATGAAGTTACAGTGTTTGAGGGACTTGAAGAATTCAAAAAGCTGGTAAATGAAGACTCATTCAGTGGGAGAGGACAGGGTCTGGCCTCCGTGTTTTCCTGACAGAGGACTATGAGGTTAAGCTAGGCGCCCTTGAAAAAACCTCTTCAGGAGCAACATTGCTTTTCTGTACTTTTCACTTGAAACACAGTCATAGCTAGAGTTGGGCTGTCTGCTAAAAGGACAACCTACTGGCATGCGGCAACAACACTAGGAATTATGTGGAGGCAGCAATGAGAGGTTTAAAAGACAAAATACTTCAACAATCAAAGGCCTTCAGTCTTCCACAGCTTTTTGACCTGCTAACATCTTGACTGGAAGTGTATTACAAAGCCTGATTGACTGATGCTGCTCTTGGGTGCTGGGAAGCTCTCCAAAAGTCAGAGTTCCTTTAACATAACCGTTGACCCTGGCAGGTCAACTTGGCCCCACCCACATGGTATGTTGGCTTGGTTGCAGATGTGGTGTGCTCAAGTGTGGGTGGTTGGCTTGATTGGCATGGGGATAAGATGTGTGGGGTGAGTTCATGCTAGTTTTCTAATTGAACAAAATGTTTGGCCGCAACGGTGTGAACGCAGATGGAAAGTCTTACCGAATGGTCCGACACACAACAAAAACACAGATGTGTTTTTCGCGCTATCACTCATTTTCAATGAGAGTAAGTGACAGTGATCAAGTGGAGGCAATTAGGCCATCAACTGGAGGTAGTTAGGAAAAAAAGCTTTCTATTTAATGCAAACATTGGGCGACAAAACCAGGCAATTTTTCATAATAGCCAATCCGAGAGAAGGCATGCATGAGGAGGTACTTTGAAACTGAACTTTGATCAAAAAATTCAAAATGGCAGAGCTAATGTTTTTGTGTTAATCTAAAACGTTTGGGATTCGACTTGGTATGTTGTAAAATGAGATGAGACATGTTAGCAGCCAACTATCAACAAATAATTTCTTGTTTATTATGGAGCTAATTTTATGTCTTTATTATTCAAGCAAAGAAAAAAAAGCCAACACAAAAGCCAAAACAAAAATACTGTTTTGAAAACAAAAAAAATACTGCCATGATGATTATATTTATTGTTATCTGTCTTTTCAACAGAAGAAATGGCACAAGGGCTTCTTTGTTCACTGGCAGTGGAGAACATTACGTGCTGAGCTGCTCAGCTCAACGAGTCAGAGTTGGGCGGACCCTAGCATACTGTCAATCTTAAGCAAGCCATAACAGAAATCCACCCCATCTGCTCCTGCCCATCACATTCATGGGAACTTTCAACTAAAACCTTTTGATTCACGAAAGATTTTGATGTCCAAACCTATTTTGACCAGGAAGTAAGCACCATTTCAGGTTGCAAGCAAAACCTTTGAACCTACAAATATAATGTTTTAAATAATAAAATAATTCATCCTGCAAGCAAAGGTTTTAGATTTGAAATAAAAAAAAATGAGAACAGTCCATTTTGAACAGTCCATTTTGTTAGGCTTAAATTACTTAATTTAGAATTAAATTAATTTTGAGACCTCTTTTTTTCAAAACAGTACTTTTGTTTTTTTTTTTTTTTTTTAATTATTTTTCTTTGCTTGAATAATAAAGACAAAATTAGTTCCATAGATTATGAGCTAGTAACGCCTCCTCAGTCACATGTGTTGCCTAGTTGCTGGCACATGTGACCATAGGGTTAGACCCAACGCTGTCTCTGATCCATCTTACAAAACAAATAATGAACAACAACATGGGACAATCTGGGGAAGCTTGTCCATAAATATCAGGCTTACAAACAGAATGTTCTGAGGAACTAACCCTGTAGATGGCAGCAGTGCCACTTTGAATGGAAGATGTGCATAGACTGTAGAAGAAGAGAGAGGCTAGAGATGAGAGAAGAACATGGAGCCGGCCAGACGTAGGCCAGAGAAGTTTAGACAGCTCACTCTCAAACAAAGTGTTGCAAACATGTAAAACTATCGGAGATCAACCCGGGCAACAGCCCAGCTCAGCAGACATTTCTGTGTCATGAATTTAGCAAACCTGACCCAGAATTGTGGTTCTGGATCAACTGGAAGCAGCATAGGATCGTAAAAACAAAAAATATTAGTGTCATACACACTGTTCTGCTTGAAATGTTTCTTTTCACAAAAAGCTTGTTTTCTCCATTATTTGGTCAAAAACAGGTGTTTTTGGTGAAACCAATCTATCTGTCACAGATCTGGCAGGATGTGGACCACGATAGCGTCAGTTGCAAAATAGTCTTTATTAAAGAATTGGGAAAAGGGGAGTGGAATGTTCTCCGAGAGCGCGCCCTCAGCGTGCTGATGTAGGAGTCGCGCAAAGCAGGGAAGGGCAGGCAGCGGACTCGTGGACGAGCAAGCGTTGGGTCGGGTTGCCGGGGCAGAGGAGTCGAGCGTAGGTCGGGGACAGGCGGCGAGTCGGGAACCAGGGCAGGAGAGCAGGCGTCGGTCACGGGCAGGCATTGGGTCAGAAACCAGGGCAGGCGAGCAGAAACGTAGGTCAAGGCGGTCCGGGTTCGGCAACGGCAGATGATCAGGGTGGCTGAAACAGGGGGAAATAAATACTAACAGTGATTAGGGGAAAACAAGACACAGCTAGGGAGAATGATAGGGAACAGCCAGTGAAAGCAGGTGAAACCAGTCCGGTGATTAACGGGGAAATGAGGAAGTGAGATAGCGTGATTGAATGTCAATTGGGCTTGTTAACGGTAGAGACAGGAGGAAATGGGAGGAAACAGAGGAAGACAGGACAAGGTGGTGACACTTCTTGGTCATCTTCTACTGCCGATGACTAAAGAATGGAAAATGGTAACAACAAACTTTTTTCCTGATGAAAGAGGAGAGTCTACTTTCTTTTGGTAGTTTCGGTGTTTACGTAGTCATATAACACAATTTTCTGTGGGTCTTGAAAAATACATCAAAATGCTCAAAAATGCTGGCGGTATGGTGCTCTCTGCTCGGAACGGCTGGTAGCCAATGTGTTAAATATTTCTCCCTCCAATAGGATCAAGATATAGCTTCCCTCCATTAGGAAACACAGATCATGAGGCATTCACCTCCCAGCCAACACCATCAGCAGAACACAGCAAGAAAAGATAATTTTCTGAGCACCGCAGCGGTTTGTTGAACATGTTGCTTAACAACGCAAACAAATGGATGAGCTGATGTAGACTGGAGCTGGAGAAATGAAAGAAATGAAATTCTTAAAGAAAGTCTGAGTAATGCCACATTCTGCTGTGCGTGTGTGTGCACACATGTGTGCGCACATGGAGAGAATTTTTTTTTTCTGTTTTCATTTGTGGTGGACATATGCTGGCGCAAATAAATAACAGAAATTGCAGTCATCCATTCGCCTCTTATTGGGTGTGTGCTCACTGACAGCCTTGTGAAGGTTTAAATGAACTTAAGATCAGGAAATTAGGAATACCTATCAAAATATACAAATGTTTACATACATACAATTATTCTACGCCAAAAGCACATACATCTTCAGCTTCCACTGCCAGGCCCTCATTGTCATAATAGTTGCCCTCCTCTTCAAAATTATCCATTTGTTAGCCCTCCACCCCTAAGAGGAAATTAGAATGCAAGCAGCAATCATGATGCCTGGAATTTTGTCAAGGTCAATTGGTTATGTGCAGATTCAGAAGCCCAAATGCTCTTTCAATCACCACCCTAGTGGAGCTGTGTATGGTATTGAATTGTTTTTGTATCGGACAGCTGTCCATTGTCTCAATATGGAGTTATGGAGATATGGAGTCTTGCTTGGAGTCTCCAAGCAGGTGGTAGTCACTGCCCATGGTGTCCTAGATGTGTTCATGCGATGGCCAGGTACACCTTTGCATAATGCCTTGAGCCTGGCCAACCTGTAAAGACATTCAGAAATGTCATTGCTGATATGCACACAGCCTGGAGATGAATACTTGCATGCCCCTTGCACGCCCCGCCGTCATCCTAGACAAACAGGGAGAGTGTCCGCGACTAAAAGGATCTCAAAATGACCCGGTAGGGTATAAATTATAATGACCTCACAAATTAAACAGGAAACAAATAAACAATATAACCAGAAATCACAACTGAAATTTGGCTTACTAAATATTTGTTTGCTCTCCTTGAAGATGACTCTAATAAATGAACTTATTACTGTTAATTTGATAAATTGACATACTTGATGAATACCTCCCACTAAATGAAGCTACTCCCAAGTCATTTTAATTACCACATACCAAGTCATTATGGCCATGGTGGCAGAGAAGCCACAGTTCTCTCAAACCTTGCTATGGCCCCCAAGCTTGATTATAATTTTAAATCTTTTGAGGCTCTTGTCCTTAACTTGACTCAGACATGTCACACTAACTTACATGGGCATCTTTTTTAACACTACCCTTTCAATGGAAAATGGCCTTGTATCAATGCCATTGTTATTCAATACCACTCTGAAAGTGCTGAAACCATGATGTGCAATGCATATTAGATTAATGTAACATTACATTTTATCTTCAGACTTCATTGCGGGATGCTACAAAGAGAGCAACAGGTCGCAACTGGCCCCTGGGCTGTAGATTCTGTCATCTATTTTATTGTAACCTTTTATTACCATTCATCTTAATAATTTTTTCTGACCGCCAGAGGCGGTGCTTTCAGCACCTGGATGACTAATACCAACAGGGTCACGAGGAAGACTCACTTACCCTTTAAAATATCATGAATGGCCTGTGAGAGTGGCTGTCGCTAGCGAATTTTGCAAGGCCACGTTGACTCTATAAAACCTTGCAAATGTGCAAGTAGATACTCAAGAAGCAGCAGCACAGATATCTGTAAGTGGTACGCCCCAGCAGTCGTTTGGACATACGCCCTGAGTGCTCGTACTGGACAGAGCAGGCCATCGCCTTGACCCTGCTCATCCTCTTGAGGCAAGGGCCCGAGGGCTGCCAGTCTGACTGGTTGGTCTACATTAGTCAGGGTGGCGTTCTTCGGTAAGAAAGAGGGGTTCGGCCATAGAGTTATGCCCATACCATTCGGGATCCCACTGAAGACAGTCCTGGCTGACAGACAGAGCGTGCAACTCACTCACTCTTTTAGCCGATGCCATTGCTAAAAGAAAAGCGGTCTTCAGAGAAAGCCACTTAAGCTCAGACCTCTCAAGAGGTTTGAACGGGGGCTGAGATACTGCCCTCAGTACCAGGGGCAAGTCCCAAGAGGGTGTTGACCTCTGTTGAGGGGCCTTAGCTGATAGGTGCCCTTAAGGAAGTGGGGCCGTAGGGTATGCGAACCCACGGTCATGCCATCCACCCTATTGTGCATAGCGAATATTGCTGTTACATACACTTTGATGGTAGACGCTGTAAGACCCTCGTCAAAGGGTGACTGTAAAAATCACTGGAACTGGACAGGTAGTTGGTTCCTGGTTACGTACCTGACACCTCTCCTTGAAAAGCTTCCACCTGTTTGTGTAGAGCGCATTGGTTGAGGGTGCATGGGAGTTACGGATGGTCCGTACGACTGCGGGGTCACATGCCCCTAACAATGGCTCAGGCCCTTCAATGGCCACACCCCCAACTGTAGCCGTGCAGGATTCGGGTGCCAAATTTGGCCTCCCAGCTGAGTGAGGAGGTCTGCCCGTACAGGGAGACGCCAGGGTTCGGCGTCCAGCAGTCTGTAAAACACTGGGAACCAGATTCTTCCTGGTCACTTGAGGGCTACCAGAGGCACCTTGTGACCCTCCTTGAGGATCCTCTCTGAAGTGGGTAGTGTAAGTGGCAGCGGGGGGAATGCATACAGGAGCTGCCATGCATGTGCTAAAGCATCCTGGCCCAAGGGGCTCGTTGACTCCCCGAGTGAGAACCAGAGGGGTGAGTGGGTCGTGACCTGAGAGTGGGTTGTGACCTCTGCTCTGCCATACCGGTGCCAGATGGCCTGCACCACTTCTGGATGTTATCTCCACTCCCATTTACATTTACATTTACATTTACATTTAGGCATTTAGCAGACGCTTTTATCCAAAGCGACTTACAAAAGAGGATAACATTCAAGCTACAACACAATGAACTAACAAGGAGTGCATATTGCTAACATAGAATCTGCGCTGTTTTAAGTTGAAAGTGCAGTAGTGTAACACAATGTAGAGAAATTAAATTATTAAGTGCATTCTCAAAGTTTACGCCAGGAGATATTCTTGGAAGAGCTTAGTCTTCACGAGTTTCTTGAAGGTGGAGAGGGTATCAGTTGATCTGGTAGCACTTGGGAGGTCATTCCACCAGCGCGGAACCAGATATGAGAAGAGTCTGGACCGACCTGCACAAGGTGTTGGCCGTGCTAGAAAACGTTCCTTAGAGGAGCGTAGTGGTCGTCGGGTGACATAGGGCTTCAGAAGAGAATTCAAGTAGATTGGAGCAGAGCCATCATTCACCCTGTAGGCCAACATAAGTGCCTTGAATTTAATGCTTTAATGCCACTCCCCTGGGTGTGGATGCTGCCGTGACAAAAAATCTGCAGCCATGGTCTGTGTGCCTGGCAGGTGTACTGCTCTCAGGCTCAACAGATGAGGATAGGCCCATGTCAAAAGCTGCTGCGTAATCCGCAGGAAAGGTTGGGACCTGGTACTCCCCTGATGGTTTACATGTATTATATATGTATGTATATATATATATATATATGTACATGTATTGTCTGATCTTATGAGGACATGTCTCCCTGACAGGACTGGGAGGAAATGTTTGAGAGCGAGAAGGACAGCCTGTAGCTCCAACACATTTATTCCTGATGTTGAGGCTTCCATGAGCCTCTGACGGCCCTGCACTGCCAGACGGCACCCCATCCGGTCAGGGATGCGTCTGTTGTAACAACTTCTCTGCAGGAAGGTACGGACCCCAAAGGGACTCCCTGAGTCAGGCGTGAGCGACTCCTTCAGGGGTGTAGATGTTGTACGCAGTTGGCCATGACTCTGACCATTCTGCTCCTGTGATGTGTCGGATCCAACCCCAGGCGGTTCATCCAAATATGGAGAGGCCTCAGTGACAAGAGGCCTAAAGGGACTATGGATGAGGCTGCTGTGAGTGTTCCCAGCAGCGATTGGAAAGACCTGAGTGGCAGTCCTGCCTCTCCTGAACTGACCTGTGAGACAAATAATATCGTCCACTCTTTTCTGAGACGGACAAGCCCTAATTAGCTGTGAATCCAGCTGAATACCAAGGAAGACTATTTGTTGGCAAGGGATTAGAGAACTCTTGCTGTAATTCACTGTCAGTCCTAGCTTGGTGACATGAGAGAGTAGTAGGACAGAGTCCCTGAGAGCATCTACCCCTGACCGAGAACATATCAACCAGTCGTCCAGGTAGGGAAATATGTGCATACCTTGAGCTTGTAGTGGAGAGAGAGCTGCCGCGGTGAATCTTGTAAAAACCTTTGGGGCCAGTGATATGCCAAATGGGAGGACCTGGAACTGGTAGGCTTTTCCCTTGAATGCGAAGCGGAGGAAAGGCCTGTGATGTGGTGCGATCGGAATATGGAAGCAGACGTCCTTGAGGTCAGCTGTGGTGAACCAGTCGCCTTCTCTTATACTCTGCAACACGTCTGCTGTGCACAGCATATGGAACTTTAGTACCTTGAGATACCGGTTTAAGTGCCTCAGGTCTAGAATGGGGCGAAGTCCAACCCCTTTCTTTGAAATAACGAAGTAAACGGAATAAAACCCACTGTTTTGTAAATGTGGCTCTAATTGCTCGATGGCACCTTTCACCAGGAGGGCCCAAATTTCCTGGCGCAGTGCCAGAGCCTTCGTCGTGTCTTTCACGACGGTCATTTTGACCCCTAAGGAACTCGGCGGTCGGCGTTTGAACTGGATGCTGTATCGCCCTAGTGGGTCTCTGCCGCGGAGGTGCACAGTGCAAGCTGGCAAACTGCTGCCTGGCTCGTGTCACCTGTGCACTATGCTCCAAGGCTTGCTGAGCGGCAGGACCATAAAGCTGTCCTGGAACCACCGGCAGAGAGTGGAGGGCTTTCCTGCAGGGCTCTGAAAGTGGTGATTGAGCCAACCATATTTGCCGCTGTGCCAAGGTCAAGGATGACATCAGCCTACTTAGCTCCCTGGACATATAGGCAAAAGCCGGCAGCGAGGCATCACTGAGGCTTTGCACCGATGGGTCTGCTCCAGAGGACTGGAGAGTCTGAGAGAGTGGCAATATCAGGGGAGACATTGAGTTACCTATGCGCGCAGCACGGGCTGCGGTGTCATAGCTCTTACCAATATAATCATCGGTTAAACAACACTGTGGCCTGGGGCAGCGTGCATCAGGCCATAATGCCTCATCAGGCGAAAGGATCAGGAGGCCAGCGCTGGTTCTATAGTGGGCATTTGATTCAGACCATAGCTAGCTGGGTCCTGCATGTTCATCAAGGCCCTACAGTCGCTGGGAAAATGGGAATAGCACCTGGGGTCTGTCCAAGTCTCTCCTACACTTAGGTTTACCCCCGCTGGAGGTGACCTGCTGCTCCATTCTAGGCCGCTTTTGTGTGGGGGACACGCCAAAGTCTCTCTGTACTGGGGGCAGTTGAGGGCTTAAAATGCTTTCCAACTGAGCCAGCTGCCAGTCACCAGTCAGTCACCTTTTTCTGTGAAAAAGGACTAAATTCGTGCAACTCCAACAGAGTTGTAAATGTTAGTGTCATAGCAGGTGGCAGCCTGAAAGGGAAAGTCCAGGCTTCCATGAAAAAGAAAGTGTGTGTGAGGTTGAGGTGAGAAAGTAACAGTAGCTAAACATAAGGGTGCCAGCAATAAAGCTAACTTTACTGTACCTGAGTAATGTTAAACGTTAATGTTATGTTAAATGTTAATTAAACTATTGTGTAATTATCTATTTTAGTAAGGAAGGTAGGAAGGTAGGAAGAAAGAATAGGTACCATGGTTAGTTGACAACGTGAAAACTGTAGGCCTACAGTGTAGCTGGTAGCACTACCTAGTTATGTTGCCTAAAGTAAAGGGAGAATGTAAGATCTTTGGTTGAGCCGCGATTTGATTTGGACCCGGAAGTGACGTTTTCGGCAATGGTGACTTAGCCACTAGCCATCCCTATTCACCCCTATTATACCGAATTTGGCTGCAGTTCACTGAGGCGATTGTGGTCAAAAATCCCCTGGCACTTGGGTTAGCCCCTTGAGTTGTGGATCTGCCCAAGGTTTCTTCCTAGATTAACTGAACATAAGGGAGTTTTTCCTTGCCCCTGTTGCTCCTTCTGTGAAGCGCCATGAGACAATACTATTGTAAAAGGCGCTGTATAAATAAAACTGAATTGAATTGAATTGAAAAATACCAGGCAGGCAACTTGGTGGATCACTGCAGCCTTTAATCACGATGCCGGAGACAAGTTACCCACACAAAACCTACATAAGGTGTGTCGAGTAACAAGCCTTCTTCTCGGAGACTAGGATTCCCTTTTATACCTCCCAGAGCACACATCACATGCTGTAAAAACAAATTGCAGACCCCCATGCCCTTCTTTTGACCTCTTGTCCTTCTGTTGTTTTGGCTTATCTAGGTTTCATTATTTACTTTTCCTAATGTCCTGGTGGAGCCAAATCATCACCCTTCTGGTTTTCACCAGCACTTTAAGTTATGCATTAACCACATTTTGCTTAGTTGGCTTTCTTGTCTCTCAGGGCTGGATTTTACACTGGGCATACATTCTGTATCACATTACTATTCTCTTTTGCTGACATTCATTTCTAGGATATAACAATTTTTCCTACATGATCACAGGCGGGTCCAAAATGCATGGGACTCTATGGAGCTAAATGTATTGTTTTCACATATTTAACATCATAAACCCTCAGATTTAATTTTATTTTTTGCAAGTTCGACATGGATTATGTGTAAGAAGTTTTTCACAATGTGAGCCGGTTTTGTGTGCCACGCTAGCATTCTGCTAATTGGCCTCGTCTACAGCTGTTTTCCCTTCGGAAACCAGTCATCACACCAGCATTATAAGTCATTATTTCTAATACTTGAAAAGTGGACTCAATGTGTATGGACAATGAAGGGAATGACCGTAGCATGAAATGTGAAAATGAATGGAAGATTAGGTTGTTTCTGGCTGCATGTTTGTAAATGTTTACCTTAGCATGGTTAGCAGTTTGGCAACACTCAAAAAATATGAATATACTGTATCTCTCCTATTCTTGCTTCCTTACACTGGCTCCCTATTAAAAGTTGATGAAATTTTGAAATATTCCTCCTAACCTATAAAGCCCTCAATGGCCATGCTCCAACATATATTAAAGATGTCTTTGTCCCTTTCCACCCTCCTAGAACCCTAAGATCCCAGAATGCTGGTCTTCTTGTAATTCCTAGGATATCAAAATCTGCGATAGGAGAAAGAGCCTTTTGCTACCGTGCGCCCCTCTTGTGGAATAATCCCTCCCTATACTGCTCCCCATAGTTAGGGATGGTGCACAGTAAATTATCACTCCTCATGGGTCTTATTTAGAGGGACTGCCTCTGCTGTTGCCCCCAACTGTGAGGCATAGTGGCCACTGACCATCCCTGCAGTATTGTCGGATTGCCATGCCACCGTACCTTAGCTATGCTGCTATAGCCTAGTACTGCCTCAAACCTCTCATGTGTCATGCCTTACAAATCTCTCTTACTCTCTTTCCCTCTGTCTCTACACTTATATATGTATTTATGTACGTATTTGTATGCACATATGACACATATGATTAGTGAAGTTTGAACCTGGCCTAACTCATTTGCTTCCTCTGTCCACCTACACTACAATCATCTCTGCTGAGTGTCATCCCTGCCTTCTGGCTGACTCCTTTCACCTTCCCTTCCTGAGTGGGCTGCAATCAACACTATGGGAGGCCCATGCCAGGACTGACTCTCCTTCCCTGAGGCCTTGTGACTGACCCCTCCACTGTCAAAAATGTACCCTTATTGTTACCCCCATTGCCCATCTCACTCCTTGACTTTAACACTATGATTGGCTGGTACTACACCGCCCAACCATAATTCATGATAACCACCTATGGATTGACTACCATGTAATGTTATGGGACAATATTTTGGAACTATTATGATGCTTAGCTAAAACCACGGAGAACTTGTAGTCTATCTGATTGTACTTTTCCTGCATGACCCCTGGCAGTTGGGTCAGACCCTTGAGTCATGGATAGGTTTCTTCCTAGACTAACTAATATAAAAAAGCTTTTCCTTGCCTCTGTTACTCTTGGGTGCTCCTTGCTGTGCAGCGCCATGAGACAATACCATTGTAAAAGGCGCTGGATAAATATAATGTAATGTAATGTAATGTAATTGATTTGAAACTGGTATCAAGTGTAATATTTCGCTAACTGAATTTGGACCACTGAGAAAAAGTCATTGGAAAGCCATAGCACTCCAGGTTAGCTTGGTGTGTTCTTATGCCTATTAGGAAACCCATACAAATGCTAACCCGCTTCGTGTGCTAAGCTAAGTGAAAAAAGACAGAATCCTGGGAATAGATGGTTGTTACAAGCAGTACAGGGTTATCTGAAGTAACTTGAATATAATCCGAAGTTTGAGGAACATGACACGTATTTAATGCACACAGTCTCATAATCCTCATTCAGTAATCATACACAGTCCGACAAAGTCCATGGTCAGAGACCACGTTGTGCGCAAAGCATTTGATTGCCGTAAAGTGGTATGCTTGTCAAGTGAAAATATTAACATTATAAATTTATTTTACAATGAAAATGCCAGCGATGGGTGGCAAGTGGAGGCAATTTGGCCTCACGCTGCCAGGTGGATAGGGAAAAAATAGAGAAGCTGTCTAAATCCAAGTGAAGGCATGACAAGGTGCTTTGAAACTGAACTTTGACCAAAAAATTCAAAATGGCAGAGCTACACAACGATCACTATTTCTGTTTTAAACTAAAAAGTTTGGGATTTATAATTTGGCATTCTGTAAAACAAGATGAGAAAGGTTGACTGTTAAATCTGAAAACATTGGTTTTGTAACCAGAAAATTAATCTGTGGTGATATACGATGTATCTGCCAGCCACCTACACCTACCCACCTAAGTTAGCAACCAACTACCAATGAATCACTGCCTGTTTATAAGCTAGCAACGCCTCCTCGGCCCAAGTCTTACCTGCTCAAATCGCCTAGTTGCCGGTACGCGTGACCATATGGCTAGAGTGCCGTAGCTACCACATCGGAAGTGTTTTGAGAGTGGAAGTTCTCCCAGAGCCCGTTTATGCTAGTTCTGCTAGCGGTGTTCGCGAGCAAGTGAAAAAAACTATGGGGGCCTATGGAGCTACATAGATGGATAGATAGATAGATAGATCACAAGCTGGGAAACACACTTGCAGTTGCAGCATGACATGTAGGACAAACACAATAACTGTACAACACAATAACAATACAAAGAGGAGAAAGAGGATATAATACGAAAATACGATATGAAGTGTAATATACAGTCTAATACATGGCTAAATTTAGAGTTTTCACATATCTATTGACAAAATATCACAGCTTGCATTTCATTTTAACTCGGACATAGATATGGGTAAAAAGTTAAATTTACCTTTACGTTTTTCAGACCGTATGTCGGCTGGATAAAGGTTGCGTTTAACATTCTTGCCAACATTAGGTTTCTGTTATATACAGCACATACTTTTAGACAATTACTATTACACACATATATTAATTTCCGGAATGTATGGTGGAGTGTTAAATTGGAATCAAGTGTAATATTTTGCTAGGTGAGTGTTCATCATCTAGGTAACTCTTTGGAAACACGTAGCTCTCAAGGTTAATTTGGCATGCTATGCTAAGATGAACGATAAATATGAACAGAATACTGGGAATAGTGGTGGTTGTAACAACCAGACAGTTTCTCCGTGGCAACTATATGGGGTTTCTTTGAAGAGAGTTGCATACAATCCATAGTTCAAGGGAATAATGCGCATGTAATGTGCTCAAGGTTTCACCACCATCATGCATGGCCTGGCTGATCAGATGCAAAGTGATTAACTTGGGCTGACTGCCGTAAAGTGGGTTACTTTGTGTCATGTGACATGCAAACTTTGGAAAGGATTTTACAAAAAAAAAAAACCCAAAATTCCATTTTTAAATGTCATCTAATTGTAAAGCCAGTTTCTCTTGCATCACATGCATTCATGCAATTATAGGAGAAAAAAATATATCTAAGACATGTAGCAATGAGGGGATGCAGCTTCATAGCACCCCATTTATTCTTCACTTGCTCACGCACGCCATCTCGTTTCAGTACCACTTGGAAGCATTCTGAGAGTGAACTTTCTTCCCCTATTAAAATTTCTCTGGTACTGCACTGGCTAGTGGCTAGAGTGGAGTAGACTGGAGTGGCTACAGTTAGAGCGGCAGAAGGCTACTTTGTTTCTATATCTTCAGTAAGCCTATTGTATCTCTAAAAAACACTAAACTTGGCACTGCACTCACACATGCCATTAGCAAAACCCGTACCAAATTTGACGTGAGTCAGAGTGGTTCAAGCAATGACTGTATATATATATATATATATATAAATGGACAACACATCAATCATAAAACTTGAAGCACCCGGAAGTCTAGTCGCCTCCTGGTGGCTGGTTGCAGTACAATTTATGACCCCGCTCATTCCCTGGTATCTCTACAGCCAAGTAGCCCATTTACCATGTAACTTTTCATCTTTAAAATTATTGTTTAATCTAAGGCATTTTATTCGAAAACATAACTTTTCTTGTCCTTCAAACAAAAGTGTTCCTAGCCGAAGCCAATTTTTTAAAATTCTTATTCTAATATTTAAAAATGGGCGTGGTTGACCCATGATTGACAGCTGTTGCTGCAGATAGCACTTCCCGGCCCCACACCATTGTTCATTACGAAGCTGTTGGGTTTATTGTGGATTGTGAAGTTCGTAACGTAACGCAATCAAACCTAAAATCATGCTGTTGCACATTATAGTCCAATTAAAACATCTCGACAGTAATGCCTTGTTCTGATGACTGTATTGTTCGTTGGCTTCAACTTAACTTTACCAGGCTATCAGTTAAGAAGTTAGCTATATGTTAATCGTAGATAACGAATGGTAAAAACAACGTAATTTACCTTACCTGGTTGTCCTCATTGCTCCATCATTACATGTTTACAATGTTTGGTATTTCCTGGATGAATGTGATTCCCTATTTGGGTCATATTGCTCTTGTAATTACTGTTTGTGAGCCATTAAGTTTTGCTTAACTGACTACGTCAGTAAATATGACACCATCAGAATATTTGAAGGGGTGTTAAAATTATGAATTACAACTAGTTAGTAACCTTAACCTGTACTTAGCATCACCATTACCTTCTATTTCGATTCGAAATGAGTATTTTCATGCAACCAACATAAGTCTTTGACACATCACCATTTTTTTTCCCTTGCAATTTAGCTAAAAGATCTAGTCCAATTCTGTCAGCGCACACTTTTTTAGATTTCCTGAAGACATTGTCAAAAGTAATGATAGCTTAAGATCACACAGACATGTCCAAAACTAAACAACTCTTCAACATTAAAAAGTGCTGATGAGTGACTGCAACATTTAATTTGACTTTTTACTGTGAGATAAGGATCCATACAGTTCATACTCAAAAGATGCATAAAACAGTATAAGTAGCCGATTATATGGGTCCCTGGACAGAGTAAGGTTGGTAGTCTAAACAGGGAAACTGGGAAAGTGAAAACATCTCAACTGACTTCAGGGACATCCACATGGAGTGGCTTCAATGCTGTTATGAGAGGCTACGTAATCCAGAAACAGTGACATGTACAGATTCAGTTGTGTTAATTTGGTAACATTAACAAAGCAAGTATACATACAGTGACAATCCCAGGTGGCATACAACGCAAAGTGTGAATTTAGTAAGTTTAACCAGTGACCAGTGAAACTACAGTGGCATATGCACTGTCCATAGCAGGTTCAAAAAGTGACATTCTCTGATGAAGCATGGGTTTAGTCACACATGGTCTATTGTTGACAACACAAACCTTTTGACAATATGGACACTCCTTACGCATCCAATGTCACTTGCACCACAGTGGATGAGTTGGACATTTGAATCTACTTCAACAGATCAGTTGAAGACAAGGAGAAAGGCATTCTACTTCAGTCGAACCCAGCCAAACCATTTCATCTGGGCAGTCAGGTCAGTTTCAGGTTTACAACAACAAAAAATGTGCTGCACTATTGTTGATGATAAGTGCCATTTGTCTGCTGTTTTGGGACACTTGCCAAAAGTTCCATGAGATTCATCTCATCTGCTATACTGCTACTTGTGTTTGATAAAGCCAGTCTAAACCATTTGTGTTGGAGTAAGCTTACCAGTCATAAAATAGTCTTACAGTTCTACAGAAAGGCCATAGGAGCATAACCTTAAGTTAAGTTGACATTCTATAATGAATTGTTATGCTGATACATTCATTACAATAAGCAAACAAATGGCATAGAGCAGTCTAGCCTAAGTGTGCCTAAGTGGTGAAGACGACACTGGACAACAAGCAAGTGGCACATCCCAGCAAAAACAATCAATACAATTACTTGCCAATTCTCTGCCACTTCGGCCAGTTCCTACCCAGGACTTCCCACCGCTGCTTCTGGTAAAGTTGTGGTGAAAGTCACTGGTGCTGGATATGAGGAAAAACAAACCAAACAAATAGCATTAAGAAACAAGCACATAATATAGCAAATTTATAGTCCTGCAAAACTTGAAACCAATCACACACATTTCCTGATTCAAGACATTAATAATGCAACTTAATCATATATGCTTCTCATTTGAGACATAGGATGCTATAGTCTATGAATGCTGTTAATCTATAAAACCAGACGATAAGTAATATAAAGCCTCCACCACAGAGTGTTAAAATTATGTGCATCGTCACTGACCCATGAATTTACAATAATAAAGACAATTCGATCAAGATAGTTATCCCTTGTTAAATCCTCCATCTAACATTAAAATGAACTAGAAAGCTACTGGTAATACACAATGACAGCCCAAGAGAAATTAGCATTCGCTGTAGACAAGAAGTTAAGAGTTACGAAATATCTGTTGTTACTTTCACATCAGCAATCTACATTGTGCAGCTAGCTCTCTAATGCTACTAGTCAGTACACATTGTTAACATTAATGCCCACTGAAACTATTTATGAAGAGGCAGCATTGAACACAGGGTTAGGATGAGAAACTAAATGAAGGATCCAAAGAAAACCGGGCTAGTCACCAACAGATTTTGTCTCTGTCCACACTAATGTGTACTTGTTTTCATGCACCAAGCTAGCACTTTGAGTTAGAACAGTTGCTTGCTAGCTTCAGCCAGACAATTATCACATTCTTGGAGTTAATTTCTAAGCTGGTATTTGCCTTTATTAAACTGACGTGACATTATCACTATTTAAAATTATTACCTGTCTAATGTGTATTTTATATACAAACATACAAGAGCTTCGCAGTTAGTACGTCACACTTACCTGACAAAGTTGACCCTAAGGTAATCAAAAGGAAGCTACAGGGGAGGGGGCGGGTCTGCACATTATGTGGGCGTATCTGACAGTGACTATCCTCCTCACTGTGTGTACTTAGAGCCGTACGTTGCAGGAAGTAGTTGTTCCGGTTGCAGATTTTACGGTTGGGAGGCTTCAATTCCATAGAACGGCATTAATTGAGATGCGCTGGCCATCTCTATGTACTGTCATTGGGTTCAACCCAGGGATTCTTAAACTTTCTTGGGTCGGAGACCCCTCATGGAGCAATTTCTTTTTCAAGGACCCCCTCATAATCACAACAAAAATTTTACCATATAAGATTATAGCCATGTGTTCTTTCAGATGCTTTTAAACTCTTACTCTAAAAACAAATTTTGCTAATACCACAACAGCTTTAAATAGGCATGTTACTGCATTTGGCAAAATTTGACAGTGCAGGAAGTTTTTAAAGGATTGTTTTTTTTTTTGTCAAATCTAGGCCTACTGTGTTAAAAAATACTGTTTGTTTCACATAAGGAATAATAACTACTACTAATAATTAATTCATTTTCCTTGCTGTTAATGCCTAAGGAAAGTGTTTTGACAGATTGATGTAGTGTATCATGTAGGCTAATTTGTTTATTTTTAAGTTTATACTTTGTAGCAATCTTTTTCACAGACCTTGTGCTACGGACCTTTGGAGGTCCCTGGACCCCAGTTTGAGAACCATTGATTTAACCTAATTTATAATCTGTTTCCAATTTCCCTCACACTATTTACCTTTGCAGAGCAGCTCATACCATGACGCAAGGAAGACAAAGAGTGGAAAGGTTAGCACTGCTGCCTCTGTGCTTCTATAGTTCTTGCTTGATTTTGTTTTGTAGGACAAGGAGAACAACTATTGCCCATTGGTCTAAACTGTTTTAGCAGGTAATCTTGCAGTTTGCAGCAGCACTGGAGCCCATCTAGATATGCGTACGTAAGTGGCAATGTGTATCAGTGTCAAAATGCGTGACACAAAATTCGCACAGGTTAGGTCTGCAGCAGAGCCATAGCTCTGAAAGCTACCGAATTCCATTTGGGTGTATAGTGAGCATTTTTCATCCTATTTGATAGGCTACATTTATACATTTATGATAAGGTCCTGTTGCATGTCTACAGCATTTTTTTGGGCAATAGTTATTCTCTATTCCTTTGACTTTGCTATTGCACCAAAAATGGGTGTGCTAAATGCAAAATGTATTGTACTACTAGACCATTTGTCCATGATTTTAGCTGAGCATTATAATAATTCCAAAATAGAGCACTATTCCAGTCAAGTCAAGTCAGCTTTATTGTCAATTTCTCCACATATACTAGACATACAGAGGAATTGAAAGTACATTTCTCGCTATCCCACAGTGAAGAAAAGATGAACAACAGATAAAACCCTAACAGTAATGAAAAAAGTGCATATCAGATAAGAACCTTTTCCTAACACTAAACAACGATTCCAAGACAATGTCATAAGCAGCAAAAGAAGAAAAAACCTGTATGATGATGGGGGTGGGAGAGTGGGGGAGAGTTCAGTTTCCTGACAACCTTGTGGTTAAAGTTGTTTGCTAGTCTGGTGGAGCGGGAACGGATACTCCTATATCTCCTCCCAGAGGGCAGGAGGCTGAAGAGATTATGTGCGGGGTGGCTGGTGTCACAATCATGGTCGCTTTTTGGGTGAGGCTGGTGTTGTATGTGTCTAGTTGGGAGGGGGGTGGGGCACCAATAATCTTTCCAACTGTGCGCACTATGCGCTGCAGGGTTTTCCTGTTGTAGTCAGTGTAGCCCATTCCACACAGTGATCCAGCTGGTAAGGATGCTCTCAGTGGTGCCTCTGTAGAAAGTGCCCATGATGGGTGAGGAGGCTCTTGCTCGCTTGAGTTTGTGAGGAAGTAGAGGCGCTGCTGTGTTTTCTTCACCAGTGATGCAGTGGCGTCACCACCCTCAGAATTTGGTGCTGCTCTCTGTCTCGACAGTAGCACCATTGATATTCAGTGATGTTCAATATATACATGAGATGGGATCTAACAAACAAACAGGTTAACAAAGCAGACAATATTCCTGAACTCCAGAATAAATAATGACCAGGAAACTTCAAATGTGGACGGAGCCCCTAAAAAGACATGAGAAGACCTTTATGTTTCTTGCACACTCCTGAAAATTTCTGGTGCGCACATGAAATCTTCTGGTTTTTGGGTGCGCACATGAAAGTTTCTGGTTTTTGGGTACGCACTTGAAATTTTCAGGTGTGCACCAGAAACTGAAGTTTCAGGAAACTATCGCAAACAACACATAACTTGCTCAATCTTGGAGTGCTCACTTGTGATCAAAGGGTATCATCCAGCCAATGAAACGCTGATGGCAAGAGGGTCCTTTCCAGGTGGAACCAGCCGGGAACAACCAAGGGGGTAGGAATACACACAGAAGTTGAAACACCCATGAAGGTTGTTTCCAACTGGTTCCACCTGGAAAGGGCCCTCTGTTAGCGTTTCATTGGCTGGAACTCATTTTAGCGTCATGTCAAAATCAAATAACTTTACATATGAAACACCCAGTACCTTCATTATGGCGTTGTACACCAGAGTAAACACAGCAATGCATATCGGCTACATTATCTCCTATGTCATTTTATTTCCTTGTAAGAATGTATTGTATGAATGTATTGTAATTCCCTTGTATGTGTGGGCTAAGAGTGACGACACAAATTCAGCGACGGCTTGTGACTTTCTAAAGGGAAACAGGAGGGAATTTACCGTACGTTCTTGATAGTGTTCAGTCAGACTTTGGGAGTCCAGGTATGTTAGCATCAAGTATACATGAAATGAATGAAATAACTAACATTTAAATCAATTAAAAACAATGGTTAGGAGCACTTAAGGACAGTCACGTTTCACAGATTTTTGTCTGTCATATGTCAGAATTTCTGTTGCTACGTCTACTAACCAAATTACCGTGTTAGGGTTTGTCAGATCAACGCGACTAAGTCGACTCGTGCGAGACACTGGACGTAACTGAACATTGAAAAATCGGCCTCAACGCCTCCCATTGAAATCAACGTGATTCCTCTGTCCACTTCTTTTACTGTCTATGCAACCAACATACACTGCGTAACCCATCTCCTCATGTCTACAGACGGCGCGTGCCCACATTTTTATGCCGCTGCTTATTAAAACAACATCCTATGCTTTATTTCGCCAGTCATCATGCATTATAATGGTTAAATGAGGGGATGCAAACTTTTTTCAATGCAATCAAAATTCCTCGATATATCCTGGCCGTCAGCTTCAGCTGAGTTGTCCAAGTTGTCACTCGTGCTTTTTTTCGCACTTCGGCAAATCTCGTTGACATATGTAGCCAGATGGATTTTGATCCCGAATTCCCCTATATAATCAGCTTTGTGTATAGACCTTTCTCACAGAAACCGGAAATACGCAATCGCAGTGTATGCAGACTTCCTTTCTAATGTCAACACAGCAGAAAGCCGGGTAAATTAAAAATGGAGAGTCTACACAACTTCCCTCACGGGTTTGCCAAAGATGACTTTTGCCGACGTGACAAGAATCGTGGAGGAAAACTCCCTCACAAAGAAGAACAAACTGGACAAAGGATATAAATTTTTCCACGAAGAGTTTGTCCATAACTTTCAAGGTAAGTAACGTAGCTAACGTTAGAGAGCAATCAGGCTAACAAATTATTAGTGTGTCCACTTAGACCTAGGGCTAGGGTTATAGGGTTATGTATGGATAGTATAGAGGACATGTACAACTTTACTAAAGCAATATAACAGTCGTGGTCGGGATGTTACAAACAATATGACATTCACTGTCTGTCTTTGGTCCAAGTGAACGTCTTGTGTGTAGCAGCTCGCGACAATAGCCTAATGTTAACGTTAGCCGAATGCTGTCATCATCAGTTAACATTTTTTTTCTCTGGCGATGTCTGTGTTTATGTTCGTGTGTTTACTTGTCATAGTATCAAATGTAGTAGACGGGCAGGTTTTTGTGAGGGCTAGATGCTACCCGTCTCAGAGGAAAAACGAGGAGCCTCACAAACTAGATGTTTGACCACTGAGTGCACAAGTTCTCTGTGCCTCTTACTGCTGTTGCAGAACTGTTCACTCGCTGCTGTTGCAGCTCTTTCTGCACAGCTAGCTACAGAATGGATATAAGTATAGAAAATATAGAAACGTTATCATTTTATTTCCAATGTACGTCTGAAAATATACCGTAATTATGCAGGAACTCTTTGTCCACCATCTCATTCCATAAGTTATACATATCTATCGCTATTTCAACTCTTTCCTTACACTGTTACTTCCGTTTACTGCTTACAGTGATGTATGCTACTGTTGTGAACAGTGATGTGAAGACTGGTTTCAAGCGGCGAACAGTGATCCCTAAGACGTAATCCTTTGGTGTGAAGTGTCTGCTGCACACATGAGTACTACTAACCCCCTTTTAGTTGAAAAAGTCGGTCCTTCATCCCGTCGAATAGCTTGAACCCATTTTCGTCTTAATTCTTCGTTAGCAGGGAAGGAGTGGAAAGACAAATAAGGCTGCTTTTGGGCATTACAAGAACAGCCCGGTACGCTACAACAACTTTTGCTCGATGCTTGCGCCATCTTTCTTGTTTACCTGGTTACCGGCATACCGGGGAGGAAATAGGTTTCCACAGCAATTGCGTATTTCCGTTGCAAAATACGGAAGTTGTGAGAAAGGTCTATTGCTATGTGATCTTGGGAGGATCTTGAATACGTCTACTGATAGAGGAAGGTACTTTTATTTTGGTACATGAGGCTGAATAGTTCGACCGGATGTTGTATTTCTGAGGGAAGCTATGGTGGTGGGTGACTCGCAAATTAACGGCCCCTTTTCTATCCGTAATGATTGATGGAAGTGACTGTAATTGAACGACGAGCTGTACAATATGTCTGATAAGGTTTTCTTTTAATTATCAGCACTGGAATAACAACAAAATGCCATGTGCCTTCACCCTTTCAACAGTATCGCCGTTTTAAGGTTGAAACAGCTAGCTAACGTTATCCTCATCTCGGTTCAGCTGTATGTCAACGTTATGTTACAAATGAACATACCGTAATATCTCTGATGGTTCTGAGACCGGAATCTCGTTTAACGGGGTGAAGTTAAATCCAGATCCTGAGGAATTCCAGGTCAGTTCATTTAATTTTATTGTATCAAGTCAGCAACATTCGTATGAGCAACATTAATTAGGAAGCGAATAGTAACAGTAGTAGTATCTTGAAATTGTGACGGTAATCCATTTTGTCAAATAATTTACGGTCCTTAGTTTTTGAGTGGTGTCAGCACATTTCTGAGGACTGTTGATTAGGATGAAATGAGAAGCTCGGACCGAGCCCACACAATTTCAACCAACCAGCAAGACGAAGAAGTAAAAGGGGTGTAACCATTAAGCTGGGCATAACTTAGCCTACTTAAGGCGAGACACTACATGTGAATACAGTGAATATTTTTTAACATACAGATATCACCATGAAACCAGTAGTTTACTCACTTAGATATGAGAAAAAATGTATTACAAGTTTCCTGTAATTTTATCCCTAATATATAGCCTATTATATGGTAATTAGTCTATATTTAATTAAGTATGTGCTTATTTGCATATATTTCAAAACAAAAAATCTGAACATAGAATAAAGCCAGGTTTTTCATTTTGTTAACATATTACATTGAAAAATAGTTACAGAGGGAATTAAGGATGTCTCATTTTGCTATCCAGTAAATCAGAAAATACTGCCAATAGCCTTAAAAATGATTTTCGCTCTATTTGTAGGAATAAAATATCATATCATTCAGGCTTACAATGACGTAAAAAAAAATCTTCAAAAAATAGCTAGGAATAGGACTGAAAAGTTTGGTGTATGTCGGCTCTACAGAAGTGGAGATCTTTTACAGTAGTTTTGCCATAATGCTTTAAATGACATGTTTTGTCCAAGTTTTGTTCAGTATCAGGATTTTATCCAGCATTTTCCTTATCAGTGTCATGCTTTGAACTTCTATGCTAGAGACCAATTTCTGGCTGATGTTTCACTTACTTCTTAGCCTATTTTAACGTTATTTGATGGGATAGGTGACAAACTGACATAGTGTATTTCTGTAGTGTTGTTTTTCTGGACCTGTAACCAGTCTACTGATTTTGACCCATTGATGCAGTCTAACTACCGTGTTCACTTTATACCAGTTATCAGTGATAATTTTATATTTTTTAGCAGTCAACTTCCCTTGACCTTTGCCCCCTAATTTATGCTCAGCACTCAGTTTTCCAAGCGCTGTACCCATCCTTTTGTGATTACTATTAATGCATTCCAGCTTCACTATTTCATGCCCAGGGTATGGGTTGAGAGCATCTGAGAGCATCTCAGTATAGCAGAGCTAATGACAAAAGATAGATCTGGTCCATATCCTCCTAGCAGCTTCCTTCTCTATAGCTTTACTGAACCCAGATCAGCCTGCCTGATCTGGTTCCTGGTTCTGTGTAGTGACTCCAGACCCCTCTCAATTTCTGCCACTAAAATTAAAAGTATACTGTATCTACTCATTAATATTGATCTACTAATCTACTATCTACTGTAACTACTCATTTGGTCAGATTTAGTTGATACAGTACATGACTTCATTTTAGTGGCAGAAATTTCCCATTTGTATTTGGAACGGCCATAGAGGATCGCTCAGTTTAGAAAGCAGTTAGATATCCCAGTTAGTTACAAGGCTTTTAGTAAAGATTCTAAAGATAAGTTTTAGTAGATGCTTCTGTCAAAAGTGACACAGAAAAAAGATAGAGCTGAATACTGTGTTGAGCATTTGCCTACATGCCTGTGTGTGCATAATTTGTATGCTATGTTCAACTATTTTATAGTTGTTTTAACCTCAAAAGAAAAATCTCTTTTATTTAAATCTCCTAAGAAGATACTGTTTGCTTATGCTGTATCACTTTTCATATCCACCTCTGTCTTTGTTACTAGAAAGAAAATGTGCACTGTAAAAGTAAAGCTGACAAAATGCTGAATGAAATGACGCTTTATTTCTCTGACTATACAAAGATGCAAATATTAATGCTATGTGGAGAAAAATTAAAGCAAACAGAGGCTTCAGGAAATACTGCCATGAATTCATAAATTGTTGGCTGAACTACCTATGCGAAGGGTTGTGCTAGGATCAGTGGGCTGCTTGTAAGAAATAGCCTGAAGTGGTAATTAGCCTACAAGATTTACTGTCTATTACTCTCTGAATGTAATGCAAAACAATGGCAATTAGTTTCTGATAAGCTACTCTTTATTATTGCAGACTTTCCATACATATCACTCTCTTGTCGTGTCTCTGTAATGTTTTAAGATGAAGGCCAGGAATCCCCAACACCTTGCTGATTTTTTTTGAGCGCTGAATACCCCAGTCCTCATGTGCTAAAAGGGCCATTTGAATATTGACATCAAAGGCAACATCATTCCTCATCTCCTCCTGGAGAGGCGTGGAAGTGTACTTCTGCAGTACTTATCACCTTCACACACACTGCACTCGAGTAACAAACTGCTACAAAACTGTGATTTTGAGGATTGCCACTAATTTGCAGCCCAGATCCAGCACAATTAGGGCAAATAAGCCCACTGATTAGTTTGTTTAATTGTGCAACATGAACTATAAGCTACTGCTGAGTGGCAGGGTCACTGCCGCTATCTAAGCACTGTTGTTTCCCCAATAACAGCTTACGTAATGATGCACTTTACAAAGTAACTTCGTCATCTGTTTTATTGCTTTCTTTTATCTTACATTGTCTTGCCTGTGCTAATTGCACTAGTCTCTGTCTGGAAGCTTTGAATCGCCCTGCTGCTGCAGGCATGTCAAATGTAAAAAGTCCCACGGAAAGCTAACTTGGAAGCGTGAGCGTATACCACGTGATGCATTTGCGCCAGTCGCCTTGTCAAAACTTGAGTTAAGCCAATGAGATCTTGTTTTTAGGTTTAAAGCCTTATGAAAATTTTTGTGATTGGTTGTTGATAGAGAGGAACTGTCTATATTTGGACTAGATGACATGATACACAAGGCTCAGACATTTTGAATGAGACCACTGAAGGCTTATGACAAAGAACGGTCGCAATTTGACATAGTGCGTAGGAATGCTAACTTGGTGAATCTGAGGTAAATTTTGACTTTTGAAGTGTAATAAAAGAAACAACTAAATGTGTATTTTGGACATTTTCTTTATAACAGTGTGAAAGAATACATGTTATGGATGCAAGCTAGCCCAAAATCTCGAATTGTCTTGCGTTAAGGCGTTTTCAGACCGACGGAATCATGCTGATGCTGGTTCCCGCACATTATCTCAGACCGGCCGTCATGTTCACGCCAGAGATCAGAGCTTTGTTCCCAATGGGCACCAAGTAGAACTTGGTTTGTCCATAGACAGTAAATGAAGTGGAAGGCGTGATGCCGCTACTGTCAATAGGAGGGCAGTGAAATTCAATTGAATGAGTTTTCAGTTGAGCACCATGTGTTCTGTGCAGGCTCGTAGCACGCTGGGTGACGTAACAAACTGGAACCAGCAACTTGACTAGAAGCTGCATCCCAAGCGGCAATATTCCAGGCCAAACAATGAAGCCGAAAATGAACATTCTAAAGTTGCAAAACCACAGATGTCTACTGGGGGCTGACTGCAATTGCCATAGACCCCCATGTTAAAAAGTCCATTTTCACAGCAGAAAAAAACATACAGCCTGGTTCAAAAAACAGTTTTAGTGTCTTTCGATCACTTGCGAGTAAATGACAGCTATGAAATCCATTAGTTTAATACACAGATGAGTAGTATTTTATGATGAATTTTATGCGTGGTTAAGATGATTGACAGCTGTCAAAGGTCATTATGGCATCACCTTCACTGATTTGACTCTGAACATTTTTCTATCGACTCTCTCATCCTTGCATTCCTCATCACCATCGTATCTTACTATTTTAATTAGAATATCATATCCAACATGTCTTGCTCTGCTGCTCTGCTGCTTCACTGGATTTTAAACGGTAAGTGACATTCCTGTACTGTGTTTGTATCAGTCCCTGGTGTCAGTTAGGAATATGTAGCATCGCTATCACTGTACCTCTGTAGATTTGAATTACCTAAGTTGCAGTTAGCATGTTAGCCTGAAAAACATACAATATTAGCAAAGGTCTTTAAATACTGACTGGAGTGGTCCCACCACAATATTAATCAACTGCCAATATCAAGCTCACTATGTAGCTTCACGTTTAGGAAGAAGTGGAGTGAGGTGGTGTTAATGTCGCTGATTTTCAGGACAGAGACTGAAAACTATGAAGCTCACACCTGGTGTTACCTGGTGTAATAACTAGCTATGATGTCTGATGCTGGATGCAGGATGCTGTGAACTCGGATATACGTTTGTACATCATCACGTTCGGTTAATGGGCTAGTTTGGGGTGTCTGGCGGGTAGAGCAATGCATTCGGGTTGTGTATCAGACTTTTGCCCCATGAAAGAATTCCATTCAGTCAAAATCACACCCAGCATGCATTACTTGGAAGCCACCTCAAATGAGGTCAGGTTTTACCTTATCTACTGTGGATGTGACAGATGATTCGATAAAACAGGTAAATCACGCTTTACAGGCACCCCAAGACAATTGGTCACACCGGCATGCTTGTGTTATGCAGGTTGTAATGTGTTAGTATAACCAAAGACGGTAGTCCGCAGTCAGGTCGACGGTAATGTATGGATTCAGATCTATTAACATTTTGTGGAATTGAGAGCTACATGTGGGGGAATGAGAGCTGGAGTTGATGGCTAACTTTAGCTGTCACTAGTATTTATTTAATGTTAAACCATAGGTTTTATTGGCTTTTGGATAAGTTGGGAGAAAAACAGTGTAGAAAAGGTTTTCAGCCCAGAAGTGAAGAAAAACCATTGCATGATGATATTGGTAATTTGGTAGGACCCCTGTTTTCTGTGTGAGCAGTCTCCTGTCCTGTCATGACAATTGAACACGCTGGACCATTTTTCAAAGGGACACTTTTTACAAGGAAGAGAGACACTGGAAAACTCCCTTGTCAGAATTTAGTGAAGGATGAAGTGTAACACTTCACACTGACTTGACAATAAAACAGCTTGACCCAACTTATTTTCAATAGCTAACAGGAGTATTGTATCAGAGTTGGTTTAATAGGAGACTGTAAATTTGAATTATACATTCAGATTATATCATTACATTTTGAAGAATGAAGATTGTAATAACATATCAAGAACTTATTTTCTTGTCTTTTAACTTTTCCTCTTGGTGACATGCAGGCTGGACCAGTGGACGCAAAGAGACATCACTGGACTCGGCTCCAGGGTTTTGCAGTAATCATTTTGATTTTAGTAATCATCTTTTTGTTACATTTAAAGAAACAGCCTACTGTATCTAATTGTCTGTTCCACATATGGTTCCACATGTTCTGTAGCAACCAATTTGAATGTTGAATGGTGACAGTTACTTTAAATAAAGATGTCTGCCAGATACAGTGAAAATAACTTTTATTTTGGATATACTGTTCTTTTCATGTTGTTTGTCTATATATGTATCTGGTGTGATTGGTGAAAAGGTCAGCGTGACTCTGGACCAGATAGAAAGGTGCTAAAGTCTTATTGAGCCAGTTGATCTCCTAGGATCATCTGATCCCATGAAAATGAACAACCTCTGAAAAAGTTGAATCTAATCTAAATGAATCTAATTAAAAAAATGGATAAACAATGAGATGGTATTCCATAGACATTTTAAAATGGCTCCTACAACAGCCTCAGTCCAACCCACTAGTGAGCCTAGTGTTGAACCTAGCAATCAGTATATCCCAGACAGTGTTATGTGCAGACTTTGATCTGGGTGCATCACACATTTCATGGTATTTGGTCTGATTGAATTGGCTAAATCATTGATGGTCATTCCACTAGCTGTTAATGTTCAGTGATTATTGGCATGAACATAACATTGTCCTACAAATCTGCAACTCTACATTTTTACATTTAAGAAACTTATCTGTGTAAATGACTCCTTTGTATGTTTTATACCCTTTTTATTCTTTAAAGTATTGCTGTTTACCATGACATTTGTGTGTTCATTCATTGTTGGTATGTGAAATATTTTCTGTTAATCAGTTCAAGCTGGAATAAGATGCAATATCTAGTGAGGTTTTAAGTATTCAGGTTTGAAGTTCATTAAGCAGAGTACTGCTAAAACTTGAACAAACCTATATCTTTTATGAAACTATAGCCTGAATAATTGAACTGTAACGTGCCACATTACAATGATCTTTAAGCACAGAGGCCAACATCAGTTTAGAATCATGTCTGCTACCTAAAGGTGGCATGTACAGTCCACATGACATTACAAATTCATCTTCAGGTTCATCATCGTCAAGTCCTTGGTTTCATGGTGTGATTGAAGCCATGCTCTTAAACAAGGCACATGGGCCAGGTTTGTCCAGGTCGTGTTTATGCATCTGAATGTTTGGCATTTAAAACATTCAGTTGTGATGGACAGGAAGTATGGGAAGTATTACCATACCAATTCAATTCCATTCTATTCTAGTTATAGTTATACAGTGGCTTTGACAATAGTGTTGTCTCATGGCACTTAACAGCAAGAAGCACCCAAGAGCAACAGGGGCAAGGAAAAACTCCCTTATGTTTAGTTAGTCCAGGAAGAAATCTTGGGAAGATCCACGACTCCAGGGGCTAATCCAACTGCCAGGGTTCATGCAGGAAAAGTGTAGGTGGTTATCAAGAATTATGGCTGGACAGTGTAGAAGTAGCCAGACATAGTGTTAAAGTCAAGGAGTGGGTCATGGGGGTAACAATACAGATTCATTTTGACAGTACCATTGTGAGGAGTGGGTCAGTCACAAAGCCTCAGGGAAGGTGAGTCGGTCCTGGCATGGGCGTCTAGGAAGGGCCTCTAGGATGGAAAGTGCCCCTTATTTTATTCCAGAAAAGGGGCGCAATAGGCTCTTCCTCATAACAGATTTTGATATCCTAGGAATTACAAGAAGACCAGCATTCTGCAATCTTAGGGTTCTAGGAGGGTGGTAAGGGACAAGTAAGTCTTTATTATATGTTGGAGCATGGCCATTAAAATCTATCTGATTTTTTTTTAATCCTAGTGAGTGTTTGGGCCGTGGCATTTTGTATGAGCTGTAGGTTTTTGATACAGGTACAGGTACAGGTACACCCAGAGAACAGAGCATTACAATAATCAAGCCCAAAAGTAATAAATGCATACCTTTCAGCATCCTTAAAGGATAGGATATTTCTAACAATATTTTGTAGGTGGAAAAAATTTTTACATTTACATTTTACATGACTTTAGAGAGAGGTGAATAATTACCCCGAGGTCTTTTGTGTGACATGACAGTGAATGGCCACTGAGTAAGTTTGGTGATGAGGTAGAATGTTCAGCTGTTTAGGGCTCATCATTATAACTTCAGCTTTATCAGAGTTTAAACACAGGAAATTATTAGTCATCCAGATTTTAATGTCTCGGAGGCAGGCGTCAAGTTTAGTTATTGGCATATATTCATTAGGCTTCATGGAAAGGTAAAGCTGGGTGTCGTCAGCATAGGAGTGGAAGGTAATGCCATGTTTCCTTATCATATATAGGGAGAATGACAGGCCCTAGCACTGAGCCGTGGGGTACACCAAACTTTACTTTGGTGTGGGATGATGGCTCATTATGAGCATGTACAAACTGGTAGTGACCAGAGAGGTACAATTTGAACCAGGCTAATGCAGAATCTTTGATGCCTATCAGGTGTTGAAGCGTGTGTCGTAGGGTGGGTCACCTCATTCCTGCTTTTTGTTGATGGGATATAGTGTTAAAAAGGAATTCTGGATTATTTTTATTGTGTATAAGTGAGGAATAATATGCTGATTTGGCATTGTTAAGTGCCATCTTGTACTCTTTTAAGCTATCTTTCCAAGCAAGGCAGAACACTTCCAGTTTGGTGCAATTTGTTTTATGCAGCTATGCAGGTTACATAAAAAGAAAAACAACATGGGAATGAAATAAAAATATCCTTGCTCATGTTTGGTTTTCCATGACCATGAATTGCTCCTAAGCTCCATAATGTTCATTTCAGTTGTGATGAACCTGTCACTGTCCTGCGCCATTTCAGTCATCCCAAAATCCAAGCTAATATAGCCAACTATGTTTCCAGCCTCAACAAGAAAAAAGATGTACACTTTAATTTATACAGTCCACAATGTACAAATACTAAACTAGATCACGTTGACTGTCGATAATGCAGCTTAACGCATCAAAATGTAGGGCTAAGAGGGCTAGGATACCAGCTCCACCGTTTTGGACTGGCTCAGTGTAGGCGGGTGTAGAACTTTGACTGAACTGTCCAATACAGCAATGCCCATAACCCCCGATTTTGGGTTCATTTCCACTGTTAAGAAATTCATTACAGACGCTTTGACCACTTTTTATACAGTCTCTGCTGCACCCATAAATTTTCACGTGATGGAGTCAAGTCAAGTGTAGTAAGTATTCGGTTTGGTTTTTTTGTATTTATAGCATTATGTAGGCCTATGTAAAACTAGCCTAGCCAGTTTTGACGCGGCTGACAGCATGTTTATGAACATATAAATGTAGCCTAATTCATCCACATGAGCCATTGAAATGGCCATATGCTAATGCAAGGTATTGTTTACTGCTAATAAGCTTTAGCATAACTGTTGAAACAATCATGTGAACACCATTTGAATCATCTTATATTGTGCATACATTGGGACAAGACTGAAAATCACCCTTAACTGAAATTCTCTAATACGATAAAGGGTAGGCTACTCCATTTCTTCAGTGAAATGGCAACAATTCCTTCATTTGTATAAAGATGATCTAGAACAGCATATCCATATGGTATAAAGTTGTAAATGATCAGTGCTTTATTTAATACAAATTGAGTATGTTATTACGCTTCATCTTTCTTTCTGAGCAGTGCAGGTGTGGGGAGAAGCTACTTCAGGTCTTACAAATTATGTGTATGGTAGATTTACAGGTAGACCTAGAATACAGTTCCACAATTTCTGATGCAAATACAAAATCATTGTTAAACAGTATTTTAAATTTTTTATGTACTGTTCCACTATAGAGAGCTGGCCTGAGACAAGTAGTTTTGTATGAAAAAATAATAATGATGATATTGTCTAATTATTATTACATATGAATTAATTTTAATAGGATCATTGGACTGAATTTGCAGCATCTATATCGGTCATACCTGAAATGGGAGACTATGCGGATCAGTCTGGATGCCTGGATGCCCATGCCCATTGTTTTGGCTAAGGTGGACTTGGATGGCAGGGCCCCTTCTTACATTTACATTTACATTTATGCATTTAGCAGACGCTTTTATCCAAAGCGACTTACAACTCATCAACTATCAATTGTTCAGGGCCAGTCTCCCCTAGAGCAACTTAGGGTTAAGTGCCTTGCTCAAGGGCACAACGGTGGCAGCCGGGATTCGAACCCACAACTTTTCAGGCTACTTACACACTAGCCAGGTTCCTTAACCACTACGCTACCACCACCCCACTCTTCTACCAGCTCAGGATGTCCCAAACAGCAATGAAGCAGGATCTGCAAGATCTGTCTTCTAAGACATCACCTAGAGATGCTAGTGGAGAATCGGGCCTTGGTGGACAGTGTCTTTTTTAACTTATAGCATGTTATGTAGCATACATACTGTTAAGGCTACTAATTGTTTTTGCACACTAGCTCAATTCAGTAACCCACCAATACTCTGTTCAAATATAAAATAAACTAAAACTGGAACATTTAATGTCCTGGACTTCCTTTCTATTTATATTGTGGTTATTGCAAATGCTGGTGTCCAACTTCATTTTGACTGTTGGCATTAATCTAATTCCAGGCTGTACCTTGGCTTTGTAAATGTATGTTGAAAAAAACACCTGTCTCAAGAAAAACAATGCTACTTTTGTGTCTCATTACTTGAGTTTTATTACTTCTTGCACCATCTTACTTTAAATTTAAATAGCGCTTTTCTACTCTTACAAGCACTCAAAGAGCTTTACAGTGCCACATGCATTCACACACCAGTGGCAAGGTGCCAACCTACCACCAGGAGCAATTTGGAGTTCAGTGTCTTGCTCAACGGCACCTCTACCGCCTGCGCTACCATAACCCCTTTATGAAAATAATCAAGTGTATCACTGAGCCAGGAGCTGATAGTTAAGTTAGTTAATAGGAATTATGAAACGCAGGTTGGCAAAATGAAATGCACCAGTGCTAATGCATTTTATGTTTACTTATGTTTACGAATTACGAAGGCCAGATGTAGCCAAGTAGACAAGTCCCTCAGCTTCTCCCATCTGTTGGTTGTTAGATTTACATTTATGCATTTAGCAGACACTTTTATCCAAAGCGACTTACAAAAAGAGGATAAACATTCAAGCACACAAGCACAATTAATAACTAACTAAGAGAACATATTGTTGACATGAAATTTGCAAGTATTTTGAGATGAAAGTGCAGGAGTGTAATAAAAAGTGCAGTGTGGAGAGAGAGTGGGAGGGGCCTGGAGGTCTATATAATGTACAATTGTACATTCCTGACAAGATGACAAGAATCTCAAAAGATTTAAAAATGTAATCAAGCTTTGGGGCCATAATGGAATTTGAATTGAATGACATGGTATGTGGTAATTTAGATTTAGACGAGGGTGGGGGGGTGCTTCATTTAGTGAGAGGTATTCATCATGTTTTAGCCAGGTTTCTGTAAGGCAAAGTATGTCAATTTGATTATAAGTAATAGGTTAATTTATTAAAGTCATTTTTGAGGAGAGCGAACAAATATTTAGTAAGCCAAATTTCAGTTGTGATTTCTGGCTATATTGTTTATTTGTTTCTGGTTTTATTTTTGTGAGGTTAGTAATTTATACCCCTACTGGGTCGTTTTGAGAACATTTTAATCATGGACACTCACTGTATGTCTGCTGCTAAGGTGATGACGGGGTGGCAGAGAACTCTGTAGGACAGTAGTTCTAGCACCTGGACCAAACTCTGGTTTGTCAGGAACGAGCCAAGTTTAAGTGACGGTCAGTGTTCCTAGAAAGGATCTCAGCACCCATCCAAGAGGGATGGATACCGTCTCAATTCAAAAGTCCAGTCTTCCCCCAGAAGGAGCTCGTTATCGATGAAGCCCACATTGTTATCAGCACACCAATCCCGACAACTATCGGTTCAGTGAAAAAACTCTGTTGAGCATTTCTTCACTGCGTTTAATAGGTATGGGACCAGAGTAAGTTACAGAGTCTGACATTGTTTGTGCCAACCTGCACAAGGAAATAAAACTTATTGTTATGGTGATCTCCAACTGTCTTAATCGGACATCATTAGTGCCAGTGTGGATGACTATCTGGGGGTACTTCATAACTTGTTTAGTCACCAGCATTTTCAAATAGGTTTGATGTCGCTTTCTCTAGCCCCAGAGATTGAAGTCAATATGGCCGACGGAGTCACTAGATTCACGTTTCACCAATTACCAGAGTTTTGTCTTGGTTGGGAGAGTTACTTAGGGGGGAGAATTGATTAGAAACATGAAGTGGTTGGTGGTGTGCAGGGGGCTTCGTTCTGCAGCTAGTGCCCTTCACAGTAACCTACTTTCCCTGCTGCGAGGGAGATGCCACCGGCTCACTGGCTAGCTTGCTAGGAGATAATCTCTCTGATGCATCCACACTTGCTTGGGGGGCAGCAGTGCTGTCTGACGCTGAGTAAGTCTTCTCTAATGTGTGAAAGCGGCTTTTCAATTCAGTGATCCTTGCCACCAGACTAGCTGTCTACATGTGTTACATGTATCATAAATGCTAAAGGAGGCTGGGGAGTAGCTAAACATCTGACAAGCTGGGCAATGGATAGAGACAGAGCGAGGAGGAGAAGTCATAGTGTAGTAAGTGTGTAAAGGAATTTAACAGCTGCGTTATGGTAAAGTTTAAGAAACAAAAGGGATAAGTGGGTAGAAAGTATGCTAATTTACGCATAACATCAGCAATTTGCACTAGCGTTGCACACAGCTACAAACTAAAGTCTAAAGAGGAAATGACGTAGTCCCCCGACAGACTTAATTTCTGCCACCTACTGTTGTCACTTCTCATAGCCAGGAAGAATGCAGGAGACGGACAGCGGCTGCATAGATCACACCAGGGGCAACAGGTACACCTTCGTGGAGGTGGCAGGGCAGGAAGCACATAGGCAAAACTCTGGTAGCGAGACAGGCAGCAGGTTAGGATTACCTGAGCAGAAGAGCAGGGGTAGCCAGGTCAGTCCAGGTCGAAAACAGGAAGTCAGAGTAGCGAAGCTGCAGAGCTGAAACACTATGAACTCAAAGATGATCTGACAAGCACTGACTAGAAACTGTGGGTTAATATACAGCGGCACGTAACAAGGAGTAGGTGAAGGCAATGATGAGTAAATGGGAACAGGTGCGGTGATGATTGAATAAGTGCAAGTTGGGTGTGGCAGGTGATCGTGGTAAGTTACCGGTTACTTCACAGTCAGGTGGCACAGGATAAGAAATAGCCTTGACCCACCAAAAAACAGACTAAATTGTGATTGTGACTGAGTTGTAAACAGTACATTAGGCCAAATTTGTACCATTAAAAATTGCCAAAAATACTGTTTCTTAACCAAATAGTATAGTGTGAGGTATGATGCTGCTGCTGTTGCTCTGACATTAGGTTTTCTTCCTCTGTATAGTTTACTTTGACCATTGCCTAATCTTATTTGATATTTTCATCAAACTAACAACAATATGAATCGAAGGAAAAGATGCAAACTTTGGGTAACTTCCCATTAACGTCAGCTAAGTTACTGCTATCGTAGTTAACTTTTAACCTGATCATGACAGGTATCAAGGTAGCCAGTTGTAAATGAAACACCATGTACAATGAAATATGAATGTTCAATGGAATATCTTTCTCACCTCAGTTTTGAGATGGTTGAGATCTTTTTCATTTGTCTCCCATAGTGGATTACTCCCAGTTACTCCTTTATTAGTGGTGCGCCAATATTTCACTAAAATCTAAAATCTAATCTTCACTAAAATGTATAGGCCTATTGAGTACCTAAACAGCAGTTTTAGGGGATTTTTTTGCAGTTCACTTGCAAAGCTGCACTATTTAGGACAAAAAGATTCAAGATTTCAGCGCCCAAATATTACTGCCGAGAAGTGTCTTAAAGACAATTATGGCTATTGTTGGCTGTACGCATGCTCAAGGTAGGATGGTTTACCATTGGTGATGACGCATATCATGACCTCCTACACTCACCGTAGTGACCATACCTCAACCTATTAAAGAGGTTCTAGGGCTCCAAAGTGCGACCACTTTCCCTGGCTAAGATACAGTAAAACCGATAATATAATGCACTGCATTTACTGTAAAGAGTGTGGGAAGACCATGGCCGGCAATAGCGCATTTGTGACTGGTTGTAATACATTTTGAATCGAAACACTGAAAAAGCACAACGCATCTATGGGAGTGGGATAATACTCTATTATGAACTATTATGAACCTTAGCTAAACCATAGGCAACTTATAGTCTGTCATGGTTACTGCTGATTGTAATTTTTCTCCATGACCCCTGGCAGTTGGGTTAGCCCCTTGAGTCGTGGATCTGCCCAAGGTTTCTTCCTAGATTAACTGAACATAAGGGAGTTTTTCCTTGCCCCTGTTGCTCTTGGGTGCTCCTTCTGTGAAGCGCCATGAGACAATACTATTGTAAAAGGCGCTGTATAAATAAAACTGAATTGAATTGAATTGAATCTATAAAGCACATTACATGCCGCGATAAATGCACTGCCCAAGTGCCACCTCTCCCCGCTGCCTTTCAGCGGCAGGCAGCAGCAAACAGATCATCAGACGAGGCTGAGATGATAATCAAATTTAACGTTGCTTATAATATAGCAAAAGAAGAACTTCCCTTCACTAAGTTCAAGTCTGAGATAATTCTTTTCTTATATTGCCTATATGGACAGTAATTTAAAAAAAATGGACCTGTAAAAATGCTATCAAAAATTTGTGTGCACCTAACTTTTGTGCTTGTGCACCAAAGAAAAAAAGTTAGGCATACCAGTACAACCAGTGGCAAAAGTTAGTCTAGAGCCCTGGGTTTTTTATTGAACACCCGTAATATGCCGTCCCTCAGACACTGCCCCTGCACTACACACCTCGACACACTAAGCTGCCCACTCCACCCCCCTGCTCTCTCTTTTTTGGCTACATACACGTTTGCATCCCTGCGCGATATTTTACACATCATTTCAAAGATACTGGCCTGAGCACAAATTAAATTAAATAAACATAATTCAATGGCCTTAAAAAAACGCAATCATCGATGTTCCTGTGAGAGATAGAAAAAAAATATATATATGTTTTTAATGGATTTAGACTTTTGTGTTCTGTACAGGAATTTTCAAGATTTCAGTCGGGCTCCTAGGCTAAAATCATTCAGGAGGCCCTAAGGGAGCATCATGTAAAATTTGGCGGCTTTGTCAGCTTGGTATCGGTAATTTCGCTAAGCCCTTCACTAACTGGTTGTAGATCTGAATTGAAGTAGCCTATCCTAGCATTAACCTTACCTTCTGTAAGATTATTGTAAGGTTGCATCTTACCAACTAGATTAAAAAAGGCAATTGCAGGGAAAGTGGACAAATGGACCTTTATTGTAACCACCATGACCCATCTCACTCCTTGAGTTTAACACTATGTCTGGCTACTACTAGTACTGATTGTACTTTTCCTGCATGGCCCCTGGCAGTTAGGTTAGCCCCTTGAGTCGTGGATCTGCCCAAGATTTCTTCCTAGAGTAACTAAACCTGTTTCTCTTGGGTGCTCCTTCTGTAAAGCGCCATGAAACAATACTATTGTAAAAGGCGCTGTATAAATAAAATTGAATTGAATTGTCACAATACACCTGTATTGTTGGCACCTTGTATGCCCCAGATTTGTATAAAATCATTTGTGATTTTTTGTGTACATTTGTGTTGGCAAAATAAACAACAAACAATGTTTTAGAGATTTGGGGATGGGGGGGACTATGGGGATGGATGCTGATGACCTCACTTTTCAAACACCCTCGCCCCACACACTTTCACTTTGTTTGTGCGTTCATGCGAGGGTCTGCCACAAGTGTCATCCGAAACAAATTTGAGGGGAATGAAGTGCTTAGGGACACACAGGGGAAAAAAATGCTTAGGGACAGGGGCTGACATGCCTCCAAGAGCGAGTGTGGTCTGATGCTTCCTTGGGAAACATGTACTACAGTCTTCAGGGGTTTGTGCAGCAAACTCTTCCTGTCAGTTGTTTTGTTGTCCAGTTTTATTGACTGACAGTATTTAAGAACAAAAGCAGGACAACAAACAGCAACAAACAGCTGATTTGAACCTAAAGCTGGAGGAGTGACCACGTCTGTGAATCAGTTGGAAGCCTGGGTGAGTGACTTGAATGATGTTGAGGCTGGATAATCAGAAAGCTATGAAATGGGTGGAGTCTAGAATTGATGAACTCATTAAACAGATGCATTATTTGGAGAATGAATTGAGGCGGAATAATCTGTATTATAATGATAATAATTAAATAATATTACAGTGTAACTGAAAAGGGCAAAGGGAGAGACCTAATTACATTTCTCGATCAGGTGATCGGAAAAAAACTTGGAGTGCAAGGAGAACTGAACATTGTTTGTACGCACATATAAAGAATGGCAAGACACTGTGCGACCGATTATTGTCACCCTCTTAAGTAATATTGAAAGGCGAGTTCTGCAGGCTGCTTGGGTAAAGAAGGAAGTAAAACTACAAGACACAAGTCTTTTCTTTGATCATGACTTTACCTGCAAGGTGAGAGAACAAATATCTCAATACAAGCACATCACAGCACAGTTAAAGGCCCGAAATATTAAAACACACATTCTGAATCCTGTTAAACTTAAAGTTTTCAACAACGTTGGGGCTACAACAATCTTACCCACTTCAGCTGCACCAGCAAAAGAACTGGAGAGAAAAGGCAGTGAGAATCGACACTGACTAATGAACTTAAACTGGAGTTATAATTAGAAAAACGCATGTGTGCCTGATCACTGATTCGCTTATTTAGGTATGCTGCCATAAAGCCTATTGGACTCTTTTTTTTTTCTTCCCTGATTTCTCATTTTTTGTCTGTGATGAGACAGCACTAGTGGTTTGGACTGACACTAGTGAAGTGGTTTGTGGTTTGGAATATGGTGTCGTATGGCCAAGTTGATGATAATTATTTGATGCTACTGATTTGTGTTAATAATGGTCTCCTCAGAAATTTAATGGAAGTATTATTTAATGGAATTGTAGGAATTGTTTTGAATGGGGGAGGGAGGCACTCTAAACCTGCTTCAGGGTAGGTGTAGGCCTTTTGGTTACATTGATCCCGAACTCTGAGACTGACAGACAACGCTCACCAAAAGAGATCATCTGGTTACAGATGGTACAGATGGAACCTTTTTATTTGTTTTTGATATGTATATTTTGTGTTTTATGTGATAAATCCAGTCGTTTTATTTCATAAATCCTACCTGCCATGCCAGCCTAAAGAGACCGTAAGAGTATCTTATTTGTTTTTAATGAATGACTAATGGATTAATCATTAAAAATAACCACATGGAATGTTAAAAGTATAGAACATCCCATTAAAAGAAAAAAATAAAAATTTACAGCTCTCAAAAAAGAGAGAGTGGGAATATTGCCTGAAACCTGTCACCTGAAGAACATCTTAACATCTTATACACAGCACTAATCTAGACCCACTCCCACCTCCCATGTAGACCCACTTTTGATATGGTTTCTCTCTTTGAAATGCAATGTTCAGCATTTGGCGTGATGGGAGGGGATTATAATTGAACTATTTCACACTTGAATAAGAGCTCACACTCTAGTAGGTACCCTGGGATTAGAAACAGGCTTAATAGATTTATAGAGAGAAATTAAGCCTACTAAAAGAGATTACACTTTCTGTTCTAATAAGAAATGAAAGATATTCCCGTCTAGATTATTTTTTTCCTTCCTAAAAAATACATGAAGCTTGTTTTGAATTGTGAAATATATGAAATGTTTAAATAAGACGGTTGGTTAATGGTTTCCTTAGAAATCACCCTAAGTGATGCATATAAACCCAAAATGTGGAGGTTTAAGAACTTGTTATTGAAAGATGAAGTTTTTTGTGATAAAATGAGAGAGTTGATTAATTACTGTTATACTTATAATTTAACATCTGAAATAGCACCTTCTACACTTTTGGATGCTGCAAAGGCAACTCAGAGGACACATATATTTATCCTAAAAGAATTAAGAAAAAAAATCTATCTCCAAGAGTCTAAATAAGACTTGATACATAGAGAAACACTACATAAGCAAAAACAATCAGAACAAAACTGGAGCAAGTTATAGCCAGAGCAAACTTTAATCTAGACCACTCAAATTACATTAAACAAAAAAGTATGTATTCAAACATGAACAAGAACATGAAAAGAATACTTGAATTTGGAAATAGACCACATAAATTATTGGCACATTATTTAAAGAAAAACTAAGCTAAAAACACTATTATGGCTGTTAAAACGGAAAAGAAAAATATGACTCATTAGAAAACAAATCAACATTTTTGTGATTACTATAGTAGTTCATATAGATCAGAAAATATTCTGGTCCCTCAGGTAAAAACTTTTTTGGAGAGCCTGGATCTGCCTCATGTTACAGCTTCAAATCAACAAATTTTTAATAAAAACTTTTCTGAAGAAGTATGTTCTGCAATTAAATTGCTGCCAGAAAATACATCTCCAGGCTCAGATGTTTTTCTTGAAAACACTTCCTTGCCACAACTTACATCAGTTTTTATGCCAAATATGATAAATGGCTTTTTCAGTCACAGTATCCTTCCTGCTTCTATGAATAGAGCAAGAATCTCTGTTATAAAAGATGGAAAAGATCCCCAGAGATGCACTTCATATAGACCTAAAAGTCTGCTGAATTCTGATTAGAAAATGATTACAAAATTATTATCTAAGAGACTAGAATCAGTTTTCCCCAAATTAAGAACATAAGTTAACTTTGTGCCATGTTTTGGCAGATATTCAATTTTTTCTAAGGTTTCAGAATAAAAGGTTAATTTACAAAAATCCAACATTTTGGATGGAGAAAATGTAAAGTAAGAATTCCCCAGGTCTTGGTCAATACACAGCTTTAAATATCTTGGAGTACAGATAACACCCACTTTGGACAAATAATCTAAAGGAAACTGACACTTTGCTGGAGGATTGCAAAAAGAAACTTCAGTCTTCTTGTTGGGAAAATGAATGTTATTAAAATGTGTATAGTCCCCAATTTTATTTTTTGCCTTCAATGTGTTCCTATGCTGTCGTCCTTTTTCTTTTTTCAAGTTACAAAATAGATGTTTAGCCTAAATTCATATAGAACAAGAAGACACCAAGGATTAAGTTTTCCACATGAATAAAATCAGATTTAGACAAAAAGTTCAACTGATAACTTTTATCAGGCATGGTCTGAAGATTGCTCACTGTTGAACTCAATAGGCTGTAGCGGCCCGAACACTTTTACACTTTTACTGTTATGGCTGTCTATGGGACAACTCACCCATTTTGTTGCTAACCCAAACACATCATGAGATGTGAGCCAAAACACATTTTTGCAAATGATAGCGCCCTCTAGCGGCCAAATTGTGCCAAATTGTTTGTGACCATAGCGATGAGGTCAAAAGTCATGTGACCAAGTTCGGTTACTATACGTCAAAGCACTGCCAAAATATGAGCTCACTTCCTGTTTGGCGAATTTACCACCGAATTATATTGGCCGTAGTAGGCAAATGCTCCAAAGTCCATTGAAAAATATTGGGAAGTTTTGTGAGGTTTTGTCTGTAGATGAAGTGTGCCAAGTTTCGTGTCGATTAGACAAAATGTTACCACTGAAAATTTAGTTTCACTTTCTTTTTTTAAAATATATTTTCTATTTATTGATCAAAGCAACAACGTTACATGCTTGAATGGAAAAATTAAATAAACCCATGTGTTTCCTCATTTGTTGCCAAATACGTAAAGTGTTAATGACTGTTGGATTTGATGTATAAGTTGAGATAGCTGATAGTTGAGGTAACTTAGAAGTTACTAAAGCTGGAAGTGAAGTGGAAAGACAAGAATTATTTTCAGCTTCACACCAGACCATATCCGATGACTGACATCAAATACTGAAAGTATTTTCTGACAGTTTTCCTCCCAATAGTAAAACTGTAAATTTGGTAAACCCAAGCCTCCACTGGAACGGTGCCTTTTACGGAATTTCTTTTGAATTCTGGAAGCTTTACCAGCCCAAATAAAGGATGTTATAAGCCCATCAACAGACTGAAAAAAAGACTTGGGCAAAAAGATTGGAAGATAAAGAAATCTAGGGAGAACATTAATTTTGATACAGTTGTTCCTACCAACCAATGTCAAATCCGAAAATCAGACTTTAACCTATCAACTTATGGAGTAAGATTCTTGTGGTATAGCTCCGGGAAGGTTTGAGTCAAATTAATTCCTATGTACTTAAACCCATCTTTGGACATAAAAAATGGGAAATCTGAGTCCTGCAGAGACCTAGCTAATGCATTTACAGGAAAGCATTCACTTTTAGTTAGGTTCAATTTATATCTGTAGAAAACTCTAAATGTTTGCAATATATTCAAAACATGGGGAATACAATGTATAGGGTCAGATATGTACAACAAGTCATCAGCATACAAAGATAACTTATGGGTCAACCCTTTTCTGTGAATTCCACATATTTCTGGCTTGTACTTAAGCGCAATTGAAAGAGGCTCAATAACCAACGCAAACAAAAGTGGACTGATTGGCGATCCTTGACGTGTTCCCCTTGTCAAGGGAAAAAATCTTGAATGGTTCCTATTAGTGACTATTGATGCCTTAGGGCTGAAGTACAAAAGCTCAATCCATGATCTAAAATTGGAGCCAAAACCAAACTTACTTAAACATTCAAACAAAAAACTCCACTCTACCCTATCGAACACTTTTTCAGCATCTAATGAAATAATCACTTCAGCCACTGTACTAGATGCTGGTAAATATAAAACATTTAGAAGGCGACGTACATTAGAAACAGAATGACGTCCCATCATAAAACCTCTTTGGTCTGGGGATATCACCTCCTGCATAACTTTTTGCAAGTACTTTAGACAATATCTTTATATCACAGATAAGAAGAGAGATAGGGCGATATGATTCACACTCCTTTCTGTCCTTTCCTGGTTTTAAAAGTAAAATTATAGAAGCTTCAGTCAATGTCTTGGGCAGAGTACCATTAGCTTTTGATTCTGCAAGCATTTTCTGTAAGTACAATTAATTTCAATAGGATCAACTGTAATTTCCCCATTATCTTTCATAATACATGTGATATGTTGTTCTGATGATCTACTTTTTAATTGGTGGGCTAAAAGACAGCCTGACTTTTCACCATGTTCATACATAATGCCCTGTGATTTTAACAACATCCTTTCAATTTTCTCTGATGCCAATGCTTTTATTTAGCGTGGATTTATAAGAGATAATTCTACCCCTAATAACCACTTTAAGTGTCTCCCATAAAATAGTAGGAGATACATTATCACTTCTATTAAATTCCAAAAACTCATCAATGGCTGATGAGATTATTTGGCAAAATCCCTCGTCTTTTAATAAGGGAGTGTCTAATTTCCAAGGAATGTACTCCAGATTTTTGTGTGTTAAAGATAAGTCTAAAAGTACTGGGGCGTGATCAGACTCAATAATAGATGAATATTAAATTTTTTTAACTAAACACAGCAATGCTCTATCATTGAAGAAATAATCAATTCTGCTATAGGTATGATGAAAATAAGTCCTACTCAAAGGACAATAGAAGCAAGAAGCGAAGATTAGATTCAACTTTATTGTCATTACACATGTATAAATACAGGTAACGAAATGCAGTTTGGCATCTAATCAGAAGTGCAAAGAGCAGCAAGTGCAGTATATACAGTATGCAGTATGTACAGTTAAAGAGCAAATTATATACAGATAAGAGTAGTAATAATAAATAGGCAGAAGAGCAATATACATGTAAGGTGAAGAGGCAGTAAGGGTAATATACAGATGTGCTATATAGATTCAATATAAAGGCAATATACAGATGTGCTATAGAGATAGTTATGTACAGATGTATTACGTATATACAGATGTACAGATGTGCAGTCCATGGGCTATAGCAGCATAGCTATAGCAGCAAAGTGTGAGGTTCAGTGTGGGACAGAGTTCAGTAGTGTGACGGCTGTGGGGAAGAAGCTGATCCTGAACCTAGTGGTTTTAGTCTGTAGGCTCCTGTAGCGCCTTCTGGAGGGGAGGAGTTGAAACAGTTTGTTGGCAGGATGAGAGGTGTCCTTCAGAATGCTGCGTGCCCGCCGCAGACATCTTTTCCTATGGACATCCTCAATGGCAGGAAGTGGAGTCCCTGTGATTCTCTGAGCAGTTTTCACAACTCGCTGCAGAGCCTTGCGACCAGCGACAGAGCAATTTCCATACCAAACTGTCACACAGTTAGTCAGGATGCTCTCGATTGCACAGCGGTAGAAATTGCTCAGGATGCCAGTGGACAGGTGGTTTTTCTTTAGTGTCCTTAGGAAGAAGAGGCGCTGGTGGGCCTTCTTGACCAGGCTTGAGGTGTTGGTCGACCAGGACATGTCCTCGGAGATGTGGGTCCCCAAGAATTTGAAGCTGGAGACATGTTCCACAGCCATACCATTGATGTGGATGGGGTCGTGGGTGTTTCCCTTCTCTTTCCTGAAGTCCATAATGAGTTCCTTGGTCTTGCTGGTGTTCAAGAACAGGTTGTTGTCAGCACACCATGCAGCCAGGTGCTTCACCTCTTTCCTGTAGTCAGACTCATTGTTGTTACTAATGAGTCCAATCACCATGGTGTCATCTGCAAACTTGATGATGGAGTTGGATCCATACGCAGGCTTGCAGTCATGGGTGAAAAGGGAGTAGAGGAATGGGGATAGCACACAGCCTTGTGGTGCACCGGTGCTCAGTGACAGGGTGGTGGACCGGTTCTGGCCTGACCTAACAAACTGGGGTCTGTTGGTCAGGAAGTCCATGATCTAGTTGCAGATGGGGTTGCTGATTCCAAGGTCGACGAGTTTGGCGATTAGCTTGGAGGGGATGACTGTGTTGAATGCTGAGCTGAAGTCAACAAACAGCATTCTTGCATATGCATTCTTACTGTCCAAGTGTGAGAGCACACAGTGAAGTGCTGTGGATATCGCATCTTCTGTGCTTCTGTTGCTTCTGTAGGCAAATTGGTGAGGGTCCAGTGTGGGCGGCAAGCATTTCTTGAGGTGTGCCAGGACCAGTCGTTCAAAGCACTTCATCACTATGGGCATGAGTGCTACAGGGCGGTAGTCATTCAAACACGTAGGTGATGAGTGTTTCGGCACTGGCACTATCGAGGTTGTCTTGAAGCATGCTTGTGCTGCTGCCTGGGCCAGGGACCTGTTGAAGATGTCTGTGAAGACCCCTGCAAGCTGCCCAGCACAGGCTCTCAGCATGCGTCCAGGAATGCCGTCAGGTCCAGCAGCCTTACGGTCGTTGATGTGACTCAGTGCGTTGTGGACATCTGTGACAGTGAGTGTGAGAGTATGGTGGTCGTCAGAGGGGAGGGTGATGGCTGTCTTATCCTTGTTGTCCTTGTCAAAGCGAGCATAGAAGTCATTTAGCTCGTTGAGGAAGGACAGATCCATGGCTGTCTGTGTGGAGTTGCTGGGCTTGTAGTCAGATATGGCCTGAATGCCCTGCCACATGCGTCGGGGGTCAGATGTTGTGAAGTGTTCCTCCACCTTCAGCTTGTAGCTGTGCTTGGCCTTCTTGATGCCCCTCTTCAGGTCAGCCCTGGATGTACTGTAGGTCACGTGCCTTCAGTAGAAGCCGCACTTCCCTGTTCATCCATGGTTTCTGATTTGGGTACGTGGTGATCTGCTTTTCAGTAGTAACACTGTCGATTGTGGTGTTGATGTAATCCAATACTGAGTAGGTGTACGAGTCAATGATCACATGGGAGCCTTCAGTGGCCACTGAGGTAAATCTGCTCCAGTCTGTGTCTTTGAACCTGTCCTGGAGTACAGAGTCTACCCCCGCTGGCCACACCTTGATGGTCTTCTTTTTTGGTTTCACACGGTTGATGAGCGGTGAATACCTCGGTGTGAGAAACAAAGAGAGGTGATCAGACTGTCCCAGGTGGGGGAGGGGAGTTGCTGTGTAGGCACCAGCAATGTTGGTGTAGACATGATCCAGTGTTTTGTCTCCTCTGGTGCTGCAGGAGACATGCTGGTGAAATTTAGGTAGCACTGTCTTCAGGTTGGAGTGGTTAAAGTCTCCCGCCACAATAAATGCTGCCTCCGGGTGTGCGAATTGTTGTTTGCCAATGGCTGCCTGGAGTGTGTCCATAGCAAGTTTGGCATTCGCATCCGGAGGGATGTATGCAGCTGTTATTATGGTGGAGGTGAACTCCCTCGGAAGATAGAACGGTCTACACTTGACCGTAGGATCAGTACATCCTACCTGATCCATAAACATTGACAGTCGCTTTGCAATTTTTGAGGGAGCGTTAGATTTTGGATTGGAACGATCTAAAAAAGGAGTATTTGTACAATTCAGATTTCAGCTAAAAATTAGATGATGGGAATTGAGACTTGGTATAGATGCTATCACTCTTTCTATGAATCTCTCATTGTCCCAATTAGGAGCATATACATTCACCATTATGACAGGCTTAAAATATAAAGATCCTACTACAATAACAAAATGCCCCTGTGAGTCCTCTATTACTTTTGATGGACTGAAAGGAACTTTTTTATTTATCAAGATAGCCACCCCTCTAGACTTATGATGACAAATTTTGAGTGAAATGATTGACCCACCCATGGTTTCCTTAATCTGAGCTGATCTTTCTCCAATAAATGAGTTTCTTGCAGAAAAGCAATTTCACATTTTAAGAATTTTAAATGTGCAAATATTCTTGCCCGCTTCACAGGGCAATTCAACCCTTTGACTTTCCAGCTTATAAACTTAACAGCATCACCTAAGTCTTGATTAAGCCTACTATTGGTCATACCAAACTTAAAACTGACACGTATTTAACAAAACTGGCACAGCTAAAAACCCATGACGCACTTCCCTATACCCTTAAACCCCCCTCCCCCCACATGACAAAAACATAACAACCCAAAATCCGTAGCGCATAAACTGCCTATGTCTAAATCCTAAAAAGGCATAAACTGCAGGCTCGCTAAAGATGCCTTACCGGTGAACAACTTTTAACAACTAGATGTTATCTACAAATGTCCCAACATCTATCAGTTTGCATCAGTAGAAAAAATGCCATACAAACTACAGTCCATTTGTCATTTAAATTAAACCGCAAAGTACCTAGTTAACGTGCAGCCAAAGATGGATCCAGTAACTCTGCATTAAGTCCATCACCCCTCTTTAATCTGTGGACTGAATGCGCCTGTCGAAGAATTTCTGCAGTTCGTCTGGTGATTCAAAGGTGAACGTCTCCGAAGTCTCCGAAAGCGCACCACAAATGCTCTGGCAGGCTTCCCATGAGCTGGTTTAGGAGCTATGGATCGATGAACTCTCTTTAGTTCGGGTGGCTCAGAGAAAACATTCGGCCCCACACATTCCATAAGTAGCTCTTCCATGAATTTAACAGGATCTCTGCCATTCTCGCTGCCCTGTGGAATGTTCACAATACGCAAATTCGACCTGCGTGATCTGTTTTCGAGATCATCCACCCGATCTAACAATTCCTGGTTCGAAGCTTTCAAATCTTTAATCATTGTTTTGGCAGTGTTCAAGTGCTCTAAATTCTTACCAGCTATGGTCTTGGTTGATGCTAGTCTCTCTTGGAAGGAGTTGACTGTGTCCCGTATGGCATCCACGGCAGACTGGACTGGTTTTACCGATTCTAGTATCAAAGACGAAATGTCCTCTTTTAAAACAGACCTCTGCTTCGCTAATTCAGCAACCAGTTGAGGCATGGATACCACGTCTTCAACTTTGCCACTTGTCTTGTCCTCCGCCATAAGTGAAACTTTGCTAGCCAAACTAGCTTGCCTTGTTGACGAAGCTTGTTGCGGTTTCGGTTTTCCACTCATTTCAACAGTGACATAAAGCACATTACACGTTCTTACAAATGTATGGTCTCACAAAATGAGTATTTAAGACCAAGGCGATGTTAATACAAGTTTGCTGGGAGCTCTGTAGAACGTGTCTGACCCCCACAGCGCCATACCGTAAGTCCTAGTTTCACTTTCGACAAAATCCAAAATGGCGGAATGCCTTGGAATTGGCTTGGTCCAAGGATTTCAACGGTACCAGTTGTTCAAAAATCGGCCACATAGATCGAAACTTGCACGTGTGAATGCACTGCCAACTTTGACCAGTTGGTGGCACTTAAAGGTGCAAGGTGCCACCATGAAAGTTGGTCATGGGACTTTGCCTAATCAGTGGTTCAATGGGCTATAGACATCAATGGCAAAAGAAAGATACGTAATATTTCGATATACAAAATTGTTATATTGAAACTAGCATTGCTAGTTTCTTTTACAACTGATGGAAGAACAGGCTGTCTATTCTTTTGCCTTTTTTGATTGCATAGTCAAATTGACAAATTGACTTTATGCAGAGCCCTGTAAACTCTATACAAAGACTATGGCAACTTTATGCTGGCAATACTAGCAAATTCACAAATGTGTAGGACCAGCTATAGGTCAATGGCCATATGCGGTACAGCTTCAGTATTTAAAAAAAAAAAGAGAGGTTATAAAATGGGTTTTTAATGGCTATGCCTGGTCTCTGTAGGTCTACTAAGCCTCATTAACAACTACTAGTTAGGGATGAGGTGTAGGTGAAGTATACTGGAGGGGTCAAACAACTTATTAAAACAAAAAATACATGCATTTTCCCTACAATTTGATGAAATATCCTGAGCCAGTACATATCCTGTAGTAGGTCTATTTTTATTATCAGCTTACTTCCAAAATGAGGCTCTTGTTGAGGCAGATCCAACATGATTTCTTCAAAATGCTTTGTCAGACATTTCTTTGACTTCTATGGCTAATTACTGCTGGTAAGCAACAGTGAGATTAGCCCATGCTTTTTCTCCTTGCTGCAGTCTATATAGACTGACATTCCAACCTGTAGAATTAATTTTAGGGAGCCACAGGGGTTTTTAATGTACATTTGAAACTGCCAAAAATCTGGCAAAATCTTTGGCTGCGATCTGAGAGATCTATTAGGGTTAAATTGCTGAAACATATCAGAAAGGTAATTAGGTCATCCCATTTAGAGACTTGTAAATTATATAGCTTACTGAGAGCCAGTAAAGGGACCTTAGAATTGGATAATGTGCTCTGTTCTTTTTGTTCTTGTGAGGACCCTAGCTGTGGCATTTTGAATCATTTTTTGGCAGGCATGTGAAAAGGCCATTGCAGTAGTCAACCCTACTGGAAATAAAGGCATGGATTAGTTTTTTCAAATAATTTTTTAATATAAGTCCTCTTAGTTTGGCAATGTTTTTTAGGTGATAAAATGCTGACTTAGTCATTGCTTTCATGTGACTGTCAAAGTTTAGCTCGATGAAATAGAATTACTTCTGTTTGATCTGTGTTCAGCTGAAGAAAATTTTTTGACATCCACTTGCTGATTTGGTCAATACACTGACACTCTAGACAATCAAGGGGGGCATAATCATTAGGTGCAAAGTATATTTGGGTGTCATCAGCATAGCAATGATAGGAGATTGAGTTATTCTTGATAATATGTTGATAATAAAGTGGGAGCTTGTGAAGGTTGAATAGTAATGACCCAAGGTTCGACCCCTTGTGGACACTGTGGTCAAAAATACTAGGCAGGCAACTTGATGGATCACTGTAGTGTTTAATCACGACGCCGGAGACAAGTTACCCACACAAACCTACTCAAGGAATGTATAGTAACAAGCCTGTCTTCCTGAGGACTAGGATTCCCTTTTATACCCCCCAGAGCAAACATCACTCGTAAACCAAATAGCAGACCTCCCTGCCCTCACAGTGACCTTTGATTTCGCGCCCTCCTATTGTTTTAGCTTGTTGAGGTTCCCTGTCCTGGTGAAGATAGATTTTTATTTGGTTTTCACCAGCACCCTCTGTTTCCCTGGTTCCTAACCCTAATCTGCTCTGGTTTGTTATCTTAACCCTTTAGACTCAGGTTACACAAGGCATACCTTTGTATCAGACAAAGCATATATTTGTATCACATTGAGATTAATTTCTAGGATATTACAATTTTCCCTACAACACCACAGGTCAAGGACATTGATGTTGAGGTACAATTTCCAGTGAACAAAGAACAAAGAAACTTCTGTCTAGTAAATAGGATTTTAACCAATCACTATACCAGTGATCCCAACTCAGTGTTCAAGTCGATGTAGCAGTATGTTGTGATCAACGGTGTCAAAAGCTGCGCTGAGGTCTAGTAGCAACAGGACAGATGTTTTGCCTGCAGTAGTATTAAGACATATGTCATTTATAACTTTAATCAGCGCTGTTTCTGTGCTGTGATGGCACAAAATCCTGACTGAAAGTTATCAAAGCAGCTATATGATATCAATAAGGCAGTTAATTGATTGATTGACTATTTTTTCAAGGATTTTCCCAATGAGTGGTAGATTGAAATTGGCCTGTAGTTTTCAGTGCTGAAGCATCCAGGGTACTCTTTTTAAATGCTGACATTGCGTGGTTAAAGATTTTGAGTTATTTGCAGCAGAGATATATGTCTTATTTTATCAATTTTGGCCTTGAAGGAAGATCCAAACTCATTGCATTTATTGACTGAGAGAAGTTCAGGTGTTAATTGTGCTGAGGGATTAGTTAGATTCTCAACTGTTGTAAATACTACACAAGCATTGTTCATATTCCTGTTGATGATGTTGGAGAAGAAAGAATGTCTAGCTTTACCATTGTCATTATATTTTCAAAGCATGTCTGGGGTGCGCATGTGAGTGATAGAAGATACAAAAATAATTTTTTGGTCTATACATTGTGGACATTTTCTTTACTTTTATTGCATAGAACTGATCTTCCATGCATGGCCTAGATAGAAGATTTGCTGCCGATGCTTTGAAAATGCTCTAAAAATAGGACTAATGAACTACTAATGAAAAGCCAACTGATGAAAAGCTATCAGATTCAGAAAATAGCTTTGCTACAGCCACACTACTCAGAAATGTAGTTGAACTAATAGCTTCAATACTTGTAGTTAAGCATCTGCCAAACACTGTTTCCTTCATTCTCTTTTTAGCAGTTTGGACATTGCTTCTATGGTGCTTTCTGCTTGCCAGTGACTCTTTTGATTTTAAATGGAGCAATATCATCCATAATATGGAACATCTTTGAGTTAAACATTTTCATTATGTCATCTACAGAGTCTGACATTTCAGTTGAATGAGCTTCAATAAGGGTGGTAGCACTCTTTGCTTGATTCAATTCAATTCAGTTGAGTTTTATTTATACAGTGCCATTTACAATAGTATTGTCTTATGGTGCTTTACAGAAGGAGCAGCCAAGAGCAACAGGGGCAAGGAAAAACTCCCTTATGTTTAGTTAGTCTAGGAAGAAACCTTTAGCAGATCCACGACTCAAGGGCTAACCCAACTGCCAGGGGTCATGCAGGAAAATTACAATCAGTAGTAACCATGATAGACTACAAGTTGTCTATGGTTTTAGCTAAAGTTCATAATAGTTCCAGAGTATTATTCCACTTTACATTACATGGTAGTCAGTCCATAGGTGCTTATCGGGAATTATGGCCGGACAGTGTAGCAGTGGCCAGACGTAGTGGTAAACTCAAGGAGTGAGATGGGTCATGGGGGTAACAGTAAGGGTCCATTTGACAGTGCCATTGTGAGGGGGGTCAGTCACAAATCCTCAGGGAAGGGGAGTCGGTCCTGGCATTGTCCAGACATGTTTCGGTTAGACACAGAAAATCAAGTTTGTGTTTGCAAGTAAGATCATTAATTAAAAATTACTTGTTTGAAAGTGGTCTGACATTCAGAAGAGCTAGTTTTATAGTAAGTGAGGAGGTAATATCCACTTGAGCACTCTGAGGTTGTTTTCAATTCAATTCAATTCAATTCAGTTTTATTTATACAGCGCCTTTTACAATAGTATTGTCTCGTGGCGCTTCACAGAAGGAGTGCCCAAGAGTAACAGGGGCAAGGAAAAACTCCCTTATGTTCAGTTAATCTAGGAAGAAACCTTGGGCAGATCCAGGGATGGTCAGTGTATGCAGTCTCTGCATACTTTGAGGAAAATTCATGCAAGGGGGAGAGGGGGATGGTTGAGAGAGACCAGGGAAATGGAATTGAGATTGGGATTTTGGTGTGGCACAGTTGGTATGATTCTTCGTGAGTGTCTTCATGACTGTCTTTGTGGTGACTGTCTCTGTGACAGTCGTAGTGATAGTTGTGTGGGGTCGAAATGAGGATGGTGCAGCCTTGGTACGATTATCTGAGATTGGGTCCTCAGTCTGAATGGGTGATGCAGATACTACATGCTCACAGTCTCCATATGATTATTGAGTCCTTGGCAGTCTGCCCCAGATGGCTGATTGTCCTTCTTGACGTATCTGTGCTGTGCTTGTAGAGGTTTTCTGTACTCACAGTTTACTCAAAGATCAATGTCATCCACTTCAACTGCAATATCAGTCTGTCGGGGTGCATTCTCTGCATTCTCAGCCACAGTTTCTGTTTCTGTACTCCTTTCCATATCCATATTTGCACTGATTGTTATTTATTTGTTTTATTATCTCCACCAGTATACTACCTCAACACACTGTATGCTGCTTGCCAGTTTGTATTCATGTCTGTCGTATCAGTCTTATTGTCTGTTTGGGTACTCAGTGGCTTTACATAGGTGTTTTTCTTTCTCTTTTATTGCACAGTAGTTTTGTACAGTAGTTTTTGTAAAGGACTTATTTATACTTTGTAGTAGTTTTGCATACTCTGCGCTGTGTGCACTTTTAAGGAGTTGCTTTAAATCTCATTATACAGTGTGTAATGACAATAAAGGCTTTCTATTATATTCTATTTTATTCTTTCATGAGATATCTCCCATAGTTTGTCCATCTTTGACGGCAGGGCACCTTTCCATCTTTGATTCCAAGATGGAAATCCTCTGTTCTAGTTCTGCACATTTTATACAGGATTCCCTGGGTTTTGCATATTACTTTCCAGTGTCAAGGTTGACTTGCTGTTAAGTTGTTACCAGTATTGTTTAGCTTCTCTAAAGTTGTCATATAACCACTGAAGTTTCCTGTTCAGTGTTCTTTTTACTATCTAAGTAAACTTGTAAAAGTTGAAGTGAAAGTAAAAAAGTCATAGAAAATACTAGTGCGGGCTTGTTGCATGATGAGAAAGTTTCGGGAAACTACATAACAATTACATATTTTAGAACCAAGAACTGTTGCATCCCTAGGCTTCAGTACTGAGTACATAGAGATGTTAAAAGGATAGATTTGCAATGAAAGGTAGATAATCCATGGTTTTTGGTAGGGTAGGATGTTTGTTTGTTTCTCCTCGGTTTGTTTTTCTGTTATTTTTGGTTGTTCATTTGTTTTTCCCTGTCCTGTAAAATTAAGTTATTATTGCTGTCCAATTTGTCATGTCTTCTTGTATGACTGTGTGAATGAAAATTGTGAATAATTAAAAAAAGGAAAAAAAAGCTTGATTTAAATTGTAAGAGTGAAACTCGTATTGGTAGCATGCTCAGTAAAATGTGTTAGCTCGTACAGAAGCAGACTAATAATATTTACACATGTGTGGGTCTAAATTTTGATGCCCAGAACATCATTTATTGGAGTTTTAACATGTGTTGTGTAATTTCTAAAAAAACAACTCTGATGTCAGATTTTCCTTTTCCCTTCGAAGGTATCCAAAAACCAGCCCTGTTATTAAACCTTACCTCTTCAATGAGAGTGCCCACTGCACCTACGAGCGTCACTTCAAAACAAAGTTCCCTCGCTAATGGAGTGGGAGTAATTAGGGACTTGTTTTGGATAAAGCCGTAGACTTATGCGGAAGTGGAAAAATGGTTCAAGGAAGCCAAATTGCCATTCATTTCTCTGTTTTGAAAACTTGGTTTGCTAGCAATATAATTTGTAACATTTATAACCTAGCGATAGTTCACTGAGCCCCTTATTGAATTGAGAATATCAAGATGACTAACTTCCTGTAGTTTGATATGAGCAGATTCAATTTTAAACAAGAGAAAAACATTCTTTACTCCTCAGGGCCACCATTACTCCCAGCACAGCGAAGGTCTGTGATGTTTGAGGCAGCAGCTGCTATAAACAGTTTTCATGGGAAGCTCCACTAATCAGAGGCACTTATTTAGGCCTACACGGCTTTGCATGGATGTTAGGTAGTGAAGTTTTTATTAAAACAAGATTGATGCCATATGAACTTTTCGTATTTCAGTGCCAACACTGACAGATCCATAAAATTATAAAATCCTGAAAATCCTGTTCATGAAAATAAACAAAATGTTTAAAATTTGCTAATATTAAGGTTTATGTAACTGTGATAGCATTTATGTTTAAGTCCATAGACATCTAGAAGCAACCAGATGGTGTGAAGCCCTATTGCACGGGTCGGTAATGTCCGAAGGATTTTCATTGGCTGATTCCATGTTTTTTCCAAGCGCGTCTTTTTTTTTATTATTATTCCGCCTCCTGTGATTCCTGCCTATAGGCTATAGCCTGAGTCAGAATTTTGTAATGATTGAAGTAGCACCCCCCCCCCCCCCCCCCCCCCCCCACCCCCCGATGTAGCCTAATAGGCTACGTGGTAACCATCTGAGAGCACTCGCATTTTGCATTTTCGTGCCTCTGATCGGAGTGGATAAGCAACACCGAAGGAGCCATGCTTCGTTTCGTGGTGCCGCCTGACATTAGGCTATATTCTTTGCAAACAGCAATAACTTCTTTGCATATGAGGCACATAGGCTTACCATTACTACACCTGGGTAAGATGAAGGTGAATTTAACACTTAACCCTAAGTTGCTCTAGGGGAGACTGGCCCTGAACAATTGATAAGTTGACAAAATGTAAGTCTCTTTGGATAAAAGCGTCTGCTAAATGCATAAATGTAAATGTAAATAATTATTTTCTTGTGAACTTAAACTTGCCAGGGTGTGATGTCATTAACCTTTCTACACAAAGACTTTAGGTTATAGACCATGATCTGTGTAGCCTTGCTTTGATTAATTATTTCATTTTGCTCCTCTCATTGTTTAAAATATCTAAACTCATTTCTAAAATGACATTCTCATGACCGAAACTTGTGTTAAAATGGAAATTATTTAATATGTACATAATCATAACTTGTTTATAATTATATTTACATAATCTATAGCAATTGATTTTCAATCTCTGTGACATGTTACATTTCAGCAAAATATCTAAATATAAAAAATACTATCATATAATCAAGTATGTTGCAGTAATGAGAGAAATTATGTTATGTTAAAAATGTTAACATAATAATTAATAAAATTAATAAATATTTTTTAAAATAAACTCATGAAGTTTTTAGAAACTGGAATATGGACAAATTTGTACAATGACAGTTGGCATGAGGTGTTTACATGACTTGCCCACAAACCGAATATTGGCAGTATTCCATTTAAAACCAGAATATTCCCTGTAACTGTAGTCAATGTCTTCTGATGATCTCAAAACCTTCCTAGATGTCTGCTACAGGTTTATTAAGACAGACAGGCAAATGAGAAAATTACCCCCAGTGTCCAATAGCTGCTCAGCACGGGGGAGGAGATACTGCAAAACACTGTGTTGAGCAATATGTGGTAAATGTGTGAGAGAGAAATATCATAAGTGTTTCTGTGCCAAACACAAAGGGAAATTTGGAACAGCATTTCAGTATCACTAAATGAGTAGGCTAGTTTTGAAACTAGGTCTATAGCCTTTTAAAAACTGCATTTTGGTGAACAAGGGCTTTGTTAGACCTATGCTTTTCTTAAACAAAGAATAAAGTTCACTGCAAAAACAAACATATGGCAGAGACCTGTCCCAGAAAAGAACAGGACCAAGTTTTTGTATTTGCAGAAATACATACTTCAGAATGCGAAGGAACGATCAGAAGTTCACTGGGCAAAAGTTTGGTAGGTTGAACCATTTGAACATTTAATTTTCCTTGTGCTAGAGGTGACACATTCAGTGCTTTAGACAGACATCTTCACATTAATTATTAACTTAACCTTTTCTCTGTTTTTTTTTTTTTAAATAAATTAGACATTGAAATCAAAGTAGGGTTAATTAATAAGCCTTGTATTCTCAATCTGTTCTTCAGAATTATTATCATTTATTTATTTATTTTAATTATTATTATTGTAGGACAAATTGACAATACAGGGCTTACGGGTCTGTGTCAATATGCAACTTTCAAAAAACGGTGCTCACTGTGTATGAAATGGAGAAGTAATGACTTGCTGCCTTCTTGTCTTCACTGTTCAACAATTTGTCATATTGTAGCAGGCGTCAAGGCACCAACTAAAAACTTTTTTTCGGATGACCTACGTAGATAGCTAAATCACCATCTAAACGGCATCTTTTGTTTATTTACTTGTTCAGATGCTGTTGCCAACAGCTGACTTTTTGGACATTGAAGGCAGCATGAAGGATACAACTATGCTGCCTTCAAAACTGGGCAAAATGAAGGGAGCTTCAAAGGCAAAATTTTATACATTTATTTGCAGCTTAACTCTATTGTTGAAGGTCACTGAGCAAATGTTTCACAGACTAAACAATAAGAGAAAGTTAGTCAAAACTAGGGATGCACCAATCCAGCTTTTTTGATTCCGATACCAATTCTGATATCGGGGTTTTGCATATCAGTCGATACCCAATACCTATCCGATATCACCATTGAATTAATAAACACATTCATAACTAAGACATAGGCTAGTAAGCTCACAACAAATAACACAGACTTAAGGAGCAACTTGAAAGTTGAAATTTGTTAGTGAATTGAAATATAATTTTGTTTAGAAATGAATATAAAGACATTTAGGAATGATTTCGGATGATTTATGAGACCTAACGCCGGAAAATCATTTGAAAAAGTTAGTTTTTAACAGTTTTTAAGCAATCCTCTTTGAATGTTCTGTGAATCTTCCAATTGAATGTTCTGTGTTTGCCATGCATCATAAGAGGGAGTCATCTCTGTCTTTCACTAGCATCAAGCACATTTGTCTCATCTACAATATTCTCCTTTCATATTTAAAATGCATAAAACATTGGTAACACTGACATCATTGATTGATGACTAAAAAGAAAACGACAGACCTACCGACATTTTTCTTTTCAGAGTTTGATGTTACAGCAAACAAACTTATTTCTAAGGATGCCCCAGTGCTAACTGATGAGGGCGAGGTTTTTCCTGTGCCCCATTTAGTTAGCGTTAACTGTCGGGTCTGTGTTTACCAAGTTTTGTTGTTCCTATACTGTACCTAGGGATATAGGTTCATTGACTCCGAACCTTTCTCTAAGTATGACCAGAGATTTTTTTTGACAGAAAATGTTACCTTTTTATGGGGCATTTAGCCTAAATTTTAGATGTCATGGTGATGAATATAGCTTACTGAAAACCAGATGTTCAGAAAATCAGTTCTTGTTTGTGTCTCCTATCCTTGCTGGACATGTCTGCCTCACACTGACCAAAAAATGTAATGATAATAGAGTTTGTGTATGGTTGTAGTTGGAGGAATGATATGTTTCAAAAGCAACATCATTATTAAGCATTAATTAATTACATAACATGGGTAAAATAAATGTATGAAATTGCATGATCATTCTGTATATGTTTTGATGTTTCTTGCTGCCATTTGAAACAGAAATAATATGGTACACAATAATATTGTAAAGACAAACAGAACGGAAAGACTAACAGAACAGCCACCTCTGCACTGTATGGTACGATGTACGATATCAGTATTTACCTTTTGAAAGCTAATCCTTTTGGTATCCCTTGGTAAGCATGTCCGTTTAAGATTGTTTTCCTTCTGTGAGAGTTGCACTAACCTGTGTATGATGCCGACATAATCTGTATTTGAGATTGACAACAGAAATATTAGAGAACCCTTAAGGGCTAAATAACTGATATTTGAAATTGTTGATCAGAAGATTGCTTTAAAATGAAATGCCGGCGCTGAAGAAATGCAGGCTGTCGGTTTACCTACGTTGGCATGACTCAAAGTATGTATGAAGTTGAGCATTGAGAACATTGGTTTACGCAGATTGTATTTAAAAGAATGTTAAAAGAATAAAACATTTGACCTATTCTAACCCTAGAAGAAATTCTGTGAAGTTTTAACTTAAGGACATGCACAGTTATTTAAAGCGATTCTCTAGAGTGAATCAACCCCTATCCTTGTTGTTTCACGTTGCCAAGTGCTGTCGGTAAGTATGAGAAGAACGTATTTTGTGCAACTAAATAGTGAAACGGCAGCCAAAGCTAACCGATGAGGGCAAGGAAGATTTTCTTATGCCTGCATCTGTTGTACCAAATTGTACATTGTACCAGTGTACCATTGTACCAAATGCTGTTGTTCTTATACCTACCGATAGCAATCTCAAAGAACAGGGATATGACTCCAGATTTTTCTTTTAATTGTTCATGGCAATACTTAGGCCTGTGAAATGAAATGGGTTGCATTCTTTTACTGTCTATGGTTATATCAACACACACACTTTTATGTACGTTTCCTCCAAGAAGGTGGTGACGGGAAGATAAGGTAAAGGAGTAAAAGTTCTCTGTTCACAAGCATTCCTTGTAATAAACTCTGTGTACACTCAATGCAAGTTCATGTGTCGGGAATCTGATAATACTACTACTGAAGTGTCACTCTATGTCTAGCTGTCTTAGTGTTTAAAAAATTGTGATTTGGATGTATCTGGCCAAGTAGCACGGTCAATAAAGGCTATTGGGTGGTAAAAGCAAATGATTGTCAAACTAAAAAAACAGCTAATGACGTAATTCTGAGTCACAGTGTCACAATGACATTTCACTTTAAGCTTGCATTTAATAACCTTTCTTTTTCTTACCTTGCACAGTGTCCCCTGAATTGTATCTGGAAACTCCTCAACCGTTCCTTGTTACATTCTTTGACTCATCAAGGCCCCGTAAGTGGGGCTGTGTCAGTGGCCAGCGGGTGGCCAGTAGCTGGCAGCAGGCTCCTCGGCTTTCTGGACAGCAGAAGCGGACCAGCATGGAAGTAGGAATGAGAGTGGTGCGTGGTGTGGACTGGAAGTGGGGAAACCAGGACGAGGGTGAAGGACATGTGGGAACTGTAGTGGAGATTGGTCGGCAAGGGAGTACAACAACACCCGACAGGACAGTTGTCGTGCAGTGGGACAGTGGAACCCGCACCAACTATCGCACAGGTTACCAAGGTTCCTTCGATCTGCTGCTGTATGACAATGCACAGATAGGTAAGAGAAACAAAGAAGCAACATGACAAGAGACAAAAGCAAGATACCAATGTGTACAACAAAAAAAACATATCACTAACAACACTAGCAACAGAAACAAATGCAACATACTTGGAACTGGGAAGAGAGGGAGGAGGGAGATAAAATAAAATGTATTTATCTAGCGCTTTTCACAGAAATACAGTCATAAAGTGCTTTACAGTGGCAGTTAAACAGTACACAAAAGCATGTTTAAACATGGAGGTGTAAAAAGAGTGAAAAACATGGTCACAAGAGGTGTCACGTCCCAGTTAACCCCCAGTATATGTGTGTGGAGGGAAAACGGCGGTAACACTGTGTTTCTGTGTCTGTGGTGAAGTGTGTATGAAAACAACCAAAATGGACAAACATGGAAATGGAAAACAACCAGGGAGATGGCGCTTATCTTGTCTCACAGGGACCGTCCAGGCTGGATGTATAGGATTAACCAAATGTTTGTTGTAACAAGTGGGTCTTTAACTGCCTTTCGAAACAGTCTATAGAGGCTGTCTGCCACCTTTTCCAGAATAAAGAAGGAAACTAAAGACTGGTTTATCAATGTCATTCTGTGATAAAAAACCTGTCTTGTGTGTGTGCTTCATGTGTGTTGGTAAAAAAGAGCAAATGTTTAGTTTCCCTGACATTGTAAAAATTACAGCTGTACGTGAGATCTCATGGATTTTTTGTAAGAACAAACCATGCTTCTGAGTCAACTTACCGTTTCAGTCACAAGCAGCATGTCACGGCACAGAGCGAGTCGGACTCAAATGCGTCACGTAAAGTACAGTTTATTTAAGGAAAAGGGGGGAAAGGAGTGTGTGGATGCTCTTCGAGTGGCGAGTCGGGTAGCCGGGTCTGGAGAGCAGAGCGTAGGTCGTGGACAGGCGGAGGTCGGAAGCCGAGTCTGGAGAGCGGAGCTTGGGTTTAGGGCAGGCGGAGGTCGGAAGCCGGGGCTGGAGAGCAGAGCGTAGTTCAAGGACAGGCAGAGGTCGATACCAGGGGCAGGAGAGCAGAGCACAGGTCAAAACGGTCCGAGGTCGTCAGCAGAAAGGCAGTTGGTCTAGACACGGAAAGCAGAGGACGGACAGGCGAGAAAACAAGACGAAGACACAGGAACAGGCGGATAACAGGAACACAGGTGACTTCAGGGAACAGGATTCAGGAACGGAAACAGGAGCCAGGTCTTAATGCTTGCCGAGCTTATTGCTGAAGGTTCGCAGACGATCTGACGAGGAACACTGGGAAACAAGGGTTTAAATACACAGCAGGTAACCAGCAACAGGTGAGCACGTAATAATTCAATCAGGTTAGTGAGAGAGTGGGAGGGGCAAGTGATCAGGGAGAAACCGGGCGAAGCTGACAGGCAGGCATGACAGAACCCCCTCCCCCCCAAGGGATGGCCCCAGAAGTCCCCAAGAGAGCCACCACCCCGGGTGGGCGGAGGGGGAACCAGGCGGAGGGCTCAGAACTCCTCTGAATGGTCCGAAACCCCCCCTTCCTCCTCGGATGAAGCCTGGGACTCGTTACCATCAGGGGGCAATTGACCATGTACACGAGACCCCCATCCAGGAGTCGGCGGTGGGACTGCAGGGACAAGAGGGTTATAGATTACTGGTTTAATTCTAGAGACATGGAACGTGGGGTGTACCTTCATAGACCGGGGCAGACGAAGCCGGACCGCCATGGGACTGATCACCCGCTCGATGGTGAAAGGGCCGATGAAACGAGGCGCCAGCTTCCGGGACTCTACGCGGAGGGGAAGGTCTTTAGCGGAAAGCCAAACTTTCTGCCCCACCCGGTAAGCCGGAGCAGGTCTCCGTCGACGGTTGGCCCCTACCGAATACCTGGATGCCGATCACAAGAGGGTGACCCGGGCTCTGGCCCAAGTGCGCCGACAACGACGTGCGGAGGCCAACGCGGATGGGCAAGAGACCTCTTCCTCCTGGCTTGGAAACAGGGGTGGTTGATAGCCATAGACACACTGAAAGGGGGACATTCCAGTGGCAGAGCAGGCGAGGGAATTGTGGGCGTATTCGACCCACACCAATTGCCGGGCCCAGGAGGTTGGGTTGCGGGAGGCCATGCAGCAGAGGGCCTTTTCCAACTGTTGATTCACACGTTTTGTCTGGCCATTAGATTGAGGGTGAAATCCCGAGGTCAGACTCATCGAGGCTCCCAGAAGGCTGCAGAACTCCTTCCAAAACTGGGAGGTGAATTGTGGACCGCGATCAGACACTATGTCCCTGGGAATGCCATGGAGCCTGAAAACATGGAACTGGACCTGGAGTTTTGGGAGCGGGACGAAGTGGGCCATTTTACTGAACCGGTCCACAATGGTGAGGATGACCGTGTTTCCTTCAGACACAGGCAGACCGGTAACAAAGTCCAAGGCAATGTGGGACCAGGGACGCATCGGCACTGGCAGAGGTTGGAGAAGGCCAGCAGGTGGCCGGTTGGAGGACTTGTGCTGGCAGCAAGTGGGACAAGCCTGGACATACTCCAGAACCTCCCTCTCCATAGACGGCCACCAGAAGCACTGGGAAATTAAGTGGCAGGCGCGGGAAGCTCCTGGATGGCAGGCCAGGTGAGACTCGTGTCCCCACTGAAGAACCTGAGAGCGTAGCTGGTCCGGGACAAACAGACGTCCCGCAGGGCAGGCACTGGGACTGGGTTGGTCATGGGTCGCCCTGAGAACAAGGTCCTCAACATCCCAGGTCAGGGCTGCAACAACGCGAGAATCAGGCAGGATGGGAACAGTCCCCTGTGGGCCGTCCTCTTTTTCAAACTGACGAGAGGCTTTACATTGCGCGACCCCGGTCGATAAGAAAGGGTGAAACAGAATCTAGTGAAAAACAGGGCCCACCTGGATTGTCGAGGGTTCAGGCGTTTGGCTGTTTGGATATAATCCAAGTTTTTGTGGTCCGTCCACACCAGGAATGGAACTGCGGCCCCCTCCAACCAATGACGGCACTGTTCCAACGCCAGCTTCACTGCCAGTAGCTCCCGATTTCCAATATCGTAGTTTCGCTCAGCTGGTGAAAGTCTTCTGGAGAAGAACGCGCAGGGATGGAGTTTGTTGTCGTCACTGGACCGTTGGGACAAGACAGCCCCCACCCCCACATCTGAAGCGTCAACCTCCACAACCAGCTGGCGCTCAATGTCAGGCATCTGGAGGACAGGAGCCGAAGTGAAGCGGGTCTTGAGAGCGACGAAGGCGTCATTGGCTGTCGGGGACCACTGGAACGGTCGTTTGCTACTGGTTAGAACAGTCAAGGGGGCAGCGACGGACCTATAATTCCGGATAAAGCGTCTATAAAAATTTGCAAAGCCCAGGAACTGCTGCAGCTTCTTTCTGGGCTCGGGAACGGGCCAGGACGTGACCGCCGCCACCTTTGCCGGATCCATTTGTACATTTCCTTCTGCCACGATGTACCCCAGGAAGGACACGGTCTTTGCGTGAAACTCGCACTTCTCCACCTTGACATAGAGCGAATTCTCCAGGAGGCGACGAAGGACCAGTTGGACGTTCTGTGTGTGTTCAGACAGAGTTCGGGAGAAGATAAGGATGTCGTCCAGGTAGACAAACACAAAACGATTCAGCATGTCGCGCAGCACGTCATTCACTAGGGCTTGGAAAACCCCTGGGGCGTTAGTTAATCCAAAATGGCATTACCAGGTACCCGTAGTGTCCAGTAGGTTTGTTAAACCCCGTCTTCCACTTGTCACCCTCCCGGATTTGCACCAGATGGTAGGCATTTCGGAGATTGAGCTTTGTGAAGACCGTGGCCCCCTGGAGTAGCTCGAAAGCCGAGGCAATCAGTGGCAGAGGGTACCGATTCTTAACTGTTATCTTATTGAGACCACGGTAGTCGATTCAGGGGCGTAACGAGCCGTCCTTCTTGCCCACGAAGAAGAAGCCAGCCCCAGCAGGAGAAGAGGACGGACCCGGCGAGCAGAGCAGGTGAAACCGGACGGTCTCCTGGTGGTTCCCGGAACAGCTCATCTTGACAGGTTCCGTGACTCGGGTTACAGTGCCCAACAGGCGTCCATCCAAGGCTCTGGCAGATAACGGAACAGGGAGCGGATGGTCCTGCAAACCCAGTCGTCGAGCCAGATTGGTGTCCATGATATTGGCTTCGGCGCCAGAATCCACGAGGGCGGTCAGGGAGTGTACGGAGCCCCGGAGGTGAAGTATGGCCTGAAGCAGGGGTTTACCTTCTCTGGAGGGTTGGACGTTCATTGAGCTCAGCCGGACCCCTTCCTTTGACCGGTGAGCTCGATCTTTTAATGGACACGCTGAAACTCGGTGCCCCTCTCCACCACAGTACAGGCACAGATTGGAGATAAAGCGGCGTTGTCGTTCAGCTGGGGCCAGGGATGCACGTCCCAACTCCATCGGCTCAGGTTTGACGGGCCCATAGGGGAATGTGTCTGCGGACTGTGGCGGGGCGATAAGACCTCCGGACAGACTGGTGGATGGTCGGAATGACCCCCCTTTCTCCCGGCGACGCGCCTGGACTCTTCTATCAATTCGGGCGGTCAAGGCAATTGCCTCGTCGAGGGTCGGTGGCGGAGCATGAGAAACCAGTTCATCTTTGATATAATCAGCCAGGCTATGGAGGTACGCGTCTACTAGGGCTTCCATATTCCAGCTGCTACGACTGGCCAGGGTGCGAAAGTCAATCGAATAGTCTGCTATGGTCCTTACTCCCTGCCGGATGCTCATCAAGTCACGGGAAGCCTCGGCAGAAGACGACCCCGTGTCAAAAACTTTTAAAAGTTCATCAGCGAACTGGCTAAAAGTTGCACATACAAGTGAGTGTCGCTCATATTCTGCAGTTCCCCACAGCCGGGCTCGTCCTGTCAGGTGGTTGATGGTGTAGGCTACCTTGGCCTCCTCGGAGGCGAAGTTCCTCGGCTGCAAGTTGAATATCAGACGGCAATTTGTAATAAATGCCCTGACCTGGGTGGGGTCACCGCTGAATCTTTCCGGGGTTCCCACCCGGGGTTCAGAAAAGTTGGTTGGGGCGAGCTCTGGCGTTGAGGCTGCAGTTGCAGGCGAGCTGACAGGGGGGTTGGCGGCAGGTGACATCATATGGGTCATAAGCCATGTGAGTACCGTCAACTGCTGTTGTAGCTGCTGGATCTGCTGCTGTTGTTGTTGGGATTGCTGGTGCTGCTGGTACCCGATCTGTAGCAAGGAGGCGATGTCCCCGATCATGCGGTTTATCTCCCCCTCCGTATGCTCCAGCAGGTCAGAAGCTGGTGCTGGAGAGCAGAGCGTAGGTCGTGGGCAGGCGGAGGTCAGAAGCTGGGTCTGGAGAGCGGAGCTTGGGTTGGGGGCAGGCGGAGGTCGGAAGCCGGGGCTGGAGAGCAGAGCGTAGTTCAAGGACAGGCAGAGGTCGATACCAGGGGCAGGAGAGCAGAGCACAGGTCAAAACGGTCCGAGGTCGTCAGCAGAAAGGCAGTTGGTCTAGACACGGAAAGCAGAGGACGGACAGGCGAGAAAACAAGACGAAGACACAGGAACAGGCGGATAACAGGAACACAGGTGACTTCAGGGAACAGGATTCAGGAACGGAAACAGGAGCCAGGTCTTAATGCTTGCCGAGCTTATTGCTGAAGGTTCGCAGACGATCTGACGAGGAACACTGGGAAACAAGGGTTTAAATACACAGCAGGTAACCAGCAACAGGTGAGCACGTAATAATTCAATCAGGTTAGTGAGAGAGTGGGAGGGGCAAGTGATCAGGGAGAAACCGGGCGAAGCTGACAGGCAGGCATGACACAGCATCCTTGTCGTAGTTACATAGTGACACGGGAATGTATGGGAATGAGGAGGTATTGCAATTGGAAGTTAATGAAAAAGTGCACTTAAAAGTAATGTAACTATGACTGAAACGTTGGTATGGCGAAAATATTTTGTTCCGTCCTTATTTAGACTATGGCGGATTGAATTAACTACTGAATTATCAATTAACTACTGTCATGTGTTCCTCTTACAGCTTGGAGATTAAAAAAAATATTTAAAGACACATCTGTTTACCTTGCACTTAATAATAATAAATCATCTTACAGCATTAACAGATGTTAACACACCTGTGTGTTAGTTCTCTTCTCTTCTTGCATTTGGCACACCTAGTGTCTGCATTGCACAGGTGTAGCTGAGCCAACAAATTAGAATCTGGAGCTTCATTTCTGGAACAAAGAGGTTTAAAACTGGGAACAGGGCACGGTAACAAAAGGCTCTTGCTCATTGAGGGCATTGTAGGTCAGGAGGAGTATTTTAAAATCGATTCGACTTCTAATAGGGAGCCAATATAAGGTAGCAAGGATAGGAGATTATGTTCATATTTTTTAATCCTAGTGTTCGGGCCGCGGCATTTTGTATTTGCTGTAGGTTTTTGATACAGGTATTACTACACCCAGAGAACAGAGCATTGCAGTAATCGAGCCTGGAAGTAATAAATGCATGTATTAATTTTTCAGCATCCCCAAAGGATAGGAACTTTCTAACTTTAGCAATATTTCATAGGTGGAAAAAAGATGTTTTTGAAATGTGTTGTGAAATGACAATTTAGAGAGTCGTCCTTGTCAATAATTACCCCGAGTTTAAACATATGAAATTATTAGTCATCCAGATTTTAATGTCTTGGAGGCAGGCAGGCAAGTTTCGTTATTGGCATATAGTCATTAGGCTTCATGGAAAGGTAAAGCTGTGTATCGTCAGCAAAGGAGTGGAAAGTGTTTTCTTATAACAAATCCTAAAGGTAACATGTACAGGGAGAATATCAGGAGCCCTAGCACTGAGCCCTGGGGTACACCAAACTTTACTTTGGTGTGGGATGGTGACTCATTATGATTTACTGTCAAAACCATATTTGCAGAACATTGGAGTTGAAACTTGAGTGCTGGAAGTGTGATTTTAAAAAAGGCCCACGGTGTAATATTAACGTAATAGGAAAGAAGTGGACTTTGGTGTTATTTTGACTAGTCCGTTTTATGGTCACTGTTGTACCAGTGACAACAACGTCAAGAATTACATATCAAATCTGTCACCCAAACATACATGGTGATTCCCGCCATCCCTAGACTACACACAAGCAAAGTCCAAACTGGGGTCTATGCACATTGCCTGGAGGTCACTAGCAACCTGGCAAAGGCCAAAAGTTTTAGTTAGCATAAGCACAAAGTTGGAAAATGGCAGTCTAGTCTGAGGGTTGCTTTTGTTTGTTTGTTTGTTTTTAGATTGGACTGTCCATGTCATCCTCATCAGAGAAGGCAACAATAGCCTATGCAATCCATTACTAAGAATTGGAATATTCATCAAAATGCTCTATGGATTTAAAATATAGTGATTTCTATATTGAAAATATTCTTGATCTTGAAGATGATGACATTATGAAAAACTATTTTTTTCTGTTATTTATGTTCAACCCAGGTGTACGACACTCCAACATCATCTGTGATGGCTGCAAGAAACATGGTGTCATGGGTATGCGGTGGAAGTGCAAAATATGCTATGACTATGACTTGTGCACTCAATGCTATATGAACAACAAACATGACCTTGCCCACCCCTTTGAGCGCTATGAGACTGCACACTCTCAGCCGTGAGTATTTAACCTCTGCGGACTTGCCTGGATAATTGCAAACAATGAGTGACAATTTCTTATTTAGGTACATGGCGCTGACAGTGTAGTGGTTAAGGAACTGGGCTAGCGTGCTAATAGCTTGAAAAGTTGGGGGTTTGAATCCCAGCTGCCACCATTGTGCGCTTGAGCAAGGCACTTAACCCTAGGGGCCATGAACAATTGATAGTTGACAAAATATAAGTTGCTTTGGATAACAGTGTCTGCTGGATGCATAAATGTAAATGTTCTTATTGTCTTAAAGCTCTTTTCCAGCTCTGTGTTTTTGGCAATAATATATTAAAACCAACAATTTTATGAGTGGTTATAGTATCAGAAATATTGATTTGTTGTTGCATTGATGTTGTCAATAAATTCTGGCCTCACTATAATAATGATAATGAAAGTAAAATCAACAATTTTAAGGTAATTCACATTCTCAAAAAACGTATTAATGAGCTACATCATTTACTGTTAATATTGTCAGAATAGTCAAGGAAGTAACATGTTATGAATTGTTGGCTCATACCTCATAACATAAAGCAGTGATCACCAACCTTTTTAAGCCCAAGATAACTGACCGCAGCCCTGGTCAATGGATCTACCTATTTCAGCATTGTATAAAAAAATCCAACTTGAGGACTTCTATTTTAACTGAATCTGAAACACGCAAACTGTCTATTTGAACTTTGAATGTACATATTCAACTTTCAATTTGATGCCGTCAAGAAAATACTGTAACTGGGATATCCTTTAGCCAGCTACTTTTAAGTGCTTTATGTACTGTCATCATACTATCAATTTTAAGTTTTGTTAAATTAAAATTACTTTAATATGCATTAATATATTCATATGTATCATTATATAATATTAATTTATTTGTTTTATCCTTTTAAATTGATTTTGGAAGGAGGTAAATTAAGCTATGAAGTTTATCGGACAGCAGACAACTTCTGAAGTGTAAACGTATCAGAAAAATGACTATTAAATAACCGACTCTGTCCCAGAAGCAAACAATAACACCAGATTTAGAGAGTGCCAAAGTGGCACAGTAGAATAGAAAAAGAGTCCTGGAAATGGAAAATTGACATTTACAGTTATTTTCAGTTTTATTTATACAGCGCCTTTTACAATAGTATTGTCTCATGGCGCTTCACAGGAGGAACACTCAAGAGCAACAGGGGCAAGGAAAAACTCCCTTATGTTCAGTTAATCTAGGAAGAAACCTTGGGCGGATCCACGACTCAAGGGGCTAACCCAATTGCCAGGGGTCATGGAGAAAAATTACAATCAGTAGTAACCATAACAGACTATAAGTTGCCTATGGTTTTAGCTAAGGTTCATAATAGTTAATAATTGAGTATTATCCCACTTTTACATTACATGGTAGTCAGTCTATAGGTGGTTATCAGGAATTATGGCTGGACAATGTAGCAGCGGCCAGGCATATTGACAAACTCAAAGGAGTGAGATGGGTCATGGGGGTAACAGTAAGGGTCCATATGACAGCGCCATGGTCAATCACCAGTTAGAAATCACCCCATCCCCATTCCCATCCCCACATAACCTCACTGCTTTTTTCTGCTTTTTGGTTGATAATTGGCCTTCGTTGGCTTCTCTCTGTCTTTCTTTCCCTAGTCCTTTCTCCTTTATTCCTTTTTTTCTACTTTTATAATAAAACTATACTAAACTGTACTAAAATGAAAAAAAAAAAAAAAAACGTAAAAATGGAAAGAAATAATGGGAATGTGGGGACAAAAGAATAAATATGTAAAGTAGGGTTAATATGTGTCAGAAAGACTGCAATAAAGTGCTAAAAGGAATATCAGTAAAAAGAAAAAAGGTATATGAGTAAAAAAGTGGCTAATTGTGCGACCTGGGTTTGATTCCTGAACTCAACGGCAAAACTGTAGGGAGGAGAAAAAAATATAGTATTTTAGTATTATACAAGGATGGTAGCAGTACTATAGAACACATATTATACATACTATATAGCTGTTATATATTCTTTATATTCCTATAGTTTCCTAAAGGGACATTTTCGTTACTGTGCGATGGAATGAGAGAAGCGAATCACATTAGGTTTGATTGTCTTGCATTCATGGCTAACTGCCTTCTTTGACACACAAGGCTGTAGCCTCTATGCAGACCTCTTTGGGTAATGCATATGGTTTTCTGCCTGGTAGATAGCCTAGAGTGTATTGTTTGCACTTTCATTGAAAATTATCATTCATATGGTAGCCTACGAGTCAATCAATCAAATATATTTAGGCCAATACGGCAATGCAGTTTTCCTGTCACATAGTAGGGTTTTTTTTCAGGACTGCCACCTGAAACACTGAACATGGCAATCTATTTATCACTTGTAGGTTCATACCTCACAAACATTTTCTGCTGCTTACAACTCTATGCAGGACAGTAAAAAAATGTGACATCCTTGATCAATCCCTACATCCTTTTGTCTGATCACACATCTTCAATGTTATGTAACTAAATGGCCTACATGCTCAGCATTGCGCATGGTTTGAATGACTGGCAGAATAGGTGATGATAAATAAACACAGTAAACTTTCGCAAGTGTTCATTATATGATTAGCCAACGTGGATCACCAGCCAGCTTGATTCAATGTAGTGCAAGTGCAACTACCACGTTGGTGCAGCGATTCGCATAAAATTGCTAGGTAGCGTGCCCGGTAATCAACTTGTGGACTAGGGTGCCTGGTTGCAAGTGGCACAGCACAATGCTAAAGCACGTTGTAATAAGGATACACTAAAGCGTTTGATTGATGCTACGACATATTTGGGCATGCAGGAGCTAGCATTTAGGGGATGGGATGAAGGGCCAAATTCAGATAACAAGGGCCGAGCAGTTGCAGTCTTCTTGTGTTTCAAAATCATTTCTGCCACTTTCACAATATTGCTGTGAAAAGCACAAAAGACAACTGACATTACCACAAACAAACTATCCTCATTGCACTGTATGGTATTTCCCATGCTGACATGTGTCCTTAAAAAACAAATTAATTTTATTTTACACAATCCCCCTTAGAGCAAGCACCAAGACACCTTTCTGGTTTTGTAATTCTTTATCTCTCTCTCTCTCAATCTACTCACATTTACCTGCTCATTCACCCACCTGACCACTTTACCCCGTCCTCCCCTATTTTTGTGACCACCAGTTGCCACTGGTGTGCACAAACTGGTAGTGACCAGAGAGGTACGATTTGAACCAGGCTAATGCAGAATCTTGGATGCCTATCATGAGTTCAAGCCTGTGCAGTAGGATGCCATGGTCAGTAGTGTCGAAGGCAGCACCAAGATCCAATAGGATTAATATTGGTATATATCTGTTATCAGATGAGATAGAGAGGTCATTGAAGACTTTAGGTAGACCTGATTCTGTACTATGATTAGCTCTGAAGCCTGACTGGAAGGTTTCCTGGATATTATTCTCATTTAAGAAGCTACAGATATGCTTAGACACTTTTTTTTCAAGTATTTTTGATACAAATGGGAGGTTAGATATGGGTCAGTAGTTAGCCAGGACATCAGGATCAAGGTTAGGTTTTTTAATAGATGGTTTAACAGATATCCTGAAAGATTTTGGGACATGCCCAGCTATGAGTGAGTCATTTATAATTTTAAGAAATAAAAAAAAATTGTCTGTTGATTGTCATGCAAACAAACAAGATCATTTCTTTTTTGCATGTCAAAAAGGTTGCCAACCCTTGGTGTATCCAATGCACAAATCTGCCTTTTTCCTCAGAGTAGGTGTGTGTATCCTCATTGTCATAATTGACCTATTGCAAACAATAACTTGATACCCTAAAACTGCTAGCAGAGCTGCAATACTGATTTTGCGCGTTCTCTCTTTCCTTCTCTCGCTTTCCCTGTTTTGCTGCCAAGATCTTAAGTGCATTCCACGATTTGGCAAAAGCAATCCTACTTTGGTTAGGCCTACTGAAGTGTTTATTCTCTTAACATTAATTCACTGTAAACAACAGCAGGGAAATAATTATATTTAACGAGAAATGCAATTCCTGAAGGAATTACTAGTTCATGTAATGCTGTTGGCAGATGAGGACTTTTATTAGAAAAATACTACTGAACAGGAAGCATAGTTTTGGGGAGTCTGACTGTACGCTTAAAGGCTGAGGCAATTTTTTCAGAAATATTTCTCAAAGTGTTCGTTAGTGTTGGGCAATCAGTTAAATGCGAGGTTGTCATAGGTGCTACATTACTAACTTTGCTAGCAGTTGTGCTAACAATGCTAGTTAGCTAACTGTGCTAGTGCTGCTCAGCTGATGTTTGCTGGCAGTTATGCTAATAGTGATAATTACCTAATTATGCTAACTTTTTAACAGTGCTAAATAGCTTGCATAGATTTCAATTATAAGATGTCACAAATCACAGACACAGACAAGAAGAAAGCACCATGGAAACAAAATCCAGTGGTTAAACTCTTAAAGATAGAGTGTAGGAAGACTGAATGGAAATGTGCGCAAATTTAATCTCCATGTCCGCTACCAAATCCATAAGGAGATGCTTAGGAAATATAACTCTGAAATTCGTAAAGCAAGACTGTCTTTGTTCTCCTGAATTGTTGATAGAAGCATGAACAATGCTCGTGTGCTGTTTTTGACTGTTGAGACTTAACAAATCCTACAGCACAATTAGCACCTGAGTTTCTCTCAGTTGATAGTTTGCATCTTTTTTTAGAGATAAATTGATAAAATAAGACTGAAAATAACTTCAGAGTTGCAAATAGCTTGACACCTAGAACCAATGTCTTCAAAGAGAGGATATGCTCCCACTTGGACAAATTATCACAAACAACTCTATCTCTATACCGATGCTATGCTGATGACACCCATGTTCTTACAAGAACATAAAGAACTGACCACATTACTCCCATTCTAAAGTCTCTGCATTGGCTCCCTGTACGATACAGAATAAACTTTAAAGCATTGTTTTTAAATCTCTAAATGGGACAGGACCTAGTTACCTAACTAACATGTTTCAGGTCACAGGAGCAAAATTTGCTGGTAAAACCTTGCCTTGCCTTAGATAATGTTTGCTAGCAGTTAGCTAATATTTGCTAGTAGATTTGTGAGATATGCTAACTAGCTAACTTATAAGAGTGCTAATTTGCTTACTTAGGTAATGTTTGCTAGCATAGCTAATTAGCTAATTATGCTAACTTTGCTAACAGTGCTACACAGGATGGTAGCGTAGCGGTTAAGGAACCTGGCTACCTGCAAGTAGCCTGAAAAGTTGTGGGTTCGAATCCCAGCTGCTACCATTGAGCAAGGCACTTAACCCTAAGTTGCTCTAGGGGAGACTGGCCCTGAAGAATTGATAGTTGACAAAATGTAAGTTGCTTTGGATAAAAGCGTCTGCTAAATGCATAAATGTAAATGTAATGTAAAATGCTACTTGATTGCTAGCATTGTTATGGTGGTTCATGTGACTGCCTCATTCTTGGATTTAGCTTTGCTGTTTATTTATTTCAGTTTCCTATTCTATTCAAATGGTGATGTGGAGGGGTAGTATCTTCCACAGATTTGATAACAAGATCAGAAAAGTTAACGATCCATAAACAACAAGCTCTAGCAAGCTCCTGTTACGTTCAAGCAGCCCAGAGACCGTGCGGCTTCTTCGTCTTTAGGAGTCTTTGCACTGGTTTGGCTGGTATGTGACTCACTATCGCCGCCTCAGACATAAACTGGTATTGCAAGACGACCCAGCACTAGTTAGTTAGCACGCTAATTTTAGAGATCTCCGTAATGAAATGCACATATTCACACCCTGTTCACACCCTATTGATACACATAGTTGATTTTTGGATGTATTACACTTCAAAAACACTCATAAAATGCACATACTCATTTTAACTGTTCCAATGGTAATGAGCAGTTTAGGTTCCTGGGTTGGGATCTCAAGGCAAAATGGTATGTAGCAGATAGATGATGACATAACCCCCCTCCTCTGCTCAAAGCTCCTTCAATCCTCTCTCATACCACCTGTCTTCCTTGTCATCAACTATGTTATTAGACAGCTATATTGAACCACCAACTACCTGACAACCAACATAGCAACCATTGTAATAAAGCATTTATGTCAACAACTAGTTAATTAGTTAGCATCATTAGCGTAGTTAGCAATGTTGCCATAATTGCTAACAAACATTAGCTAAGTTAGCTAAGCCACAGTGTTACTTAGCATTGATAGCATAGTTAGCATAACTGCAAGCAGACATCAGCTAAGCAGCACTTAATTGTCAGCTGTCATCAACTGTGATTCCCACCAACTGTTTCCTTTGCCTACAACTGTTTCAAAATAAAAGTCCTCACTACAATAATTCACTATTAAATAATTTGTATGCTATGTTGGTTGCCAGGGTACTTTAGGGTCATTGCTAGGTTGTTGCTAGTGTATGCATGATGGCCACTATCAGAAATAAAGTTACTTTAGTGGTTAGTATAATGTTGATTAATGTGAAAATGAATATAGACACTTAATTTCAGTGGTTTCTATGTTGGTTGCTAGTTGGGTGGTGGTTTAATATAGTTGTCTGGAGGCATAGCTGATGACAACTGCCAGTTGAAATGGCTGAATAGTTAAATAGTTGAGTAGTTGAAATAGTTGAATTATTTAATAGGCTAGTGAATTATTGTAGTTAGGACTTTTATTTTTAAACAGTTGTAGGTATATGAAACAGTTGGCTGGAGACGTAGTTAATGACAACTGACAGTCGGAATGGCTGAGCTGGTAAATAGTTGTATAGTTTAAATAGTTAGTTAATAGTGAATTGTTGTAGTGATGACAGCTGACAGTTTGAATGGCTGAACAGTTAATAGCTTAAAAAGTTTAATTATTTTATAGTGAATTACTGTAGTGAGGACTTCTATTTCTAAACAGTTGTGGACAGAACACAGTTGGCGGGAGGTATATTTGATGACACCTGATTAGTGTAATGGCTAAACAGTTAAATAGCTGAATAGTTTAAATAGTTAAAATAATTTAATAGTAAAATATTGTAGTGAGGACTTATTCTGAAGCAGTTGTGTGCAGATGAAACAGTTGAATAGGATTTGTAGTCTTAAGAGAGACAGATTGTATATTTATTAGATAGATATTAAGTGCTGCTTAGCTGATGTTTACTTGTAGTTCTGCTAACTATGCTAACAATGACAGCTAACAGTGCTATCCCTGTTACTTAGCTAACTTAGCTAATATTTGCTAGCAGTTATGCTGATGTGCTAGTTAGCTAGCTATGCAATCAATGCTAATGAGTTAACTCAGCTAACTGTGATAGTTAATGTTTGCTAGCATTTTTGTTAACAATGCTAACAATGCTGTGTAGCTAATTCTGCTAAAAGTGTTACTTTGGTACATTTTGGTATAGGTCATAGATACCTCATTTAGGTTCAGAATGTACATGAATGACGCTGTAATTTTGCTAGGGGCAACTCCATACCACAAATAAATAGAGGCCAATGGAAAAATATGTGTCTCTGAGTGGAAATCAATAAAATACTGGAGTTGTGTGTTGTACACAGATGATAGGATCACCTAGATGTGTGCAACAGGCCTGAGACAAGTTAACAAGCTAAATATGCATTTTGTTGTTGTATTTGGTAGTCTTAAAGAAGCATTTAAAGAGAAAGTTGTGATCTGACAAACAGTGCAGGTACTCTGTAATAATTTTCTGAAGCCGTTGAAAGTGCAAGAAGTTTCAATTAAATTCAATTCAATTTTATTTACAATACAATAGGATACAATATACAATAGGATTCAATAGAAGTCGCACCATATGGTCATTTTGAGCAATAGGCGTTGTAATAAAAGTTGTTAATTGTCAAATTGCCTCATTTATTTACTATTCATTTTAAGAATATAGGAGGATATTCTTTTGCACGGTAAGGACACCTCCTACCGCTATGAGGCTACAGTTACCTTAAGATGCCAAGTTAGAATTGTCAACAATAAATTAATTATTTACTTTATTTATAAAGTGCAAAATGTGTGCAGATGGCCTACTTCAAGCAGGAATAATTTGTCAATTACTGCCAAAGTACAGTGGAAAACATCCTTATGGTGTTGATGCCACATAAACTCAACAAGGTTTAAGAGTTAAGGTGCTGGTGAGCTGGACCTCTGTGGACACTACTACCTGGCCAAATTAATGTCATCCTTCTCCTCTTCAGATTAAGAAATAAAATGAGTCAATTTGACAGTTGCAGCTTTTCTTACAAACCCTCCAGTAGGCATTTCATGCACTGTAATAAGACCTTGTATAACAGTAGATTCAATTCAGTTCAGTTCAGTTTTATTTATACAGCGCCTTTTACAATAGTATTGTCTAGTGGCGCTTCACAGAAGGAGCACCCAAGAGCAACAGGGGCAAGGAAGAACTCCCTTATGTTCAGTTAATCTAGGAAGAAACCTTGGGCAGATCCACAACTCAAGGGGCTAACCTAACTGCCAGGGGTCATGCAGAAAAATTACAATCAGTAGTAACTATGACAAACTACAAGTTGCCTATGGTTTTAGCTAAGGTTCATAATAGTTAATAATAGAGTATTATTCTACTTTACATTACATGGTAGTCAGTCTATAGGTGGTTATCAGGAATTATGGCTGGACAATGTAGCAGCGGCCAGACATAGTGTCAACTCAAAGGAGTGAGATGGGTCATGGGGGTAACCATAAGGGTCCATTTGACAGTGCCATTGTGAGGGGGGGTCAATCTCAAAGCCTCAAGGAAGGGGATTTGGGCCTAGCATGCACTCTAATAAGAAAATTTTGAAACTGAATATCAATGTAGTGCATTACATGCAGTTTACTTGTTCAAACCAGCTTGTGGTGAGAAATAAAATTATTGTCATCATTGTAACTAGTGCCAGTGTACTGACCTCCTGTGCCACTCTCTACCCTATGGCTTTCAATGATGTCTACTCCGCTACTGACTGTAGCTTTTATTATTGAGTAGGGTTGGTATATAATTACAAAGGAGGAGGGAGGAGTAAGGGACTACAATATCATGGCCATTCCACAACAGCATGGCCATCCTGAACTATGTAAACAATATACATTTTTTACTTTAGAATTTTAGGCAATAGATCATGGAAATAAACACGCAAAATGATGTTTTCTGAAACTGTCCCGTCTAGTCGTTATACCACATGCTCTTTACATAGAAAATATGACTTATTTAAGAATATTTTTTCCCTAAATTCCAGCATATAGCACCTTTAAAGTACCAGATAATTGTGTAAAAAGTACTTTGATTGGCTTTTTTCTTGCTTAGTCATTATAAGAGTTCCCAAGAAATACAGAGTTGACAGAACCCCATTATTACAATCAATAAATAGGTCTGAGGTGGTTTTTGAGGCCCACGGTATATCTGTTTCTGAGACCTAGCAAGTTCCTGAATATAAACTCTGGATAGCTACAGAACCTAATGGCAGAGTGAGTGTAGCGTTCTAGGTCATGTAGTGACTGCACACTAGTCCAAGGGTTAGATGTCTTATAGTGTTGGGCCATTGATGAGTGAAGTATGTGTAACTAAACTGATATTGACTGACCTTCGACAGTTCATTTGTGGCGGAGTCAGTCAGTATCGTGATCAGTTTACAGAACTCAGCCAGATATGTGCACTCTATTTTGGTGCCCCTGCCAAGCCATAGTCCACTGCTATGTCTAGCAGGGCATACACTGTATTCATGAATATACCCTAATTTAAACTAAAGGCTAAGCAATGTAGGTCTGTCTATGAATGAAGTGTTTCATGCCCAAACGCAGGCTGAGCAGACTTTACAGAACTTAACGCAGTGCCACTGACAGCTATTGCTGCCCAGAACTGCAGCCGATTCAATACAATAAAACGTCATAAAGAAGCAGACCTAAGACAAACAATAAAACTATGGGCCCAACACTATCAGATGTCTAACCGTTGGCTTTTGTTTCATCTGGGGACCCTTTTGATGTCATCTAAGGACCCTTTTGATGGTCAAAACATTTTACCACAAAGCATTGAAATTTGAATAAGGTAAAAGTATGGAAGATGTGTAGAAACCCTGAAAATGGATATTATATAACCATGCTATGCATAATTAACAAAACATTAATACCCCTTTAATCAGTTGGTCTTCAGTTGACTCAACCTTGCAGCCCGCTTGTGGCTGTCTAAGGTACTGCACTTCTCTTTACAATGTAAGTATTCTAACTAATTTGGCGGAATGACAGTTCAGGTTTTATGAGGTCTATGAAGAGGTAATTGTTCAAAGTGTTAAATGCAAGTGTAAACTTCTGAACCGTACACCATATGATCACACACACACACACACACACACACACACACACACACACACACACACACTTCTGTTTACATGTCTAGAAGGACAGGGATATAATCAATAAAAGGGCATGTTGGTACGCTCTGTCAAACCTCTAAGGATGTAGAAAGGGGATTACTCTGCACAAGCGGATTAACAGGGTTACGTAAAGACAGCTGTTATTTCTCAGTCTTTTCTGTGAACTGAGTACAGCATATGGATGTCCATATGCTATTAAGCTAGTCCATCAATTAGTATGCAAAAGTAACACATTTCACAAATGAATCTTATACATGCTCTGAACTTTGGAACCTGTAGGAATCAGTGTCATAATTTAATCTGCTGTTTTACACTCATTCACCTTCAGAAGCACCTCAGTTGTATGGCTGATAAAATCACTGTTTAAAAACATTTGTTTTTTTTTTCCAAACTTACTTTCAACATCCAAGGGTAAAATACACTTTGTGTACTTTGTGTATTGTTAAAATACACTTTATGTATTTTACGACAGAGGAAAGCTAATGGATTTTTTAAATGTACAAGATAAAGGGGAAACCCAATGCACAGATATATGTATATTTATGGTGTGTACTTTTAGATAATTTTTTATGTAAGGATTGTTTTATCTGTTTAGACTATTGCATTTGTTCTATGCCATTTCCATAGAGCATGATCACAGGAGCATTTGTTGTTGTGTCCGTTTGCTGCCTTTGTCAACAGTGACTGGTTTACTCTGCCTCTAGCACAGGAAGCGCTCTCTATAGATCACAGCCGGTCTATATTTAAACATCTACCCCGAGTGGCTTTGCTGTAGAAGAGGCTTAAGTAGTGGGGAGGTGTGTGGGACAGGTGTGATGTATTTAATCACGAGATCATGCACATGCTCACTCTAATTGTTTAGGTTGCTGCTCTTTTAAAATGAATAGGGCAAAGCAGACTTGACACTGGAAAATTAAATGCATATGAGCAGCTGCCAATCAGGAATTTACTTAATTTTCTTAGCCCTACAGAAGCTATGTAGCAATTTAAATCTGATTTTATTTTTTAGCTGGTTTTGAAAAGCTTTAAACTTTTTGGTATGTATTTATTTAAAAAAAAGAAACAGAGAAAATGAAGGAAATACACCAGATTATACACCAGAAGAAGCAAGTTGGACAACATTTATGTGATTTTTATCCTTACTATGGAAGTAATGCAAGATAAACTGTGCCTCCTTGGTTAACCAGGAACAACCTGACGCATTAGAAAGAACTGCAGATTTTTGTAGTTTTACAGTATAGTATTTACCTTTGTGAAGAAAACATGGGAATAGGCAGTTCCTTTGCACCACCAAGATCAGATCAAATCTTTACCATAAGGTATGTTACTTTATAACTGCTAGCTACACCCATTGCTTGTTATGTTATGGCAGTGGGCAGACACTCTAGTCACATCAGTGTGATAACAATTAACATTAGTTAATAGCTGTATGGTACTGACACATGTAAATGTTTCGACATAATTTACTGACACAGTCTGTGCAGCAATCGTTGTTATTTCTCTTTTCTGTTTCCTCAATATGTCCCACAGGATGTTATCTTTTTTTTGAATTTGTAAATGATCTATTATATCTTTTGTAATCTATAAAAAATGAATGCATACATTTTCAAATGAGACATTAATCTTGCAGTTTTAAGATTAAGTTATCTCTCCTGCAAACCATGCCAATATCAATGAAAAACATCTAAATTTAGATTTTGGTGGGCTTAATGGGTACACTTACTCAAAATATGTCAAAAGTCAGGCATGGGCTTATTGGTCCCAAGGTACCATTTAAGACCATGGGTGTTCCAAATAGGCCCACATCATATTTTTGTAATGAAATATTATATTATTGCTTTACAAGCATAAAAAACAGCAATGCATCGATTCAGTAACATGTTAAATAGATCAACTAGATCTAGGTTTGTTCAAGTGAAGTCATAACCTTCATTTATGTGGGATTTACACAGTGGGACTGTGAAAAGGCACAGAAACAGTCACCGCTAGACTGAATAATAACCTTATTACAGTTGTCCCTTCTTTAATTGTTGTTTTATTTCCTTTTCTTTCCTTTTTTCTTTCTTTCTCTTTCTCTCAATTTGTTATTTTCTTCATTCATTCCATCATACAAAGCCTAACCTTTGCAGGCCCAACTTCTGTTGAGGTGCACACCTATAACTGGTATTTTGACTGAGGATGATCTATTCAGATTCAGTCTATGTTAAGTTCATGTTTATGTTTAGATTGTCAGCAGGTTATTTCTCACTGCAAATTAAATCTACAGCTTGATGTTCAACAAAAAGAGATCCGTGCTGTTTGTTAGTGGACTCCTAAAACCTGGGAATTGTATTATAATAAGTATAATAAGTATTTGAAAGTGCATCCCTACCTATATTAAACAAGATATGCATACTAATGTTTCAGCTGATATGCACTTAGCTGTTTCCTATTGTATAAATTAGAAAAAAAGTGCAAGCAGTCTTTGGTCTATAATGTATGGAGGGCTATTTTTATACTTGTAAATGAGGTTAAAAAGGTAAAAGAACAAAAATAATGGTTATTATCAACACTTCCATACAAGAGTTTTGAAAAAACTGGTTAAAGGGAGGAAATCCTTATTGAAATACATTGAAGTGGGCTTAAATGGGGCATAGTGGGCTTAATTGGTGCCTTACTGAATAGTAGTTAAAAATATATTCCTCTCAGAATTAAGGAAATGTTTACAGAATCATGCATGAGGCTAAAATAAACATGACAACAATAAACATAAACATAAAAATGTAAACTAAACATGAAAATGAATATTAATTTGCATGCATTTATGAATATTAACTTATTATTTGTAAGTTGACTTATGTTGGCTGTAGTTTGTGGCACTGTACCATTTAAGCCCAAGCAATTTTCTGAAAATATTCAGTTCTGTAAAAGGATCAAAGATCTGCTGAATTGTAGATTAATGTCATATCAATTACAAAATATTCATTATACAGACCTGATGACCTTTGCCAGTGTATCACAAAACGAAACTTGTGGTTTGACTGACAGATTAGCTCTGTATTATGTCTTAATATGCAAATATCAAATCATATCAAGTTACCTACCTCTCATTTTTCATATAATAAATAGAATTCTGAGGGAATTGGCTAAAACAGTGAAAAAGTTTTTTCAAGTAACCTTTTTGTCGAACTTTTTGTGAGACACTGCAAAGATGTCAGGCTAACCTAAAAATGTCTTAAGTGATTGATTTAAAATTAAGAACACATGGTTAACAGTTTAAACAGTTTAAAATTAAGAACAAAGTTAACAAACTGCTGGATTGATTTTTTTTTTCTTTTTGTAAAATTTGACTTCCAAATTGAAGGTGGGCTTAAATGGTACATTTTCTTTATGTTTGTGTGTTTCCTTTTATTTTGTATGGTTCACTGTCAGTTCTGTTGTAACGGAACTTATTTCGTAACATTTGCTTATGTGGAAGAATGTGAACACTATGTTGGATTCAACATTTTCCTGCCTCTATGTGTTTTAACAGAGTGATCTTGACACCAAGACAAAATCTGTCAAGGATTATCCTTAAAGGCATCTTTCAAGGAGCAAAGGTTGTTCGTGGACCTGACTGGGATTGGGGCAATCAAGATGGTGAGTTGTTTTTTAGAAAGCAGACTTGCCAACATGATAACATGAAATAGTTAATGTTTTTCATATGAATTGAAAAAAGAAAAGACAATAGCATGAAATTAGTTCCATTGACACTTTTACTTCATATTTATTTTGACTTCATTAACACTACTTTATTTGGAATATAAATTACTTTGACATATCTTTAAATAAATGCTGAATTGCTGTTATAGACATAAATTAATTGTGTAGCGCACAGAACAGAGTAGGCCTATAGTTATAGTAAAATCCATGGCTAAATATACTGTACACAGTGATGATGGCTTGAAGGAAAACATTGCCTAGGAGTGAAACGGTAACAAGAGAAAGTTTTGTAGCAAGATTGTAGCAAGTTGTACTTGGGTTAGTATAAGAGAAAGGCCAATTTTAGCCAATGACAAAGAAATATGAGACAACAGATTGTCGAAAATTACACAGTGATTTTAAATTGAGCTCAGTTGTGTCTAGGCAGAGTGGACACAAAGTCTTTTCTCTGGTTGTACTTAGCTAAGGTACTTTGGTGCATAGCGTAAAAGAGCATTTAAATCTAATAATGCCACTGATGACATCATTGCATTATCCCAAAGGCTGTTTATTCAGCTCTTTGAGGACCCAAAATGTGACTCCATGCATGCTTTCTATATTTCATGCTTTTGAATCACTCTGAAGGGAGTGAAACAGGCTTGTTTGCAGAACTACTTCTCTCCGCCACACATTGACTCATTTAAAAGGATTCTATCCCATCTTGGCTTTTGTAGAATCACCATTTCTCATACTCTTAAATGCAGTGTAGCACACTTAAATACCATCTCGGTCTCAATTTACTATGTTGCTGTGTTGTTAACATTTTTCAGGATGCTAAATTGTAACCCTGTGTTAATGTGACAGTTAATTCAAACTTCAAAGTGAATTTGGTGAATGGATATGCAAGTGTAATACAGCCATAAAAGTGGAACTACTTCAAAGGTGTGCGGTTATGAGAAAATAATGGATGTTCTAAATAGCACATCACAATAGAAAATTTGATCAAGCAGTGGTGTAAGTAAGGCATAACGGCCAAGGAGATGACCAGTTAGATAGAAATAATAGCATGGTGGAGGTGATGGACAGCGGCGAGTCATTATTTCCATTGAACTGAACCTCGAAGGCGATTATCCCACTTATCTCCCGTTTGTATTTAGGGTACAATTTTATCTGACTTTCTATATATTTAAGTAGCATGTGCGTGGACTAGAGAAAATAACCTGTTATAGCTACCGTTAAGGGGGGAAAGTAAAGTGAAATACTTTAGTACAATTGTTATGGTTACCATTCAAAAGTGTATTGATATGGAGCGCTCATTCAAATTTTTTTGATCTACTTCAAAGGTAGTCAGTTTTACAAAGTTAATTCCTACCTCATCAGCTAATCAGAATCAGAATCCCTTTGTTAATGGAGATAATGTGTTGATGTGTTTGTAATGATGCAATACATTATGAATATTTGTTACAAAAAGTGTTTAATTTTTAGATTTGATGCTTGTACATGGATTTCATGACTTTAAGTCACTTCAATGATGGCATGAATGCAAGTTTCACAGGTTTATTTAGAACTGTGCACAAGTAGAGTACCTCTTAAGTGTTTAGTCAAAACCAGGTGACTACAGAGGAAAGTTTATGACAGTGAGCACATTTTGGTTTCACTATACTTCAAGTTCTTGTAAAAGTTTTGATAGCGTTTGTGGTCATTATTCAGCAGCAATGACTTCTCTACATCTGAGTAATCTATACTCAGTAATCTATACTCAGTAATCTGTAATCTAACTTGTAAAGAAAGAAAGAAAGAAAGAAGAAGCATCTCTACTGTAAGACAAAAGAACATTCCATTTAATGGATGAATTGAAAGTGAGACAAAAGTAGATTTGTTTCAGCGTAATAACAAAGTCGACTGTGACAGTCATACTGCAATTAAATGCATATTTTTTACATGAATGATTAGGCTATATTGAATTTGAGTAGCCTAATTACTGTATCAAACAGCAGATGTTGACATCAAATGTACAAAATTAAATAGCCTAATACCATACGTACTGATATTTTCTCACATCCATAGAATTGCCCTTCAAAAATGTGAACTGTGCAAACTAGGCTGTTCATAAATCTCCAAGTTGTATGTAGGCTAATCCTTACATTTTACTAATGGAGAATTCATATGAACACAAGAGTGCAATAGATTGCACTGCAGCTCTGGGCATGGTCATATAACAGCTCATACTTGGGTAGGCTATCATATCCTAGGTAGCCTACTGATAGGTTACATTGCCCAATTAACCTTACCTGCTCAAATTTTCACCAAATAATACCTTGGTTAAATATATTAAAGAAAATAAAAAAAGACAAAAAAAGAAAGAAATTTAGATCAACCTACAACAAAGAATAACTTTATTAACGTTTTTGGTCTGTAACAGAAAAGACATATTTCCCTGAAAAAAAAAAAAAAAATCCTTAATTAAACTACAAAAAAAATTGACCAAGTGAACCATTTGATACTGAAAAATAAAATTAAATGTAATTGCACATCCACTACAGTAGGTGACAGTGGCGCTCTCATTGTCAGAGTGTCTGCAGAGAGTATTAGCTCTATGGTGCAGGGTTTTTTGCAATGAGAATGCTTACACAAAGAGCAGAGGATATGAAGTGCAGTGAACAAACCCCTAAGAGACACCAAGGAAAAATATTTAACAGGGATAAAAAGAAAGGTGGAGAGGGATGGAGGTAATGAGACAAACAAAAGTCACCCGCAAGCTAAGATGAGGAAATGCGACAGCGCGTATAGCGCTTGGCTTCACTGTCACTACATCATACGCGCAGAAACACAGAAAAGAAGTCACTCTATTAAACATCAGTAGTCAGTGTACATTATTGGAAAGATATGCTCACCACTTCAGTTGAGGGGCCAACAATAAGATGAACTCATGAGCAACTAACTTTTCATTCATGTTAATTGTCCGTTTTTGGCATCAACATAATCACTCATCAGTGGTAGAGGACCTGTATACCACTTTAGCTGTGGGGCCACAAATATGATGAACTCATGAAAAAAATAATGCTTAATGATGATGTGCATGCATGAAATAGGATATGAATATTTTCCAACTATAAATATAAATAATAATAAATAAATAAAATAGCTCATAAATAAGCTACTTGTACATTCGCTAACCACTGGATTTTAAAAAATAGGTTAAGCATGCCTGTATTTCACAGTTTAATAAGACACAAAATAAGTGTAAATTAATGTGGTGGTTCAGCGACCACTGCCGAGAGTGCAGTAGGAGCGATATCGGGCTCCACTTCTGGCTACAGCTGTTTGGCAAATCCAGCTAACTTCATGTGCCAATTTGAAAACCTTGAAAATGATTGAAAATAACGTCTGCACATAACCAGGCTGTGTTTTAGTCCTGCCCTACTCAAACCTACCCTGAACTCCACAAAGCAGTAGGACTAACTTCAAAAGTTTTTTACATGTGATTCTTTTTTGTAGGTTACATGGTTTTAAATATGCTTTGAAAAAAATGGCTTAGAGGTCAATCAGTGTAAGAATCAGTGCCTGCAATTTTAAGTATAAATACTGTGTTTTTGATGTATTGAATCTTATGATACAGTGTCGTCTATGTCACAGTGTCATTCTTGCCATCTTAGATCTGTTGCCATCCATCTCTTGTTGTACCTCTAAGGACCACAATGGAAATAAGGCTATAGGCTTTCTTGTGTAATCCTTGACTTCTCGGTTTTAATATATGGCAAGGTCTGTAAAGAGTTATATCAAGTTCTTTTTTATATTTGAGTTGGTTGAATAAATCAAATTAAAAAAATCAAAATCAATTACTTAGATTAAAATGAAGTCTGTGTTTATGCCTTCTACCATTATAGGTGCTAAGGTTAGCGGTCAGGCTAAGTAACGGTTACAGCTTGCTGTTTTCTAGGTCACTTGGCAACAGTTTGTACACCTTAGCTGATGTATTTTTTTGTAATTCTTTGCCTTATTAAAGAAGCCGAAGACCTTGTTCAAATTCTCTGGCCATTCCGGTGAGGTGATGTTAGTTTCAGTGGTAGTTTCAGATTCAGGAGTTTCAGTTTGTTTTAATAGTGCTGTAATTCAGCAACCATGACATGAACTGTATCTTTCTTTGCTCAAACAATTATGTAAAAACTTGCATACATTATATGCAGGGGTGCACATAACAGGTACGCAGGTGCACATGTGCATCAAAAAATCAGGAATGCGTAACGCCACTTGTGTTAAGAACCTTTGCTTACTTGACCGATCACCACATCTAACCTCACACATGTTGCTTGTCAACTACTGTCAGAGATGCTCAAAAATCAACAGACATTAAACAGCTTCTTTTGTGTCTCACCACCTACAAAGACAAGCCAACTTGGGCCAGAGCTGAAGAAAAGACTTTGTTCAGAAAAGTGACTTAAAGGTGTTCAGTGGAATGTGGTGCAAGGTTTGCCACTCACATCGACATCTAGCAGACAAAACAGATGCGTTTTGTAAAGGCTCAAAGAATTTTAATCTTTATTCGACAAACATGAAATGTTGAGGTTATTCCTTTATTGAAGAGGCTAGAAGTAAATGTCAGAGGTGCATGTCAATCACGTGAATGGGGCACACGGACCAAGCAGAGCCAAGTTGCAGTCTGTTGAATTTTTGGGGCTGCTTTTTGATGAATCTGAGGACGTCATAAAAACTGAGGAGGAAATCATTTACATTGTGTCTGTGTCTAGCAACGGAGAGTTTACCTCAGACTTTCTTGGACTGATTGAACCGGGTGCTGACTAAACCACACAGGCCATAACGGATGGATTTGTGAGACTTCCAGGACACAGGCTTGGATGACTGGACAACAAAAATGGTTGCTGTGTGCACAGACAGGGCTGCTGTCAATGTTGGTATGTACAACAGCGTTGTACCAAAACTCCAGCAACTTACTGTGGTTGGAAACTCCCTTGTGCACATTCTGTCCACTACACATACACTGGAGAATTGCGCAAAATAAGCTGATTGCAATGTTCCTAACTGTGAGACATTTAATCACTCTGTGGTCAAGCTACTGCAGTAAGAAAATGGGATCGCCTTTGTGAAACTGGGGAGGTATCATAATATCAGATGGTCTGCATGGAGGCATGAAATATCACTGGACTATTGCCAGCAATTAAAATGCAACTGGCTACGAGTGATAAGAGTTGAAGAGTTTGAAGTCAGATATGACTCCCTTAAGTTGTGATTATTTCTTAGTATTTGATCCTTCAACATGGCCTCAGGAAATTCATGACCTTCCGCAGTTTTGGAAACACAACAGTTTGCAGCATTGTCAAGAAATATGAGGCCACCCTGTAAACTGACAAAGATACCACTGTGACAGAATGGATGCACTTAAAGCAGGCAGTAAAACGCCTGGGAGCCTCTTCTGTGTCCAAATTGGTCCAAATAGTACACGTAATACACGTAATCCAGATGCTTACTCCAACATTAACAAGGTGGTTAAGCTGTCTCTTTAAGCAGTGCAACTTGTGAGGGGGGACTCTCACATCTCAACATAATAAAAACCAAGTACAAATTTTGTCTGTTACATGCTTGTCTCTTACCCCTGATGCAAATTCACCTGTCAAAGCAGACCACAGAGACATATGACCCAAAGCAAGCTGATGACCTGTGGATGGAGACAGCTATTTAGACACTCAACCAAGGACAGGGAGGTGCATCTGCAGCATCATCAGTGGGGACAGTAGGGGTTACACTGAGGAAGACTGCACGTATTAAGACCATGCTACATATGGAGTGAGTACCAAACACCATCTCCTGGGATACTCACCTGAGTAGCTTACTGAGTTATGTGCTCCACTGATCATGTGTAATTGATGGTTCATGAAGGCCACAACCAGAAAATAAATAAATAAAAGAAATTTTCTGTCCCTTGACTATTGTTCATTTTTTTCTTGACTCTAGGTCCCATAGAGCCAACCAGAAGGGTTGTGACTTAGGCTCCTTATTGTGAAATGAGAGATAAAAAGACTAAACGGACTAAAATAGAACACAGCTAGTCAGTAGTATAGTATAGTATTTAGTGTGAAAATATAGCCTGTAAGAGTAGAGACTATATAACAGCACACCGAAGGCTGTTATCCCAATTATGACCTGGCTGCAACTCAGGCATGCATTTAAAACAAATACAAAAGCATGCACCTCAGTTTTAAAGAAACCTGTTGCACAGTTGCTATACTACTTTCCTTTGATGAGTAGTCTACCACTGAACAGACTCCTCTGTTTGATGAATGTTCTGTGGGTGGCAGTTATATCCATGAATGTTCTGTGGGAGGCAGTGGCAGAAAATACTGAAGAGATAACTAATAAACAAAAGTGGGAAAATATATAAGATAAGCAACTAGACAGATACATAGAAATTAACTAGTGGTTAATTATCTAACTAGTGGTTAGATAATTACATGATGAGCTAACATGGTTACATAGTTTAATAGTTTGGTTAATATAAACTGCAGAAATTAGAGTTTATTAATATTAACAGAAAATCTTAGGTATTAAGGATAGGAAATAAAACTCAGACACCAATCCACATGTTTCCACAGTCCCAATATAGTTAACGTGAAATTTGAGACTTCCACTTCAGCAATTTGACATTATAAAGAACGACATACCATTGTTAATGAATTTTTTCCTCCAACCGATTCCAATGGAAACTGGAGCGGTTACCAGTACTTTTTGAAAATTAAGTGGATAATAGAGATTTTTAAAAATGACACGGAGAGGTTTTCCATGTCCTAACAATGGGATTCTAAGTCCATACATCAAGAATGACACATCAATATGTTAATGAGATATGTGCATTGACATTGGTTTGATTCAGGGGTTGTAACAGTATCTCATTTTTGAAATTCAGGCATCAAGTTACATGCATGGATGCAGTTCCATTTTTGACCTGATGGCCCTGGGTCAAATTAGGGGTTACGTTCAGTCAGTGTTCCAAATTTCACAACTTTTTCCCATATAGTTTCGTGGGCTGACATCCATGATGGAATAAAATATTATTGTTATTTTTATTATTATTAGTAGTAGTAGAAGTAATAGTTGTAGTGGTACAAAGTGTTATGAGTATAAGGTTTGAAAGGTTGTTTTGTGTCTTTGGTGTTGGATGTCCCAACCATGTACCAACCATCCCCTAAAGCAGCAAACCTGGGTCTTGTGAGCAGTGAGTTTGTGAACAGTTTCTACTGATCTTGTGGCTTTTTGTGTTTGTCCAACATTTATATACTAATTCACACAACCTCTTGATATAATACTTTGATTTTTCTTTCTTCTCAGCAGTGAATACCTCAGTGCCATCCACCATTCTTCCAATGTTAACCTCATTTCTCATCAAGACACTGTTTTCTGATATAATTTTTAGGTCTGGAAGGTTTCTTTTCATGTGTTTGTGATATATGTGGATATTATGTGTGTTTGCACATGTGTGTTTATGGACTCATAAACCATCAGGAGGAGAGGGGAAAGTTGGCAAGGTGGTGGACATCCGGGGGTGGGACACAGAATCTGGCCGCAGCGTAGCCAGTGTCACTTGGTCCAATGGTACCACCAATGTGTACCGGATGGGACACAAAGGCAAAGTGGACCTAAAGTACATCTCTGATGTGCAGGGTGGATTCTACTTCAAAGAGCACCTTCCAAATCTAGGTAATGTAGAAAAGATGTTCATATAATTTTGTTCTTGGCAAAATTTGTCTCATTGCTTTAGTTCCCAAATAGGCTTTCCACCAGTTTTTGTCTCTATGCTTGGACTTTTGTCTTCAGGTGAACATGCAGAGCTGCAGAGGCAGGAGAGTACAGATGGACATGTGTTCCAGCAAGGAGACAAAGTCAAGTGTCTCCTGGAACTGGACATCCTCAAACAAATGCAGGAAGGACATGGAGGGTGGAACCCCAAAATGGCAGAGGTATTTACACCTAACATTTAGTTTTAGTGTAACATTTCTAGCACGTTTAGTGAGATTTAAATGGTAAGATTTGTATGAAACCCTTGTTTATTTCGTTTGTATTCCCTTACATGGACAGTGATATAAATAGTCAAGTCAGGTTTATTTATGAAGCACCGAAAAAGCAAAGCTGTCTCAACTGAAATAGCAAAATCGCTGCATCAACACTGTAAGGTCAGTGCCAAAGGGATGAAATTTGACATATTTAAACTTTGAGCTACAGCGCAATCCAATTATGACACTGAGACCGTCACTTTAAACAGAAAACATCATTTGGTTAGGGGAGTGGTGTCAAAGCTACACACAAATGTTTGACATTGACATTTTTCATTGTTGATGATAATAACAAGGAAAACTGAAAGAACGATATGGGTACAAATAGCACTGATTATTAATTTTTTAACATACTAAAAATATCCTGGGGAAAATAGGCCTACTTCAACCTATGACCTATGGCTGAACCATCTGTTAGGCTACCTAGCTTGTTGTGCCAAAATGTTTTTTTGGATTTTTTTTGTTGGTTTGTGTAAATAACAATATGTACAGAGCAAACTGGCATTGCTACACAGTCAGCTGTATGCTTGCTGAAAGGTATCCATACCCATTATAACATAACAGACTAGCTATTAAATGTTAAAAAGTCTTGCCATATCTTTCCAGATGTGCTTTCTGCTCCACAGTGCTGCATCTTAGAGAATGCATGCGCTTTTAGCCTGCTCATAGGCACATTGTTTAGACAACTAGGGGGACATAGAAAAACAAAGACATTTTAATTGGAGGCCGAGAGGGTAGAAAAACCTACTAAGAGGAAATAAAAATAGAAAATGGTTCTGAACATTCTGAAGTCCGCAAGTCGTCTTAGCCTGAACAAATGATGGAGATATATTTTACTTTTAATTAGCAGTAATGACAAAAGGTGTTTAACCAAGGATCTGAAAAATAGGTTAATTGTCCACAGTTTTCATTTTACACCAGTAGACTTGGCTTAGCCTATGTACCTTTGCTCACCCCCAGACAGACCCGGCCCATCTTAAGCCCTGCTCACATGCATACACACACAAACACACACACATTAAAATACACACTTGCACACTCACGTACATGCAGGCGTGCACACACACACACACACACACAAACACACACACACACAGTCATACAAACACACACACACACTCACACTCACATGCACACACGTAGACAAACAAATGCATACACACACATTCTCTGTCTTTCTCTAAACCACACACAGACAAGAGGAAATACACACATATGTTTGTATCTCTGAGTTCCACATGTGCACACACCCCTAACTCCTATACAAACTCACAGGCACACAAAACACACACACACACACACACACACACCACATACCTCATATGCTGTAGGTTGTGAACACAAATTATGTGTTCTATATTTTAAACCATGCAAAAGTTTCCTGTATGGGATAGGATACTTTCTCTCTCTCTCTCTCTCTTTCACACACACACACACACACACACACACACACACACACACACACACACACACATACACACACTCCAAAACCACACAGCCTGACACACAGGGCTCTATTTTGACGATCATATGCGCATTGTCTAAAGTCTGTTGCGCAAGTTGCTTTGGGGGCGTGCCCGACACAATTTTGTATTTTGACGGCGGGAAAAGCGAACATTGCGCCAGGCGCATGGTTCAAAAGGGTTGGTCTTAAAGTACTTTATTAGTCATGGGTGTGTTTTGGGCGTAACATACAATTAACCAATCAGGATTTATACTCTCATTCCCTTCAAAAGCCAGCGGTGTGTGTGTTGGTGTGTTGCTATTACAATGGCGAATTTACCCGGAAGACAGGAGCATTTTTCGATGGAGGAGACCGATCTGCTAGTGCATGAGGTAAAAGCGCGTCAACAGGTTATCTTCGGGGATGGAAAGAACCCCCCAAACCTCCACGGGTCAAGGAAGTATGGGAGGATATATCCTCAGTTGTGTCCTCCGCCTCTGGCAAAAAAAGAACATCCGAACAGTGCCGAAAGCGGTACAATGATGTTAGAAGACGGGGGAAACAAAAGCTTTCAACGCAAATGAATAAATATTGTGATATATGTGATGTACATTTATATTTCATATTTCCAGGGACTCCATAATCTTTTTCTCCACATGAAAAACTTTTGTATAAACCCTGCTGCGCGCTCCTGCTGATGAGAGCGCTGTGCACCCCTAAAATAGCTTTTCAGCAATGCGCAACTGACGACAGACAAGGGTTTTGTTGGTCACTGGCGGATTTAATTTTTGCGTCCTTATAATAGCATCTGGCACGCTTTGCGAGAGTAAGAGAGAGGAAACTCACATGTAGAGGTTTGCACATATAAGCAGTAAAAATATTATTTATTATTATTATTATTACCTAGCATGTTTGATATTTAGTTTGTCAATTAGCCACCATTACAAATGCTCATGTAGCCCTGACAGTAAAGAGTTAAGCTCTGACTAGTTTTTAGCCAATCAGAATGCACTCTTGGGGTAGGAACTTCAAATCTCTGTCTAAAAAAACTGACCTGTAAATTAACATGACCAGAAACAATCATTTAGGTAAGACTTTATAATAAGATGCCACTATAAATAGCAAAGTAACCATTACCTAATAGTTTGGTAAGAGTTGTTAACTATTACTAATGTGTCTATTTGACTTAAGTTAATATTTTTTTCATCATTATTGAAGTATAAATTATTTGGATAAAAACTGTATTTTACTATGTTAAGGCAGTAAAGAGGCTATTATGTAATATTTAGTTGATGTTTGTTAATATTTAATACTGAGAGACTGCACAGATGTCTATAGGCTAGCTAACTGCCAGCTGAACTGACTGATCAGTTTTATGTTCTGAATAAAGTTTCTTTAACTCTTTCATGAATTAAATGTCATACACTATTGCATCCACGTTGCATTTGAAATGTCTTCAAACTAAAACTGCTCCATAAGATAAACTTAAGGCTATGCTATCAAAATCATTCTACCATTCCTGGTGCTTCCTTGATACATACGTAGCTTTGCACCTAGTAATAGCATATCCATAGCAGTAGCAATTACGGCCGTTTCTAATTACTCAAACTTCATGCAAAATCACACCAGCAACAAAACAACGATAAATGATCTTAGGTAACAATATAAAACAGCGAATACATCACAATGCAATGTTAAGCATTAGCTGTAAGCAAATACAGCTGTAGACTGCTTAGGCAGTCATAAAACGTGTTTTGCTTCCTGACAACGGGTCTTGCAACATGACAGCGTCACAATAACATGACGTTATTGTTACCCACTTTAAGATATTTGATAATGGTACAAATGTTGAATGTAACTAAATACTACAATAAATATTTGTAAATTGTTTATAATTACGGTTCCAACTTTATTATAAGGGGCCCAATGTTGATAATTATGTATTAATAAAATAATAGATAAACATAAGAAACTTCTTTATAAAGCTCCAATGGAGAATGGTTCGCATTGAAATTAACAGATTATGTTTACTTGAAAAGAAAACATTAAGAAAAGTAAAAAATATTTATTATGTATGTTAATAGATTTACTATTAAGCTTGTGAAATTAATAATGAACTGTACAGTAGTAAGTTCATGAACACATGTAATACTGAGTTAATGTCAAGGTAACTCTTTAGTTAAGGCAAAAATACACATTGGTAAGTATTAACAAACATCAACTCAGTATTAGATAACAGCCTGTATTACATTACCAAACTTTTAGGTAATGGCTACTTTCCTATTTATTGTGGCACCTTATTATAACGTGTTAACCCCCTGGTAAGACATCTGGTAACGGTACAAATGTTAAATATTACACAAAATTTTAGTAAATTGTTTATAATTATTGTTCCAGTTTTATCATACAGGGCCCAATGGGCCCAAACTTTATTATAAGGGTCCAATGAAGAATGGTTCCCATTGAAATGAACAGATTCTGTTTCCTAGAGAAGAAAAGTAAAATATTAAAGTAAAAAAAGTAAAAATATTTAATATAAAAATATATGTTAATAGATTTACTATTAATGTTGTGAAATAATGAATTAACTGCAAGATAGTAAGTTATAAACACACATGCAATGAGGTAATGTCAAGGTAACTAGTTAGGGCAAAAAGATACATTGGTAATTATTAACATTAACATTAAACATCAACTAAATGCTAGATAAGTCTCTTTTTTGTTTCTTATTAAAGTAAAATGTATTTTTAACAAACAATTAATACTTCAAGAACGCTCAAATAACTATGAAAGAGATATATTTAGAATTTTTTTTTGCACAATGGAGTGCTTGTGGTGAAATATAAATGATAATAGTCAACTCAGAATCATGAAATAACCCTTATTTGACTCCTCACAAGTTAATTAAGACCTGTTTTTAAAGAAATAATTAACTGGTACTGTAATTTGAGCAGGTTTTTTCAGGTTTTCCAATGGGAGTTGACTTCAACATTTTAATATGTGTCATTACACACCTTTACAAACATTTTGGTGAAGACATTATTCGGTAACAATTTAGCTGGCAGATATTCACTAGATGCAATATAGACTGAATAGGAAACTGACAGCTAGCATAAAATGAATAGGGCATATGAAAGTGAAACTGAAAGAGTTTATTTGCCCCATTCAGTTAAGTGTCAGCTGCCAGTTCACTATTTGGTCTATGTTGTATCAAGTTGTCTCACTCTCTTTCGTACCAACAGCACTCGTGTCCTTAAATGACAGGGCTATGGGTTGAATAGAGAGATGCACATGCACAGCAAACAAACAGCAACTGCTACACACACAGAATTGGCAGATTGCTGCATGAATGAGGCCTTAAACCTAGATGGGAGAGGTTCAAGGATTGCTTGTATGTTTAAAAAGCACTGTGCTTTGATGAAATGTAGTTCTGAGATAGGTTTGTAGCTGGAAGGGATTGTTTAGGCTTTTTAATCAAAGGCTGTACAACAGAATGCTTGAAATATGTTGGCACAATATCCGTGGCAAGACTCAGTGATGGAATTTTTGAGTCCAGGACTCGAACTCAAGTTCGATTTAGGCCCAATTTTAAGGACTTGTAACCTGACTTGGACTTGAGCACTGATAACTCAGACGGGGACTTGGACTGGTGCATTTATTGCTTGTGGACTTGTGGAGATTTTTCTCACTTTTTCTCAACACTAGTGCCTTAAGCCTTTTTCTAAACATTCATGTGGAAAGTGAAGCTCTCACTTTCACCTAACCTACAGTTTTCCATACGTAATCTCATTGCATCACATAACTACTCCAACCAAAGTTTGGAAAGCTACCATCTGCTATTATCGGTCAAGTTAACATTTAAAGGCATACCAGACAAGACTGTGAGCTCTGGAGCTCCCCTTACAGTTGCCGATTTATTAATAACATAGCAACAGCATTGTACATTCTCACCAATCCATGTGAGTTTGCTTGGAAATCAAAGAATAGGACCATCAGTAATCGTATTCGTATGTTACATTGACTGACAAGCCGGTAATAAATGCTGTTTCTATTTTGTTTACTTTCAGTTTCATTTCCTCAACCCGGTGTTTTTAAATACTGCAAGTGTAGTAACCACTGAAACTATGCTAGAGGTGGGCAAAAGTGCCTTCATTCTTTAACGAGCCATTTAATCATCAAAGTGCTTACGAAGATGATAAATTAACCTAAAAACGTTCTCTAGTGTGCCTTTAAAACTAGATTTGCAATTCCTAGGAATTACACAGATTGAGATCCCATCCTAAGAAGTTTAACTGCTCTTCACCATCAGAGAAGTTCACACTCTCTTGATCATGTGATCATAATGACTCACTCCAATTCACACATTAAGTTATGTTAATGGGTGACCCTTTTGACCCATTGTCGCATGATGAGGGCTGTGGTCGACAGATCACAGCTTCACCCACAGTGGTCCAGAGATATACCTCCTGGTTCTTTAACATCAGTAGTCCCAAAAATGAAAAATGTTCATATTAAAAAATGGATTGGTGAGGTGGCTGTGAACAGACACTCACAGACCTGTTCTTAATAATGTGCATTTTTATTTGCTTAAGCTCCTGTTAGAAAGCATCGTTTGACATTTGTCAGAAATAATAGTAACACTTTTCATGCTTTAAAATGCACACCACTGAGTTGTGGTGAATGCACACCACTGAATAATAATGATATTAATCTAGGACAAAAAGTAGGACAAAAAGGTAGATTGTAGGCCACAGACTGTGACTGTTTGTTGTTTAGTGTTTACACCTGACAATTTGTTGGAGATGGTTGGACGCAGCTATTAACATATTATTGGCAGTTGCTTAACAATTTTTTCACTGTTTTAATCAAGTTGTCCAGCATAGCTCTTGCCCTGTCTCCACACCATTCATCACCTTTATATTACCCCCAACACCCCCCATCTCCATGCAGCCCTTACCCCCCTCCACCCTCCACCAATCCCTCCTCTACTGCACTATATGCGCTTGATCCCACCCTTCCCTACGCCCCAAAATAGGCCAACAGATACAATTTCACTGCATTTTTTACACCCAGCAACTATATGCATGTGACTATAATCTTTCCTTGTATCCTTATTGTTTATTGTTTTTGAAAGCTATTAAAGTACTAATAACTGATTAAAATGTTTCAGTGGTTGAATTGGTAGAGATGGTTGAATGCAACCTGCGACTGCACCATATTGCTCTACCAGTGACATTGATGGTTCATGATGTTGGTTCCTGTGTTTATCAACAGTTTGTGGAAGTGTCCTTGAGGTAGTTGCTAAGCTGTTGCTAGGGTGGTTATCATGGTTGCTAGGTTAATCATGTTGGTTGCTATGTTTATTGCTGGGTCATCATTGTGGAAGTGGTACCCAGAAAATTGGAAGGGTACTTGAGCTGGTTGCTAGGCCATTGCTATGCTGGTTACAGTGGTTGCTATTCTGGTTGTTAGGTTAATCATACTGGTTGCTATGTTGATTGCTAGTCATTGTGGAAGTGATTCCCAAGAAGTTGCAAGGGTACTTGAGAATGTCGCTAGGCCATTGCTAGGCTGGTTACAGTGGCTGCTATGCTGGTTGCTAGGTCAGTCATGTTGACTGCTATATTGGTTACCAGGTTGTCATTATGGTTGCAAGGTTGTTTCAATAGTTGAACTGATGATGTTTTCAATGTTGATAGCTTGTTTATCATTGTGGAAGTGGTTGCCAGGAAGTAGTAAGGGTACTTGAGGTGATTGGTAGAATTGGAAGAATCTGAATTGCTCTGCATGCACTCTAATAACAATTTTACATGTTAGCCTAGTCAGCGTCATTTTACAAACCAGCCTTGCAAACAGTGAGGTACACAGTCTACACAAATCTCACACACACTTTAAATAGAGTGCTCAGTCATATGTGTCAGACTCAATTTAGACTTGATCTGGGAATTGATATGATTAATCCTAGGAGCAAGTTTCACTTGTATTTTCATTGAGCAAGAGAAATAATGTGCAATAGTTTCAAAGCTTGCTATTATTACCATTTGTTACTAACTAGGTGTGGACATAGGAAACTTCTCAAGAAAGGGATAATGAAAACAAGATTAGCAAAGCTTGAGGAGGCAACCCATGTTCCTTCTTTATCACCTTACAGTTAAGGTTATCTGTAAGCCTCCATTCCATTCATGGATGTCCGGTTACTGTGGAATATGAACATAGAAAAAAAGTGGAATGGTATCATTTGGTTTCGCAGAATCGGATTAGTGTGACGATTACAGATTTTGATGGTGCGATTATTGTGCCACTACCGAGATGTAGAGATTTTACTATTGTTGTTACTATAATTGTACTGATGTTAGATTTGGCGGTTGACTGTGGAAGGGCAGGTCTGCTACTGAGATATTTTTACACTGATAATGTTCCAATTCAAGCCAGGGGTTATTGTGGTTCTGTTTGTGGATCCATTTAACTATGTTAAACTTAAGTACTATAGTTGATTTATGAGGAGGTAGTAAAGGACGTTTGATGCCTCGAGTCCACCATGTGATTTATTATTTTGTAGTGTTGACAATGAAATTCAATTTGTTTTTTTATTTTTCCAGTAAAATTGTGTTGTTAATGAATTGAGTGTTTTGAACTGAGATAGTTGATTGGGGTAGTATCTTCATTTTTACTGCTGCAATTTGTCCAATGAGTGTGTGGGAGCTTTGACCAGCATTTGAAATCCTGAGGAGGGGAGTGTAGTTAATGTTTAACAGCTCTGGCAGCCTGGGGGAAATATTGACACCCAGATATTTGATGTTGCCATGTCAAGAGAGAGGGGAGAATGCTGAGTTCCAGACATCATCTGAGAAATGTAAAATTATTGATTTATTCTGGTTAATTGTGTAATTTGAGATTTGAAAGAATTTGTTAATGATATGAAAGGTTTCCTGAAGGGATGCACATGGGTTCTGTAAATAAAGCAAGTCATCTGCATATAGACTGATTTTGTGCTGTCTGTTCGAGGCTGTTGAGTGTTGAATAAACAGTAGCCAGTTTACTCAAAAGCTTTTTCTGCATCAAGTTTCTGCATCAAGTAAAACAATGATAGTTTTCTGTTGGGTTTGTTGTGATATATTAATAAGGTTAAAGTGTTTTTGTCTTTGTACATTGTCTGTGGCAAGTCAGTTGTTTATAAAGCCTGTCTGATCAGGGTGAATGAGTGTGGGGGTGACTGTCTCTATTCTGGTTGCTAATGCTTTAGTTATAATTTTCAGATCTGTGTTGATTAGTGAGTGGACGATAGTTGGAGGGTTAAGTGGGGGGTTTGTTAAGTTTTAATAGTAGTGTCATGGTAGCAGTATACATATGTGTGGGTATGGTTGAAGTGGCTTTAATCTCTATAATTACTCTATGGAATAGTAGTGATAATATGTCCTAAAAATGTCTGTAGAATTCAGCTGGTAGTCCGTCTGGTCTGGGAGATTTGTTATTGGTTATCTTATTTAAAGCTAAAGTGCGTTCGCTAAGGGTGAGCGATTTGTTTAGGAATGCTGCTTGTTCTGTGGTTAAGTTAGGGAGGTCCAAATTTTGAAAGAAAACCTTGATGTCAGAGCGTGTAGATTGGTAAGGGGAGGAATAAAGGTCACTGTAGAAGTTCTGGAAAATGTTATTTATATCTTTTGGATTTTGAATTGTCGTTCCTGTAGAGTCCAAGTATTGAGACGCCATTTTGTTGGAATTTTGTCGTGTGTTGGGGTGTTTATAGACAAGGAAACAGGTGCATGGTCACTAATTATGATTGGATGGTTTGTGTTTTTTGAAATATTGGACATGAGTGAGTTACTAACAATGAATAAGGTGATTCTTGAGGAACAGTGGTGAACAGTGGAAAAGTATTAGTATTCCCTTGAAGATGTTTTCTCATTCTCAAGCTGTTGCCAAGGCCATAGTCCTCTATATATTGCCTGATTATGTTGGTAGAGTGCCAAATCCTTAAGTTACCAGAAATGCTTGAGCGGTCGATTGCTGGGTTAAGTCTGCAGCTATGAAGTTGGAATTTGATTGTAGGGGGAAGACGCTATGAAAGAAAATTGGGTCATCACTGTTTGAGGCATGTACGTTTGCAAGAGTAAATGCTGTATAGTTAATAGATGCATTGACGATAATAAATAATCCATCTTAGTCAGTAATTGAATGGTTAAGTATGAACTGCATGCTATTGTTGATTAGAATGGAGACACCTGTTTGTTTACTATTGCATGTGAAAGAGAATATTCTGTCAAATTATTTGAATTTGAGAAATTGTAGATCTATGTCAGATGTTACATGTGTTTACTGTAAGAAGCAAATGCTAGCCTTTAACTTCATCAGGTGATGACTATGAGTCTTTTAGATTGAGTGTGAAATCAACGTAATCCATGTAATTAAGTTGTTGAGTGTGTCTATGTTGTTAGGAGTTAGGTGTATGAGGATTAAAACAGGTCAGAACAGGTCAGTTTCGGGCTTTGGAACAATTGTCTATCGATGAAAAGTTTGTTGACTACCAACATCGTATGTCTGTTGTTGGTTCTTTTTTCTTTCATGATGGGATAGAATTTTTCGCTGTTCATTGATTTGTTGTAGAAAATCGTTCATTCCGTATGTTGAATTCTTCAATATTTTGCCTTTGCTTTGAACCAGTTTCCTTTAGTTGACAGTGTTCGAATTTTGCTATGATTTTTTTTCTTGTCATTTTGTTTGCCAAGATGGTGTATGCTGTGGAAAAGTAATCTTTTGAGTTGCGTTGACTTGGTTGTTGGGTGTAGTTTCAGGAATGCCTGAGAAAATAAGGTTATCGTGCATCAGGCGAGTCTGAATGCACAGGATAGTCTCTTTCATCTGTTTGTTTTCAATAGTGATATTTTGCATTTGCAGACTGAGTGTTTTAACAGATGTTTGCAGTTCTTGGTTTGTTTTTTGCAGTGATTCAATTTGGTTATGGGCAAATTCCAAGCTGTGATGCATTTCTTTTATTTCTTTGTGCATTGTTACTAATAATCCATTTTTACATTTACATTTACATTCATGCATTTAGCAGATGCTTTTATCCAAAGTGACTTACATTTTTGTCTTACATCAACTGTTCAGGGCCAGTCTCCCCTAGGGCAACTTAGGGTGAAGTGCCTTGCTCATGGGCACAATGGTGGCACACAGGATTTGAACCCACAACTTTCCAGGTTACTAGCACACTAGCCAGATTCCTTAACCGCAATGCTACCACCGCCCATTTTTATGTTGATGCTTGTCAGTACACTGACCTCAACTTGGATGGTGTGTAGGTTGTGTCTGTGGCAGAATCCCTTTACCTCTTTTTGGTTGCGTCTGTGTCTAAGGCCATGTTTGTTTGCAGATGGTAGTGGTTGATAAAGGCCTCCAAAACCGTCAGAATATATTGTCGGTTCAGTTCATTTAAGTCATGATGGAGTGGCCGGTTTTGGTAGTCCAGAGATTCCCAAATGAATCTTTGTCAATCCTTTCCTTCTAAATGTTACTGCCCTTGTCAAAAGTAGGGCACCGCCACGTTCAATCTCACCCGGAAGCAGTCGAGTTCAGCTTGTTTTCTAACATATCTGTTATTGTACATTACCTTCATTTGAGCATATACAGCTGGATGGTTGTGTCTCAGGTGATTTATCATTTTATAGTCCTGACTCATTTATCATGGTAGCAGTCCTGCAGCTAAACAACTATATTTACGTGTAGTGGGCTCCAGTGGCCGCACGTGTGTGCTGCTGGTGTAACTATTTTGGTTCCGTGTGAGTTTGGCTGATCATAAGTTCATCTTATACATAGCAAACACCAAATAAATGTCCTGAAATGCAATATGTTAAGTAAACTTAGCTAATACTTTGCTGACAACTTCTTATGGCTAAAAGCAATAGCAAGCCATAATCAGAATAAGAATCAGTTTTATTGGCCAAGTATACTTACATACATAAGGAATTTGACTTTGGTAGGTGTTAACTCTCTATACATTCAACAACTAGACATGTAGTAGTATACATTCAGTAGGCACCTATCTGCTACCATGTAGTAGTATACATCTAGGCACCTATCTGTTACCAAATGAAAGGCACTGCAAAGAGTCATGCACACAGCACAAAGCATCTGTGGATGTGATCTTCCCTCCATCCAGGACTTATATAAGAGGCAATGGATCAGGAAGGCCAAAAGAATCAGTAGTGACCCCAGTCATCCTAGTCATGCACTGCCATCTGACAAGCGATATCATAATCTTAAGGCTCAGACCACCAGATTCTAGAACAGTTTTTTCCACCAAGTGACAAGGCTTCTGAACACTGAAACAATGACAGCCTACGTCTGTGATTTTCAGTCACTTTACATTTTTCTCTCACACACACACACTCTTTTTCTGTCTTTCAACACTTAACATACTATTATTATTTATATTATTTTATATACTATTATTATTTATTTTTGAGGAGCAAATACTCGAGAATTTTACTCTATTGTACTAGTATAATGAGATGTAATAAAGACTATCTTGAATCTTGAATAAACATAATATACAAATGATACAATATACAAATAGGACATAGTGCAAAAAGTAGTAGTGCAAGGAGTGTATGGAAGTAGTGCAAAAAGTGGTGTCCACGATGCATGGTGATATGATACAGTCTGTAAATTGTAGGAGAAGTGGGTACATGACCAGAGTGGTTCCTACTTCCATTTGAAGTACATCCTCTGCTGGGCCTTTTTAAGGATGGTGTTGATGTTGGACTGCCACTTCGGATCCTGAGAAATGGATCCCAGAAACTTGAATAAGTCCACATTTGACACTAGTTTGTTGGATATAGTGAGGGAAGGTTCACTATACTGTGGGGTGCTTCCTGAAATCCACCACCATCTCCACAGCCTTTAGAGTGTTTAACCCTAGACCTGTGTTGACTGCACCAGAGCACCAGCTTATCAACCTCTTACTGATATGCAGACTCGTCACCATCCTGGATGAGCCAATGACAGTGGTGTCATCTGCCGATTTTAAGAGTTTGACAGCTGGGTCCTTGGAAGTGCAGTCATTTGTGTAGAGGAAGAAGAGCAGTAGGGAAAGGGCACACCCCTGTGGAGCACCAGTGCTCATTGTCCGTGTTCTAGATGTTATATCTCAGCCATACATGCTGATTCCTGTTAGTCAGGAAGCTGGAGATCCACTGGCATAAGCCAAGAGATATTGGCAGTGAGGATTTCAGGTATTATAGTGTTGAATGCCGAGCTGAAATCCACAAACAGGATCCTGGCATAGGTCCTGGCTGGTCATGGTGTTGCAGGATGAAGTGCATCCCCAGTGCATCATCCACTGACCTGTTTGCCCTGTATACAAACTGCAAGGGGTCCAGCTGATGTTTTTGAGGTGGGTCAGTACTAGGTGACAGGACTTCATGACTACTGTAGTCATTCGATCCAGTGATGGAGGTTTTCTAGGGGACTGAGATGATGGTGGAACTTTTGAAGCATGAGGGGACTTCACACAACTCCAGTGATCTGTTAAATATTTGTGTGAAGATTGGTGACAGCTGGACAGCAAAGGCCATGAAATAGGAAGGTGTTACGCCATTTGGGCTTGGTGCTTTATGGAGGCTTTTTGCTTCTGAAAGAGGCGTCAGACAGCAAGGCCATTGTAGGGGATGGTCTCCTATAGATGGTGATGTCCTGAATGCCTGTCCACAATGCTGCAGAGTCCTTAGCTGAAAACTGGGTTTTCAACTTCTCCAAATACCCTCTATTAGCAGCTTTGATTTCCTAGTCAATATTTTTTACAGACTTCTTTCTTCTTTTCTGTATGCCTCCTTCTTTGCCTGTTGTAGCTGGCTCAATCTTGCAGTGATACATGGTTTATTGTTGTTGAAGTCATGAAGGCACACACTCTCCTTCATATAAATTAATGTAGGATGTCACAGTGTCAGTAGGTTCATCCAGGTCCCCTGTGGCATCCTTAAAAACACTCCGGTCTGTACAGTCAAAACAGTCCTGCAACTCCTCCTTCGATTCATGTGTCTACTTCTTCACTGTTCTGATTGCAGGTTTTGCAGTTTTTGGTTTTTTGTTTGCGGGAATAAGATGAATCAAGCAGTGGTCAGAGCAACCAACAGCCGTGCGGGGAACAAAGTGGTATGCCCCCTTAAGAACTATGTTGCAGTTATCTAGTGTATTATTATCTTTGGTGGGACAGTTAATGTGCTGTCTGAATTTTGGTATTTTGTGGTTTAATTTAGTTCTGTTAAAATCTCCCAAAATAATGAGCAATGTGCAGGGGTGCAGATACATTTTCTGAAGTGGGGGGAGGGGGCAGCAAAGTGTCAGACAAAAAAACTTTAAAAATAAAATGTAGAGCTGCAGCTATAGATTATTTTTGAAGATATGGATACGTTTCATTGACTGAGCATTTGGATAACATTTGGATAAGACCTACATGTGAATCATTTATTAGCAAAAGCAGAAATAGGTTTGACAAGATAAAACCACATACTGTTTGTATGATTGATCTTTCAGTTTCTCTAACATTATCATTGGCTTTCAGTTTTTTTTTTCTGACTCTTTCAACAGAAGCCTCTTTCAACATGTCTTAGAATTCCATATTTATCAATACCACACTATACAGTGCTGCTTGAATTAATTTGGATGCTGTGCAATTAGCCTACCTGTTTTAGCATTATTTAGTCATAAAAGTTGATTAGTTTTTCATCTGAAATGATTATATTTGTTATCTTGTTGTTATATCTTTGTTGAAAAACATCTATAGCCTAATGTTGGGTTCTAAACCAAGAGAACTAATCACTGCTTGAACCTGCTTTAGCAGTAATAAACTCAAAACAGCACTGATAACTGCAAATCACATCAGCACAATACTCAGGAGGTATCACAACCTGTTTTTCTTTCAGTTCAGCTTTATTCTTAGGATGCCGTTGCATTATGGATATTCTATAGATATCTTCACACTTTCATGACCATACAGCAGCAATATAACCCTTTCAAGAAAAAAAAACTATGCAGGCTGTTTGGTTCCCAAACTTCTGCTATGTTATGATAACATGGAATGTTAAAACAGAAACCTTTTGGGAGTAGCTATGATGCTTATCATCTTAAAACAGTCAATAGGCCCTATGACAATAAAGACTATATTTAAAACAAATCAGCCATCTACTGTTGTGCCCAAACGAAATGCATTGCCCTGCATTACACTAATTCATGTATTTTAATATTCACCAGCAGCCAATATGTCTTTCTAAATTATCTACATCTTAGTAAGCACACTGTATGCACTGGCGATTGCTTCAGGAAATGTATCTCTATTTTTGTTAATTTGTTTTCTGAGTACTTTTTCATTTCTTTTCAGGGAATCTAGGAAAATTGGTGCTCACTGGCAAACTTGCCGTTAAATCGTTCCTTTGGACCAAAGTCCGCTAGTGCAGTGTTGAAGGTTGCCTAGTAACAGGGACGCTGGCCAGATGCGCCGCTCCATTTGGCATTTCTTTTTTTGATTTATCATCAGGCTTTTCATATCAATATACTTTTTCTTAAGTTGTTATTTTTTTTTTTTTTGGCAAAAGTTGACCAAGATCAGTTGCTCTTCATTTACACTGTTTTAGTGGCTTGTTTTTACACAATATTCATTTTATCTGAGTACGAAGTTTCTGCATATAGAACGTTGTGGCAACACTGTGATACTTTTCAACAAAACTCTAGCTACGGCTTCACTGCAGACTGCAACCAAGAAACTTGTCCCAAAACCAATTTACGATTACACCTACGACTGAGAGTTACCAGCTGGTGGTTTCCTGGTGGTTGCTTTTGCTAGACATCGGACTTGGCTTCTGTTCTACAACCATGCTATCGTTTCTACCACAAACATCTGTGACTACAATAGTTGGTTGACTGTCGGCACATCAGAGAACTGGAGTAGAAGACAGTATCTGCACTCAACACAACTCTAGTGGCAAGCATAAACTGTGTTTATGCTTGCCGGACATGAGGGCCTTCTGATACTCTGCCCAAGAACTTCTGCAGTTCACCTTAACCCACGCCACCATCAGCAACAGTGTGTTCCAGCTCTGCCAGGCAGTGGGGATTGTTCGCCAGAGACGCTACATACACAGAGGCACCAGCAGCAGCTTCACTGCAAGGAATGGCATCCCTGCTCTAAACCATGGACTGCAAGCAGCACAGCGCGATCTCAAGTCAGCAACTGACATACAAGATCTCAGCTCCCTGGTGTCATCCTGTGGAGCTAGTTTCATCCATTAATAGACTGATTTGTCCTCGGTATGGGCCTACATCATCGTCTCCCGCACAAGTAGGCTTGATTTTTTCAGTGAAAATGGCTCTCTTTAATGTGCGAAATGTCCGAAACATGGTTGGAGAGTAACTGCAATGCAACTGTTCTTAATGAAACAGCTCCCCCATGCTTTAACTTCTTTAATGTATCTCATGTTAGAAGGAGAGGGGGTTGTTTGCTTTGTTTAAGGATACATTTGAATGTAAACAGATTTCACTTGGCGAGTTTAATTCCTTTGAAAACCTCTGTACAGTGCTGAAGGGTTTGTCTTGTTGGTTGTTATGTACAGACACCCAAAATGCTGTTCAAATTTTATTAATGACTTTTCCAAAATTATCTCAATTATCTTTACTTATTTTGATTCCTTTATTATAACTGGTGACTTTAATACGAGAATATTAGAATATCAATACTCTTTATGGAACCCATAGCTATGAGCTAAGTTTAACTGCTGAGTGTGTGGATGACCATCTAAATGAATTTAACCTTTTCAAACTAAAACCCTTGTAAAAACTCTAGGTGTAATCATGGAAGGCGATCTTCCTGTCAATGATCATATTAAAACCATCCAATGATGAATTGATTATTACAATGCTCTGTTTACTGGCCTCCCCAAAAAGTCAGTTAGAAAACTACAACTAATTCAAAATGCTGCAGCCAAACTAACAAAAACCAAGAAAAGAGAGCATATCATACAAGTCTTTACACTGGCTCCCAGTTAACTTCAGAATCCAGGACAGGGGTTTACTCCTTGTCTTTAAGACATTTATTGGCATGGGTCGTAACTATATTGCTGAAAAGCTAATCAAATATACTCCTGGCAGATGCCTTAGATCTAGTGGAACTGATCAGCTAATAGTGCCTAGAACAAAAATCAGACAAGGTGAAATGGCCTGTAGCCATTTTGCTGTCCATTGTTGGAATCTGTTGGATTATTTTCTGTTGCTTATTATTATTATTATTATTATTATTATTGTCAGGCACAGACAGGACTCGGCGGATGGGATAAATCAAAGGGGTTTATTTACAGATAGGGTTCACAAGAATCAACAAAAGCCAACGTCCGCTACAGATAACGGAGGGATAAACAATAATGAGAAAGCACAGAAGACACGGGGCAGTGATAACACACAGAGGATCTCAAACATTCAGAAGTGTACAACTAAGATGGCTAAAGAACTAAGGAGATCAACAGCACAGACAGATAACTTCAGGAACGCAGGGGAAGATATACTTAGAGTTCGTAGGGAGAGACAAGCAACGTGACTGACGCGGAATAAATCCAAGGCAGGATTGATGAGGCCAGACACCAGGGAATCAGGGAGGGACACCTATATAGAGTGGAGACCAGGTGATACCAATTAGAACTCAGGTGACGGCTATCGTGCCTGTGCCTGTGCCTGTGTGACACGGAGTGAGGGGGCGTGGTCGTGGCCAGGTCTGATGCAGACCTGACAATTATTATTATTATCATCTTTTTAATAAAAGAAATTTATAATTTTTATTATCCATGATATTTAAATTTTAATCTTTTATTATTTGTATTATATTTTTTGTTAATCGATTTACTATTATTGTTTTTTTTTTCATTGTGATGTTTAATGGTGGAGCATATTGACAGCTAAGTATGATAATGTGATATATAAATAAACTTGAACTTGAAATTGAAAGTGGGGTGGGGGGGCAAATCGGGTTGCCATGGAAACTGCATCCTGGGTCCATCTGTTTGCCTGGCAATGAGTCCAGATATTTTTGTTCTGAAAAGTTTACAGTTCGGCGAGAGTTTGTAGTGCATCACTCACTTCGGCTTGTGGTGGAATGTAGACTCCAACCAGAATGAATGAAGAGAAGAACTCCCATGGAGAATAGAATGTTTTGCAATTCAGAAAAAGTGATTCCAAGTTCGAGCTGCAGTGTTTACTGAGAACTGTGACATCTGTACACCAACATTTGTTTATGTAGAAGCAGATTTCACCTCCTTTCATCTTCCCTGGCTCTTTTTGCCAGTCTGTGTGATGTAAACCAAATCCTGGTAGATGTAATCTATTGTCAGGAATGCTTTCACTGAGCCAGGTTTTGGTGAAGCAGAGCGAGCAAAGTCCCTGTTCATCTTGTACAGAAAAAGCAGCTCATCAGTTTTGTTGGGTAGGGACTGAACGTTCGCCAAGTGCACTGCTGAAAGAGGCATACGAAATCCCACAGTCAGAAGTAGTCTAGTTACATTAAACCATCTCTGCTGGCTTACACTAATAGCTCTGTCACTAGCCTTGCAAGTCTTATGCACCAATTGCTAACTGAAAACAGTTGAATGACCATGATGAATTGGATTTAATAAACCAGGTGTATTTGGGTCTGCCAGGTTTTCCTTTGCCAGGTGGTGTTCTTGGCGACTGTAGGGTGAGCTCCATAGATAAAAAATTGCAGGTTTGCCTGGTATGACTTTAAAGAAACTCTTGTTGTTTAGATATTTTGTTGGGTCAAAATATCTGGCATCTGAGCATAGGCATACAAGGGCTAAATGTCACAAACGTCCATCTGTTTAACTATTGTATTTGAAGCACTGACCTACCCGCAGCTGACGCATGAGCATCATCTCGCTGTCTCTGTTTTTTTTTTTTCTCTTTTCGGCCCCCGACCCTTGATGCCTTTCAGAGGCCATGTACAAATGGTGTGTGTAAAATTGTAGTGTAATAAAAACAAAATACTATTATTTTCAAAACATGCAAGACATAAATTTGATAGATCTATGATGGTATGGGAGTGCAGTAGAGTCTTTGTCATGGACGGCTCTCTCGTCTGGAGAGGCAATCAGATAAAATGGCTAGCTTGCAGTCCAGATCTGTCGCATTTTATGGATAGTGAAAAGGAAAACACGATGAAGAAGACACCTACCAGTTGGGCTGCTGAAATCATATCTTGGACAAGAAAGAGCGCTCTTTTTATACAAAGTCACATTGGCAGTTAACATGATTAAATTTGAAGTCCCCTCCTGTGTTTTGTCTTCAGTCTTACTCAGCTTTTCCTGCCTTTTGTTGACACCCAACTTTTTTGAGACATGTTGCTGACCTCAAATTTGAGATGACTGTAAATATCCCATATTACAATAACAAAGTCCAGTTTCAACAACTGATATGTTGTCTTGGACTATTCTCAAACAATTATTTTGCTTGAATTATATAAAAATTGGAGCATGTACTTTTTTATTTACAGTTTACATTACCACTTCCTTGTTTTTCATGGAGACACTCATGGGTCTTTTTTGTCAATAGGAAACATAGCAAATGAACATGCCATACAATTCATGTATAATTAACAATGATTTTATTTGAAATGATGCATGTGTTCTTTACTTCCATTCTGTTCTTTGCTTCCATTTAAAAAGTCACCTTTTGCAGCAATTATAGCTCAGGCAGCATTATTCATTCAAGCTTTCAGTTTATACAGGTAATATGATTAGATTTCACTCCATGCTTTCAAGAACATCTCCCACAAGATAACTAATAACAACTTCCTTATAAATACGGTGTGTCTGTAAGAAAGCAAGTATATGTAATTACAAATAATTATGTCTGTAAAATGGATACTTTTGTTTGGATTTACAGTACATTTGCAGAATTGGAACCATCCACAGGATCACAGAAAGGGGTGATGTCCGTGTGCAGTATACCAATAATATTCGCTGGACTTATCACCCTGGGGCCCTTACCAAGGTGAGACCTCTTAGTTATGGCTTTATCCTTTATTTTAACCCATTGTCCACAGAGGAATTATCTCTAGCACTTAGAACTTAACAAAGCCCAATTTAGTTGAAACAATGGCTGTATATGGAATTATGTAGTTTTCTATTTGTATTCATTGTTTTTTGTCTTTCATCACATTGGCTAAATATTTTATTGGCAACATTTTTGTGGTATGTAGGAGACAAACACATCAATCAACAATCACAATGAATCGTTTGTGTTCTAGTGCAGCCTAACTACAGATATAAATAGCCAAATTAATGTTTTATTGTTTTTTTAGATGCAATAGAGTCAGCCAGTCACCCATTTTACATGTGGTGGATTAGCATTTTTGCATGCTCTGGTTCTTTACAAAAAATCCCTCAGAGTATGAAAGGGGTTTAGGAATGCCAGCAAAATAACTGCCAGCCCTGAGCTGACGGTTAATTAATGGCCAGAGAGACCCTGCATGTGTTTCCTCACATTAAAAACTATATGCACTACGTTGTCATGTCTCATGTACCTTTTGTTGGGCACCAGGTTATTTTTTTTTCTTATGTTAGCAATCCTTTGGACTGTTTCACCAGTCTTCATTCTTCATATAGGATCTTTCCAAGCAGGTTCAGCTAGGGTATCACTGATTCACACACTGTTTTCGAAGCAGTTTGTTCAGGTGTTCATCCAGCCTTCTCTACACCTCAGTCTCATTGGACATTGGCCACTTGATTCTGGTCTCTCGGGAGTCATCGGCTTTCCTCTCTTCTTTCTTCCTCCTCTCTTCATGCTCTTCTTCTGCAACACTGGGCCCCGTGGCCTGGCCTTGGATCCAATTTGTCTGAACTGCCTGAGCAGTGCAACATTGCTTGACTGTTCTCAGCACTCTCATTCTTTCTTATTTGAAAGCAAAGACCCCTGAGAGGTGTTCTTTCTCATCCATGTCTGCACCAATTAAGAATCTTCATCTTGTTTGTTGTTAAATACTACAAGCTTCCCGGTTATTTCCCTACTCTATATGACATAAGTCAAGAATCACACAATCACAACAATGTTCTTTGTATTAACACATGCATTCACACATTAGCATATGCACACACACACACACACACAACCTAACAATGCACTACAGCTATGCAGTACCTTTCATACATTTACATTTATGCATTATCCAAAGCGACCCCTACAGCCCCTTAGGGTTAAGTGCCCTGCTAAAGGGCACAGTGGTAGCAGCCAGGATTCGAACCCACAATTTCCAGGCCACTGGCATGCTTGTCAGGTTCCTTAACCGATATGCTACCACCGCCCCTCATTTCTGAACTGCATTTATTCATGGTGCAATATTCATTGTGATTGCTCTTCAGCCATTCATTTCTTAAATTTCTTAAAAAAATAGTGGCCTGGAAATTGTGGGTTCGATCCTGGCTGCTGCCGTTGTGTGTGTATATATATATATATATATGCACATATGTGTGGTAAAAACCACATATTCACCATCAACGAGCATAACCTTATGCAGAATAAGGGATTAATAAGTGACTTGTAATGACTAATGGCTAATATGTTGTATGTATGCGTTTGTGTGTATAGAGAGAGAGAGAGAGTCACACAGCATGACACATGAGAGGTTTGTGGTGGCACTAGGCTACAACAGCATAACTAAGATATGGTGCATGGCAACCCAGCACTACTGCAGGGATGGTCAGTGGCTGCCTTGCCTCGCAGCTGGGGGCAACAGCAGAGGCAGTCCCTACCAATAAGACCCATGAGAAATTATGATTTACCGTGCACCATCCCTAACTATGGGGAACAGTAAAGAGGAAGGCTTGTTGGATGTTGGGGGCGTGGGGGGGATTGTTCCACAAGAGAGGCGCATGGTAGCAAAAGGCTCTTCATCCTATCATAGATTTTGATATTCTTGGGATTACAAGGAGACCAGCATTCTGGGATCTTAGGGTTCTAGGAGGGTGGTGAGGGACAAGTGTCTTTAATATATGTTGGAGCACGGCCATTGAGGGCTTTATAGGTTAGGAGGAGTATTGTAAAAATCGGTTCGATTTCAATAGGTTATAAGTTTTGTTAATGAATAATAAGTTTTGGTAATGACGTAGAATGTTAATCAGCTGTTTAAGGCCTATCATCATAACTTCAGTTTTATCAGAGTTAAAACATAAGAAATTATTATTCATCTAGATTTTAATGTCTCGGAGGCAGGCATCAAGTTTAATTATTGGCATACAGTCATTTGGCTTCATGAAAAGGTAAAACTCTGTGTCGTCAGTGTAGGAGTGGAAAGTAATGCCATGTTTCCTGAAAACAGATCTCAGAGGTAACATGTAGAGGGAGAATAACAGGGGCCCTAGCACTGAGCCTTGGGGTATACCAAACTTTACTTTGGTATGTACAAACTGGTGGAGACCAGAGAGGTGTGATTTGAACCAGGCTAATGCAGAATCTTAAATGTTGTTTGTTCATTGTTTAGTCAATGTTTTTGCACTTTTACTCATTTATTAGTTGCCTGCCAACTATTTTTCACTTTTGTCTGTTTATTTGATTTCATCTCAATTTTACAGGGCACTTACACATGAATTTAAAAAAATGTTCAAGAACATTAGTGTTTCTCCTTTGAGCCCTCCTTGTCTCTCATGTTGGGGTAGGCTTGAACAAGACAACCTCCATACCACGTAAACTCTTACTCTAACCCTTAGCCCATCCCCAAGCCCCAGGCTCCCTTTACATGGCCCAGGGCTGCCTGCCATCCCTTACCCAAACCCTAAGCAAAGCCCCAAGACCTAGGCTCTCAACACAGGGGCCAGAGCTATCTGCCCACACTTAATCTATCCATCTTGACAGAGCCCTCTAAGAAGAACAACGCAACATTGCACAATTTTAGGCAGTATGTCCATTTCAGTGTCTATTTGACTCCCTTTATCTTTACAACTACCTCTTGACTTTTCAAATGTTTATCCCAGTAACATCAGTTGAAGTCCTTTTAACATATTCCTTATTGCTACTTGTCTAGTAACTGTTTGACTGTCTGAAAAGCTCTCCTCTTTATTATTAATTTTTTTCTTTTCTATTGTCAATTTGAAAGTGCACTTTTTAAATGTCTGCTTTGCATGCACAGTGTAATTCCTGGGAATTGCAAAACTAATAATAGCAATGCACTGTATTGTTATCCGGTCACGTCCTCTCATTACACTGCATGCAAAACAATGGACTATATTAAATCCGGTGGGTCTTTCTTATGTATGCAAAATTTCACATGAATATGACAAACCATCGCTGGGGAGTACATTACCTCATACCCAAATACACAAAATCCTAATTACGTCCCTAATTGTATTTAATGCATAGTGACTTTGACACACTTCCTGTTTATTGGGGGGAGATATTAAAAACCCATAGCAATCACTATGACTACCCTAGCAATGTCCTTGCAACCAAGCAAATGTTCTCAATGTTTTTTTTTTTTATTCTCAGATGTTTGTGCGCAAAAATTGCCCTTTGAAAAAAAGTTCTTAAACATTTGCATGCATGGTGTAATTCCTGGAAATAGCAAATCTAGTTATTATTATTCATCCAACCAATTTCTACAAATGGTTCAGCTTCAACCGTCTCCCTAACTACCTACTCTTTTCTATAAACATTTCACAGCCCTTTCTACAGTCAGTATTATTTAAACAATAAAATGCATGAACTGCTAAAACATTTTTTTAAGTTTTAGTGTTTTATCAGCTGTTTAGTACAATAAACAATACTTTACCGACTGTCAACAGTATGTAGCCACTAACTTTCCCTAGCAACTGACTAGTAACCACCTCAAGCACCCTAACAATGTCCTCACAGCCACTTACACTATGACAGCATAGCAACTGCTGTAACCAGCCTAGCAACAGTCTAGCAACCACCTTAAGTACCCTTGCAACTTCCTGGGAACCACCTCCACAATGATGACCCAGCAATCAACATAGCAACCAACATGATTAAGCTAGCAACCACCTTATCTGCCTTAGCAATGGCCTAGCAACCACTACAAGTACCCTTGCAACTTCTTGCAAGCCACTTCCACAATGATAACCTAGTAATCACCACAAGTACCCTTACTACTTCCTGGCAACCACTTCCACAATGACAACCCTGCAATCAACATAGGAACCAACAGCATCAACCATCACCATTATTGATTAAAACAACTCATTAAGCAACAATCAACATTATGTCTTTGTTGGAACAATATGACACAGCCACCAACAGATGAAACAGCACTGCCAACATTGTCACAACTTGAGTAATATGGCACAGCCATAGGCTACATCCAACCATCTCCACTAATGCAACTACTGAGACAGCCTAGCAACCACGTCAAGTACCCTCTCCACAATGACAACCTGGGAACCAACATAGCAATCAACATGACTAACGTGGGAACCAGCATAGCAACCAATGTAAACAGCATAGCAACAGCCTAGCAACAACCTCAACTACCCTTGCAACTTCCTTGGTATCACTTCCACAATGATGACACAGCAACAAACATAGGAACCAACATCATTAACGCAATGTCGCTGGTGGAGCAATATGACTATCTCTACCTATTGTGTAGTTTCCAATAGTCTCCAACTATTGACACATTTTTTATCAATTAGAATTTTAAAAGTTGCATCCAACCATCAATAAATGATCAGTTGTAATGAATAAACAACAAACAGCCTCTGGTTACATCTTACAATCTACCTGTCTGTCCTACCATTTATCCTACATTAATATCGCCATTGTTGTGGTGGCATTTGTAGTGTTACAGTTACTTTTGAGGCTTGTCAAACATTTACATTTATGCATTTAGCAGACGCTTTAATCCAAAGCGATTTACATTTTTTGTCTGCTTTTCATTTTTCCCCTTTGTACTATTTGTATTTTTTCATTTTATCTGCAAAAAATTAGCAAAAATCTCCCATTAAAAATGAATGATGGAACTTCGGAATTTCACAAGAATTACATTTCTCATTGTCTCCCTAACTACCTGCTCCACTTACACAGTTTGTATTGATCAATGACTGTATATAACAGATGGACAGCGCATCAACCATAAAAGCTGAAACGACCGGAAGTCTAGTCACTTATGGTGGCTGGTTGCAGCATAGTTTATAACCCTGCCCATTCCCATGGGGCATGGTTGACTCATGATTAACTGCTGTTGCTGCAGATAGCACTTCTCGGCCCCACACAATCATTACGAAACTGTCGGGTTTATTGTGGACTGTGAAGTTCGTCATATAACCTTATCAAACCTAAAATCATGCTATTGCACATTGCAAAACATCTTGACAGTAATGCCTTGTTCTGATGATTGTATTGTTCATTGGCTTCAACTTAACTTTAACAGGCTATCAGTTGGGAAGTTCTTAGAAGTTATTACCCTCTTATTACCCCTGCATTTAGCACTTTTGCTAGCTAGCTATATGTTAATCGTAGATAACGAACGGTAAAAGTGACATCATTTACCTGACCTGGTCGTCCTCATTGCTCCATCATTACATGTTCACAATGTTTGGTATTTCCTTGATGAATATGATTCTCTATTTGGGTCATATTGCTGTTGTAACTACTGTTTGTGAGCCATTAAGTTTTGCTTGAGTGGCAGCAAAACGTTAGCCTTAGCCCATGCTTGGGTTAGGAATAGCAACTTGTTGAAGCAGACATTTATAGGGAGCTTCGTTTTTCAAGTCTGCCAACTACTTGTTCATCAGTAAATATGACACTATTGCTTGCTAACTTTAGCCAGACAGTTATCACGTTCTTGGAGTTCTTTCTAAGCTGGTATTTGCATTTATTATACTGACGTGACATTATCACTATTCAAAATTATTACCTGTCTAATGTGTATTTTAGGTAATCTTGAGGTAATCAAAAGGGAGCTACAGGGGAGGAGGCGGGTCTGCACATTAAGTGGCCGCATCTGACAGCGACTATCCTCCTCACTGTGCATACTCAAAGCGTTAGGTAGCAGGTAGCAAGTGCGGAGCGGAATGGAATTGAGCGGAGGCTTCAATTCCATTCAGTTCCATAGAACGACATTAGTTGAGATGCACTGTCCATCTATATATACAGTCATTGGTCTTCATATCAGGTGCTGAAACATTTTTGTAATTTTTTTGTGTCTGTCAACTGTCAACTTTTCATAACTTCTCATACCCATTTTAAACAGTAAACTATTAAAATGAGGTCTGTTCATACTGCCTTAACTATTACTCATCAATTTATGAATATATTCAGTATCTGGCTCATTAAACAACTAATTTAACATTTAACTGTTAATTTATTACAAATGCCAAGTGTAAACAATAAACAAGTAATAACCATTGCTGGTAGAACTTACAATGTGTACTTTTTCATCTGTCAAATTTAAATCAGTTTTTCATAGCCATCAAGTGATTTATGTTTTCAGCATATAGGTCTTTAAACAATTCTGAACGAATTTAAACGAATCTGATCAGTATTTTGGTCATTAAACAACTAATTATTTAACTGTTCTTATACTACAATTTGTAAGTGTAAACAATATACAACTAACAGAGTGTACTTTTTCATCTATCAAATTTTTTTCCATACACATGTCAATTAAATAACCACAGTCTGCTGCCACTAAATTCCATGCTGTTTCATTTTGTGTCCACTAGATGGCTAGTATAAGACAAGGAATGGGCTGTAGTGTTACTGATGCTTGCCTTGCAACTATCAAACCTTGTACCGTAATTTCCGGCCTATAAGCCGCTACTTTTGTCACACGTTTTGCCCCCTGCGGCTATTACGACGATGCGGACAATTTATGGATTTTTACCGGCTGCCTGACACGGAAGAAGAGGAGTTTAATGGTTTCAGTGCCTCTGAGAACGAGGACGATAGCGTCTAGTAGGCTAACTGTTAAACTAGCCTGTGTGAATGGCTGTGTGCTTGTGAAAGTTTCTCAATGTGATTTTAGGTCGATACGTTTGTACGCCTGTTAAAATGCTGGTTATGTGTTAAAAGCATTTGAAGCGTGAGCTGGTTAATATAGATGGCGTCATACCAATAATGAATGGATGAATTGTGAATGGCTGTGTGTTTAGGAGGCGAGCTGAGGGGAATTGATGAGAAGTTTGAAGGGAATCCCGTAGGCTACTGTTGAAACATTGCGTTTCTTTTTTAACACAAACTAATTAGCTACATTGTTAGAAGTTGAAAACATTGTAACATTGACTGTCTGCGGCTTGTGAGGTGGTGCGGCCAATGCGTGTACTGTTATTGATTTTTTTTAAAAACGGTGGGTGCGGCTTTTACGCCAGTGCGTCTTTTAGGCCGGAAATTACGGTAATTATTACGTATACCCACTACTTTACCTTTTATCCCTTTATCTAACTGAACTACAGGTATATTTTATTTTCTTCTCTTAATATTCTTATTCATTCCATCAAAAACAACACCATTAGTTTTTTTCAGTATTATGTATTTATTATTTTTATATTCAATATTTCTTCCATTTGTCAGTCATTCACTATCTTCAGTGCAATGCAATTCCATGACCCATTTCACAGTATTTTCCTTTGGCTGTGACACAAAAGATACATTTATATATGCATACAAATATGTACCTAAAACAGACAGGTTGCATCTTACTAATATTTATACGTACCTTTAAAGCACGAGTTGCCTGCTCATGATAAACGTGTCATTAGAGCAGGAACAAGACAAATGTCACACTATGAATTAAGCCCTATCAAGGTGGCCAAAAGAGACTGGATAGATTTATGATTCATGCAAGCATTTATCTATTCAGTATTTCACTCATTAATATCGAACATCTCACAATGTATAGTTTTTCATCTATAGATTTTAAAACAATTTTCCATATTTTCTTTAAGATAACTTAAACATTTAAACATTAGAGCTAAACATTAGCTTAAACATTAAAGAATAGTCTATACAGCCACAGCCTACAGCTACAAAATTTTATGTTATTGCATTTCGTGTCCACTAGATGGCAGTGTAAGACAAAGAATGGACTGGACACGGAACGTCTGTAGCAAACATTGCTTTGTACTTGTTTATAAATGGTCAGTTGCTGTACAGGATGTTGCTTTGGATATATATCAAATTATCCTAATCAGCTGTTCAGCACAATGGGTTATCCTAATCGTTTGTTGTTGTTTTTTTTTTTAATTGAGCACTTCTTTCATGAATGCATTGATTGGCATAAAAGCAACATCCTGGGAACCACTTCCAGATTTATGACCCAGCAACAAACATATACATAAATTTAAAGGGTAGGTTCAGGTTTTTACACTTAAAGCCTTGTTTTCTGGTCATGTATAATGAAATACAATTGTTAAGATTGAAATTTTGACAAATGCCTCGGTTCTAAGAATTTTTGGTTGTTGCGGTAGCACCCCCCCACCTATATAATGGCTGTGTAGGTGCACTGCTGCAATCTTTCCTAAAGAGCATTAAACTTTAGTTTGTAAAGACATGAAACTCACTCAGTGGTCAGTAATGTTCACTGATATGCTGACACAAAAATTGCTGCAAATTATGGTTTCCAACAGGGTTTTGACCCTTCATCTTCAAATGTGGACCTATAAGTCATGTCAAATCAAATGAAATGTATTGTCCCTCCAGGGGAAATTAAGTTGTAACCTAGCATTTAAAAAGACACACAACAAAATAAATAAATAAATGGATACAACATTGAAGATAGATACCAACATGAAGACAATGACTATGATCCCTTTTTTTAAAAGGGATCAAACATTATCAAACTTTAGGAATGTTAAGCTGTGATTGTTCCTTGCCAAATCATAGAGTGCATAAATACATAGTGGCATAGTGGTGTGGTACCTGCCTTCAGTGCTAAGGGTCACAGGTTTGCATCCTGGATGCATCAAAGTGGGTCTGCTGTTTCATAAAGTTAGGCTGTCTGTGGTCTGTCTGGTGGTGCTAAAGACCAAAGGCTTGGACCCTGTTAATTGCTGCTTGCAGCTTATTGTTATTATTATTGTTTTTCCACTCACTGGCTGTCTACGGCAGCCCATAGAACCATATGGTGAAAAATGCTAACATTTTTCAAACAACTGGTACCGGTTTTTCTGCCATTTTAGATTTTTTTGTGAAAACTAAAGTTTCAGCAGTTACAAATTTTGTCCAATCGGCACAAAATTTGGTTCACAGTATCTTCAGACCAAGCCCAATACAGGTTTTCAAAAGCTTCTTCGGATTCCAAAGCTTACTGGTGCTACAGCCAAAAGCTGAAGCACAGCCGAAGGTAAAGTTGCCAAACAGGAAGTGAGCAAAGTTTTATTGTACTGTAACCAAACTAAGTCACATGGCCACTGACTCCATCCCAAAGGAGCACAGCAAATCTGGTGCAGTTTGGCCACTAGGGGGTGCTATAGTTAGTAAAAATGTGTTTTGGCTCATGTCTCATGATTTTTTTGGATTAGCAACAAAATTCCAATTCCCCATACTGTGGGTTGTCCTTTTCATGACCATAGCAAACTTAGCCACATAGCCAATAACTTAGCCAATCATACATTCTGTTGCCATGGCAACTTAAGCATGATTCCCTGCTTGCCTCCTCATTGTTATTGCTATATTTATTATTATCATTATTATTATTATTATGGTTTAGTTTTTGGGGGACATTACTTTGCCTTTGCCTGTCATCAATCTATCTATTTATCTGTGAAAATAAATGCAACCTAAGAAGAAGAAAAGATTTAGGTGACACTTTGCCTTTAGATCACCTGCAATTGTATTACTGTGGCAGATTTTTTCAGTCTTATTGCAGAGATCAGTGGCCATTGAACACTGCTCTAACCTGAAAGTAGTCCTTTCTTTGAAAATAATTTTCTGCTCTTTTGATCATGCACCTCCTCGTCCCCCTTCCAAATTTCTACTGGCCATAGCCTGTTAACTGTATGCTTGGACATAGGCCTTACCATTTGTGTTTCCATTTGATGAGTTTGTGAATTGTTTCTGTTCTATTAGTGTTGCTTTTTTTGCAAGCCAAGCAAATGAAGCAATGATTTTTTTTTTTTTTTTTTTTAGATTCAACTTTATTGTCATTACACATGTATAAATACAGGTAACGAAATGCAGTTTGGCATCTGATCAGAAGTGCAAAGAGCAGCAAGTGCAGTATATACAGTATGCAGTATGTACAGTTAAAGAGCAAATTATATACAGATAAGAGTAGTAATAATAAATAGGCAGAAGAGCAATATTCATGTAAGGTGAAGAGATAGTAAGGGTAATATACAGATGTGCTATAGAGATTCAATGTAAGGGCAATATACAGATGTGCTATAGAGATAGTTATGTACAGATGTATTAAGTATATACAGATGTATTAAGTATATACAAATGTGCTATAGAGACAATAATGTACAGATGTATTAAGTATATACAGATGTACAGATGTATTAAGTATATACAGATGTACAGATGTGCAGTCCAAGGGCTATAGCAGCATAGCTATAACAGCAAGTGTGAGGTTCAGTGGGGGGCAGAGTTCAGTAGTGTGACGGCAGTGGAGAAGAAGCTGTTCCTGAACCTGGTGGTTTTAGTCTGTAGGCTCCTGTAGCGCCTTCTGGAGGGGAGGAGTTGAAACAGTTTGTTGGCAGGATGAGAGGTGTCCTTCAGAATGCTGCGTGCCTGCCGCAGACATCTTTTCCTATGGACATCCTCAATGGCAGGAAGTGGAGTCCCTGTGACAGAGCAATTTCCATACCAAACTGTCACACAGTTAGTCAGGATGCTCTCGATCGCACAGCGGTAGAAATTGCTCAGGATGCCAGTGGACAGGTGGTTTTTCTTTAGTGTCCTTAAGAAGAAGAGGCGCTGGTGGGCCTTCTTGACCAGGCTTGAGGTGTTGGTTGACCAGGACAGGTCCTCGGAGATGTGGGTCCCCAAGAATTTGAAGCTGGAGACACGTTCCACAGCCATACCATTGATGTGGGTGTTTCCCTTCTCTTTCCTGACGTCCACAATGACTTCCTTGGTCTCCTTGGTGTTCCTCCACCTTCAGCTTGTAGCTGTGCTTGGCCTTCTTGATGCCCCTCTTCAGGTCAGCCCTGGATGTACTGTAGGCCTGTGTGTCCCCTGATCTGAAGGCACTGTCACGTGCCTTCAGTAGAAGCCGCACTTCCCTGTTCATCCATGGTTTCCGATTTGGGTATGTGGTGATCTGCTTTTCAGTAGTAACACTGTCGATTGTGGTGTTGATGTAATCCAATACTGAGTAGGTGTAAGAGTCAATATTCACATGGGAGCCTTCAGTGGCCACTGAGGTAAATTTGCTCCAGTCTGTGTCTTTGAACCTGTCCTGGAGTACAGAGTCCATTTTGTTCACCAGGGATCTCACATTGGCAAGGAAAATGCTGGGTAAAGAAAGCCGGTGCGGCGTTAGCCTTAGCTTAGCTGTTAGCCCTCCGCGTTTCCCCCGCTTTTGTTTACGGTCTCTGCGCCGTCTTCGAGCACTTCCGGTCGGCCAGGTAGCCGGCGAAGTGTCGGGTGTTCTTCGGATGTCTGGGATGAGTCGAAGATTGTTCATAAAACAGTCCGTATTGCGTTGTCCGATATTCAAAAGCTCTTGTCGGGTGTAGGTTGTAAAAGCGAAACTGTTCTGAATGAACAGGCCCGAAATGAGCAGGAGTAACACTGCTAGTTTGCAGAATCTGAAGAGACGCTGATCCTTGCGTGGTGCACGCGCCGCGCGTTGTTGCACACCTGTATTTTAGAAACATGCATGTGACATTGTTTGCAATATAGTCTACATCATCAAAAGTAGTACACCTGTACTGAAAAAAATCCCTACTACACCTCTGCATTGGTACTGAGCATTTTCTTGTCATTCAAGATGTTGAGAATGAAAATTAGCATTCACATGTGAAAATGTGAAAATGTTTACCCATTGAGATTTATGACCTGATGTGACAGATGTGACACAATTCTAACACATCTTTAAGTATGTAAAAGTAACAAACCGGTGTTACATTGTTACATTGATAGGAACATGGTTTGCACATAAAGGTTGAACATTCTTGCTTCAACATTATTTGAGTAGTGTAAACTTCACTTCAAATTTGTTAGAGGTGACATTTCTATGGACCTCACAGACTTAAAAAACAAACAGCTTTTAAAAAGTGCAAAAATCTCAAAAAAGCTTTTTTCATGTTGTCATTATGGGTTGTGTGTAGAATTGTGAGGAAAAAAATGAATTAAATCCATTTTGGAATAAGACTGTAACATAACAAAATATGGAAAGAGTGAAGCGCTGTGAATACTTTCCAGATACACTGTACATATATTTATTAGTGCTGTCAGTGTTAATGCGTTAACGCATGTGATTAATGTAAACATTTTAACGAGTTATTATTTTTTAAGTTAAGTTCGCTTGGGCCCTCACGCAATTGACATAAACGCAGTCAGCACAGACAGTCTGCAGCTGCTGCAAACTACTGCCTGATTTGCAGTAAATGGAGTTCTCTTTTCACTTCTTAGGAAACGTAAAGAAGTCACTTTGCAGGTCAGTATGCACAAGACCAGTTCAAAGGTGGCTGTTAATCTGATCATTATCGTGTTTATCTGAAGGTTAACTGAGCACAGACGTGAGATGGCAATGTAGCCTACAGTAGCCTAGTCTTAGGTTTTTGTTAAGATTTCGAGAGCCCTGTCCAGGGATGAAATCTTTTTGACATTGCAGAATAGAAGCAGCATAATGATGGCATAATAAGGCATTTTTAAGAGCTGACAGGCACGTTGAATGGAATACAAGGAAACAAGTCAAACCACAGTTGATTTGAAGCAAGGGGAAGTGTGCAGAAAAAAATCATGAGGTCAGTCACCCCTAGGCACCCCTGTCATAGACACCCTCTGACAACTACACTCTTTCACGTTGGTTGTGAAGGAAAGCGAGGAGCGCCACTTTGCTGAAGCCTGCACTAACCAGGGGTATGTGTGACACTCTTTCTTCACAAAAAGAAAGGAGAACTGTGGACCTTTAAATGTGTGATTAATTGTGATTAATCGTGATTAAGCTAAATTTTCAATTGTGATTATTTTTTTTTATTATTATTGATTGACAGCTCTAATATATACACACTACTGGTCAGAAGTTTGGGACTTTACTTGTTTTTCATGAAAACACTTAATAATTCTTTTTTTCAATAGGAAACAGTGCAAATGATCAATGTTAAATTGATTTTATTTGAAATGATGAATGTGTTTCATAGATTTTGTGTCCATTTAAAAAGGTACCTTTTGTGGCAATTATAGGCTGGAAGACATGAGGCTTTCCTGAAGAAGTAATCTGATGAAATTTCACCCCATGCTTTCAATAGCATTGTCCACAAAATGGATTAACTCAGTGGATACTTCCTCCATAGCAAACAGTCAGGTCTTCTTGACAAAAGCCCCACAATGTTCATATAAAGAAACAGTTGTGGATACTCCATTCAAAATTCTGTCAGCTGTCAAAATTCCGATTGACCTATTTTCTTTAAATACAGTAGTTTGTAGGTGTGTATTGGGTTGTTATTGTGTTGCAGGATTAATTTGTCCCAATCATGTGCTGTCCACAGAGTATTGTATGGCTTTACAAAATTTTGTCATATTCTCCTTTCCCCAAAGTCCCTAGAAATCTGTTCAGATTTGCCCTTTTACAACCTCCAAAGCATCCTGAGATTGTTAAACCATGTTTGACTGACAGCAGTTCTTGCATCTTTTCATTTGTTCTGTACCTCACAAATTAGATTTGCCTGTCTGTATCTAATTCCTGCAAAAGTGACTTTTTAAATAGGAAAGTTTGAAGAACACAGTAATCTCTAACAAGGACTTTAAGTCTTGTTCCTTTGCAGTATTTCCAATTTCATAAGTGTTTCCTTCAAAAACGAGGAAATATCTAAATGATTTAAAACTTTTGACCGGTAGTGTATATATTTATATATTATTATAATAACGATGATGTATCTACTTCCCAGACTGTATGTCTTGCATAGCACTACCAACTACATGTGGTTGTGTGTGCCATGGCCCAGTGGTGCAGCCTCAGTTATGGAAATAAAAGACATCCAAGGCATTTCCCCAATTTTACCCCATAGTGGAAAAAACATCTGAAACAAAAGAAGCAATTTAGGAAACAAAGGGCATATTTCTTTTTTATTTTTTCCATGAATACTGCATCTGCTGGGCAGTCATGACCTTTAAATCATACACATCACATTGTGGATTTGATGCGTATTGGACATGTGAGTCTATTGTTGGGTGGCAAAATGTTGTGGAAATAGAGGTTCTCAGGTCTGTCATTGCTAATAATGGCTATGTTTGTACATTTGCTTTTTCACAAAAATCATCCAAAATCAGTCGATCTGTTGCCTTAATGCACCATTCTCATACGTCAGAAAACCACAGGGTGTACACATAAATTAGAAACATTTTAAAAAGCAAATTGCTGCGTCAATATCTACCGCCATATATGCATTTGCACATTTCATTTGAACCTTCTGAGATTTCTTTAAGATTTTACTCTCTCTTTGATTTACTGCAGGTGAACACATTTGCTGTGGGTGAGCTGGTGCGAGTGTTGGAGGATATTGAGAGTGTTAAGAGCCTCCAAGTCGGCCATGGTGAATGGACGGACAGCATGGCATCCGTATGTTAAACCCCTTTGATAAGGGCAAATCTGATTAATGCTGTGTTTTTGTTTTGTGTTGTTTTGTTTTTTTGCAATACAGTCACTTTTGTAAATATGGATCACAAATACCCTAAGAGTGTTAGGGCTTGGATTCACCCTAACCCAGCAACCCTAACATTAGTTATCATGATTTTTCACTCAGACAAATGTGATCCCTGTAAGTAGGTTCCACTGTGCACTGATTATGCAATTTCTCTTAAAGGATTAATTTTAGCTGTGCATGTCAGATAGTTTTGTTAAATATATCACTTTAAGATAGCTTTATTAAATATATCACTTTAAGAACATGGATCAGTCAAGTGATAATATACTAACATACTAATAATGTACCACACAGTAGTGCGCCACTGACTAAGTGTACTCATACAATGTTTTAGCTCATGAAATTCTTTTTTTCACATCAGGCTTTAGGGCAAGTGGGTAAGGTGTTGAAGGTGTATGCTGATGGTGACCTCCGTGTGGCCTTTGGCAGCCAAACATGGACATTTAATCCAGCATGCATTTGTACCCACCCAGTGGAAGTAAACGCCAATTTGATGACAACTGAGAACCCGAGTCAGACAGGATGTAAGCATGGTTTGGGGAACGCACTCTCTTCTGTGGTTTGCATGATCTCAGCACTTGTTCTAACGTCTGTTGCTTTTCCAGGTTTCCTTTCCGGCAAAATTATTTACATTGTTTCTAATAACAGGTGCTAACTCTTCTGTGGTGTGTCTCTTTTCTTGTTGTGTAGCACTTAAGTGTTTTATGACCAAGGAGTTCTAAAGAATTATGAATTTGTTTATTGTTCATTGTTCATTTTTATGTATTTTTAATGGAATGATTTTCATCAAAATGTGTGACGAATATTTTTATAACTGGACCTTTGTGTGAATCTTTGTGTTGTGCTTTCGCTGGTTTTGTCAACATTTGTATCTGAGCATGCTTTCAGTTTTCAATGTTGAAACAGCTTTTAAACCTACCATTCTGTGTGTTATTCTCTGTTAACATGTACTTCCTCTGTTCTGTTTCCCTTTCCATTACTTCTGTACATAGGCCGTGTAACTACTGTTCTAGAGAAGATTCTGTCCCAATCAACAGAGCAAGACAACCCTAGTAGGCTCGTAATTGAGGCTGCACGAGGCAGTGCCACAAAAGTACAAGAGTTAGTTCAAAAATTCTCAGACAAGGTATTGTTTCATTGTTCCTTCTAATTTGTCACAAAATGCCTCCACATTTATTTACAACTCTGTTAAAGATTAACAAAAAAGGGTATTAAAAAGTTGTATCTTGTATTGTCTTGTCTGTAACATCGGGAAATTTGATAGCATTTCTCATTAAAGATTATCTCAGGATGATCCCCATTCCTGACAAGTAAATAATTTTGACGCTGCCACCGGTGATCATTCTGTTGCTGATTCAACATGTTAAATTAGCCATAAATAAGCTGTCAGTGGTCTGCTGATATCAGGCAAGCTGCATACCACAGATGTCTAATCTAATCCAAGGTTAATTTTAGTATCTAGCAGATAATCATTTTTGACAACCCTAATGGACAGTGCTCTCTAATTTGAAACTGCAGCATGCACTGTACGAAACAGGCTACAGAACTGTGGAAACAATGTATTGAGAACAGGCAGGTATGCTACCGATATTGGCAAATTTATTGACAGAATTTGCTTATTTACTGACAGACAGTGCTTTATTTTAAATCCACCTTAGAGATATTAAAATTGACAAAAGTCGAAAAAAAGTGTCAGTGGCTACAGTGGTCGTACCACACAGGGGTCAAAAGTGCCCACAGGGAACAACATGAAGTCATTCGTGATTCCACCCCACCTCTCTTCCCCTCATTCCCTGTCTCCTTCCTACTGTTGTGTCAAACAGTAAACCTCTTTTACTCTGCTGATGATCTGCAGATGCGGATAAATGTTGGGGGCACCGCATAATTTGGCTTTGCTTCTGCCAGTTCTGTTCAACCAAGACATTGAGTCTGTAATGATTGTGCAAACACATATGCGTTGAATGAAATATACTAACAGATCCCCCTCCTGCATTTAATTAATTAAATGAGCTAATATTAGTTATGCCTCTGAGGTGGAGGGAATATATGTACAGTGCAGTCCTAGCTATATTTGAGTAACTGTATATTTATGTAATGATGACCACATGTCTTATAAATATTGTTCATGCATGTTTCTATGTACTAACACAGTTAACACACATTAACACAGTCTTGTCATCAGTTTCATGGCCTTTGCTTACATGTCGAATGTTTGTGTCTGAAGGTTGATATACAGAACCAGGGAAAAACGGCACTGCAGGTGGCTGCCCATCAGGGACACATAGAGGTGGTGAAGGTTCTGCTGCAGGCCAATAGTGACATTGAACTAAAAGATGAGGATGGTGATGCTGCTCTACATTACACAGCTTTTGGGTAAATATAAATTATCCTCGCTTTGTTTTAATATTCACTGCTGCATCCACATATGAAAGCTATGTTTTGGATGGACAGTAGGACTATGCAGTCCCGCAGATTTTTTTAACTACGTGGTGCTGGCGTGGTGGAGCAGTGGTTACACTCACCTGACAATTGGGCAACCTGAGTTTGATTCCCGATCCCCACTTTGCAAGTCTGTGTTGCTTTGGGGAAAACTGTCTGAGCATTTTTTTGTAATTTACACATTGGAATGATGGGAATCTGCAATGATAATTTTAACAGCCATGTTTTGTTTTGTTTTTGTTGTAAACCTACAAAAAATGAACTTAATTTCAAAGCCATGTATTTTCGTCATCCTGTCGATCTTACAAATACCACTTGTCACCTGTATGTCACCTGCAAGTCTTTGTCAGCTAGTATCTGGATGGCACAGTAGCCTAGCGTAACTTGATGAAGTTGTTGCTGTCATTGTTGTGGTCATTGTCATATGCAAGTTGAGGTGAATTGATCGGCTTATAATAGAATGTCTTTTACAATGTCAATGCTTTTTTTTATGTGTCCCAATCTGTGTGCAGGAACCAAGTGGAGGTTGCGAGACTGTTGTTAAGTAAAGGGGCAGATGTAAATCTTCTGAATAACTCCATGTGCACTGCCCTCCACATTGCTGTCAACAAAGGTTTCACAGACGTAGTCCATGCTCTGACTGAACACTCAGCGGATGTCAATCTTCAGGTAAGTCTTTGTGGTAGCACTTTATAATAACTAATTACTGTGAAACATTTATTATACACTTGTTAAAGCATTGTTCATCATTTGTTAAGCATTGGTCTTATATATTATTTCTCAGCATTTATAAACATTTATAAAGGTTTTGTTCTTGATGAATGAGGGCATCTAAATAATGCTTGTAAATTTCCTATTTTCAAATGCACGGTAATATTTAAAACAAACATCTCAGTCACAAGTTGCAATGTTTCAACAAGTTGGGCAAATTGATATACATGTCTAATACAGCCAGAAAAGTGAAACTACTTCATGGTGTGCAGTTATCAGAAAAAATGCACGTTCTAAAAAAACGCATCATTCTAGGAATTTTAACCAAGCAGTGGTATAACGCAGGATAATATGCAAAGCTAGTACTGTTATCTAAAAATAAATAAACCTCACATCAAAGTGATTCCTTCCAAGTATTAATGTATAAGGATTGTATATATTTATGCAGACAGCAAAGTGTAGTCTTTATTTTTAAATGTTAGTAATGTGCTAAAAAAGGACTACAATAAAAATATCTTGCCAAATATGTACATATTTTAACCATTTGAGACCAAGGCCCACACCATGTCCCCTGACGGCCAAACCCATTCTTCTCTGTCAGATTACTCATGGAGTTTTCCTCACACTCATCACGTGAAACTGCACAACCTGACCTTTCCAATGGTGCTAGTTTCTGTGATCAACAGTTTTCGAGGTAATTAGCATTGAATATATACCAAAATTAATGTTACTAATACAGCTTTGCGTCCATGTCTTCCCCCGTGGGGACCCCGGGTAGAATAGGAATAGTTGATGAATAGTTGCTACCTGTGTCAGTGGAGGAAGAATTCCTGGCACTTGAGGAGTGTGTCTTACTGCAGCTTCCACAAGTCCAACACAGTGCTTTGGCTCCTACTTCACTTAGACAGGAGATTGGAAGGGACCGATCCAGCCAATCGGCTTGTCAAAGATTTTCCCTGGAATGTTTTTGTGGGACCATACTTTGGCTTGACCATACAGGCTTTGGCTGAGGGTCAATCAAGTGATATGAATATTTTTGTGTAAATTGCTCGAGTATACCATCCCTGTATACTTGATACATATCTGTAGGAGAACCGCAGCTCTGTGCATCCCCTTGTTAGGCTCTGAGGTGAGGGAGGAGCAGAGATGATGAATTTCAGTCCACAAATATGTCTAATAATCAACCCAATAAGAAAAGATGATGCGATGAAGATGAATGATATTTCTGAAATGGCTTCTTCCCCTCCAAAACTAATAAATGGCTGAAATGTATAGTTCTTGAATCTGTGTCACCAGACATGGCTCTTACCAAGTTGTCCCCTTTTGCGATACAGAAAGGAATTTTAGGAATAGCAGGGACAGTTAAAGATGTAAAAAAAATTGAGATCTGGTCAGATTCTGGTTGAATGCTCCAAAATATCTCATGCAGAAAACTGAAAACTGTAATGTATTAGCAGGAGTCTCAGTGCGGACTTTTTCTCATCTTCATCTAAATAGTTGTTGGAGTGCAATCCGCACTACAGAGCTCTATTATATGGAAGAAGCTGAAATAGCAACTGAATTGAAAGAACAAGGAGTGACGAATGTGAAGAGAATAACTTAAGGGGAAATAAAGGGAAAATAAACTCATTAAAAATGGTACCTATATCTTGACCTTCAACCTCTATGACCATCCAGAAAGAATCCTAATTGGATACTTAAGCGTGCCTGTGGATAAATACATCCCTAGCCCTTTGAGATGTTTTAATTTCCAGAAGTTTGGTCACGGCTCTGCTGGATGTAAAAAACAAGCCAGCTTGCTGTACCTGTGGAGAGGATGGACATGACCTTGTCTGTACAAATCACCAAAATGCTGCAACTGCCAATGGAACCATACAGCCTCATCAAAAGACTGCCTTGTCTGGGTTAAGGAAAAAGAAATTTAAAAAATTAGGGCCACTAAAAACATAAGCTATCCAGAAGCAAGAAAACAGGTGGAAGGTTTTTCAGTGTATAAATTTCAGCAATCTTTCGCTTCTGTTGTTAAACCCTTTATGAAGACAACTGATTGCCAACCAGATTTAACTTGGGTGAGCAAAGATAAACCACAATATAATAGTGGAGATAAAAACTCATCAACTTCCAATTAAAACAAAATTGGGAGCATCCAGTCTTCTGCCAGTCAAACCTCAGTCATGCTAGATCTCTCCCAGCCACCAAAAGAAAAACAGAACTCATCTAATACTACTTCTCAATCTAAATCAAGTCAAGAAAATAAGAATGAAAATTCTAAGGATGGTGAAATGAAGGAAGCCTCAACCTCTCGCAGTCGAAGCTCCTCCCCCAAAAGTAGGAGCAACGGTCCTGTCCCAGTCCTACCCAGATGGCAATAACCAATCACATTATTATTCAGAGGAACTGCTGTAAATGGTAAATGGATTTATATAGAACTTTTCTACTCCTACAAGTACTCAAAGCGCTTTACAGAGTATGCCTGACATTCACCCATTCACACACCGGTGGCGGAGGCTGCCATGCAAGGTGCCAACAAAACTGTTGTGGTTTTAAAGCTAATTTTTCTGAACTGCTGCATTTGGCTGCTCTGTTTAATCCTCGTGCCTTTTGTCTCCAAGAGACTCACCTTTCACCAAATGATATATCTTTAAAAAATGATTCAATGTTTACTGCTTATGGCCTAAACCTTCAGCGTCCTTCTGGTGGAGCAGCTGTCTTAGTAATGACATCATTCATAGCCATTTTGTAGTTACTACTCAGTTACAAGTAATAGCAGTTCGCCTAACTCTTCATAAAGTAATTACCTGGTGTTCTGTCTATATTCCACCTGATGTGACTGTAACATTGCAAGAAAAGGGTGATCTAGCTGAACAACTGCCACCCCCATACATTGTTTTAGGGGATTTTAATGCACATAATCCTGTATGGGGAGAGAATTACTCAAATGTGAAGGGCAAGGCTCTAGAGGATTTTATCATTAAAAATGACTTAAGCCTGTGGAATGATCTTTTACCTATTTGCATCCAGGTCATGGAACTTATTCAGCAATTGATTTATCCATATGTGATCCTGACATTCTGCTTGACTTTTCCTGGCAAGTCTTGAGTGGGAGTGATCATTTCTCCTTTTCTCTACAGAAGCAAATATACAGTTATGACCTCCAAGGTGGATTAAAAAAGCAAACTCTTCTTTTTCAAATCTTTTTCAAGATCTTTGTGCTGTACAGCTCATTTCATCATGCCCCACAATATTGAAAATCCTGTTGATAGTTTTACTAAAACATTGATTGCAATTGCAGATGAAACTGTTCCAAAGACCTCAGGAAAGCCATACCATAGGTCCAACTCATTGTTTGATGATAGCTGTAAAAACGCTATTGGAGCCCAAAAAAAAGTAGAGAGAGTTTTTAACAAGCATCCAACTATTGAAAATTGTACTAAATTGAAAATCTGCCGAGCTCAAGCACGTAGGACCATCAATGAGACTAAGACATGTTGGTGAAAGTATGTATCAAGTCTTACATCTAATGTACCTTCAAAAAAGGTTTGGAGTTTGATTAAAAAGATGAAGAGCAAATAAGGAGACTCACAAGTTCAAAATGTCAGCAAAGTTTTCTAACAACAAAGCAAAAAATACCAAATAAGCTTGCAGAGACATTTGAAAAGAATTAATCTGTGGAAAATTGATGCCTTGAATTTCAGGTTTTGTGCAAACACTTACCATCTAGTGCATTTTCCCATCTCCTGGAAATATTTCATGTGATATGGGAATCAGGAAAAGCACCAAAGTCTTGGCAAACAGCATTAATTATTCCCATTCCTAAACCAGGAAAAGATCATGATCACTGATCCCAACAATTTATTTTGTATATTTATATCATTTGGAAGTCCAACTAGGAACTACTTTTTCAACTCCACATTTGCAAGAACTAGAAGTTCCTCAGGGTAGTGTTCTTTCTGTCACTTTTTTCAGTGTTAAAATCAACGGTGTTGCAAAAGTAATCAGCTCAGCTTTTTTTTGAGCCTTGGAGCTTTTATAACTTCCCCAGTTCAGAATCTCTATGTGGAAGCAAATTAACCTTCCCTTCAGTTACGGCGCTTAAAGCTGGCTTTACAGTATGCAATCGAACTTAAAGCAAGCAAAAATAACCCTGCCTATTCTACAGTGTTTCACCGTCAGTTTTTACAATTTTATGAGGCCAGACCAAAGTATAGAAGACATTTTGGAATTCTAATAAAACCTTTCCTTGAAGACTTGAATGTTAATTTGGACAATCTAATACCAACTCATTTTTGTTCCATTCCTTCTTGGAAGAAATCAAGCACCCATCTGAATGAATAGATTTTTTTCTCTTTTTTTTGATGTACAGCAGCATTTCCGTTTACACACTATCATCTATACTGATGGCTAAAAAATGGATAACAGTGTGTCATCAGCAATAGCAGCTGGTTGAAATCAATGTGGCCTACGCATTCCAGAACTATGTTCAATTTTTACAGCTGAAGCTCAAGCCTTGCTTTTAGGTCTTGAATATATAGAAGAGACCAGCCAGCAGGATTCTTTAATTTGTACAGATTCTAGATCATGTCTTCAGGCACTGGAGTTTTTAAAAACTGATCATCCTCATCCTCCAATACTGTGGAACATTTTAAAAATCTGAGTTTAAACATTTTTCTTTTTGGTTGGGTCCCTGGCCATTTGGGTCTGAGTGGCAATGAGAAGGCAGATAGTGCTGCCAAAAAAGCCTTGAGTGAGGAATTTACTGAATGTCAAATCCCTGCCTCAGATATTAGCCTGTACTGTGTTCTTATATCTTCAATAAATGGCAAACTGAATGGGATGAATGTCGTAATAGTAAATTACATGAAATAGGCTACTCTGTTAAGAAAAGAGTAATATTTTCTTTCTGATCTATACATGATCAAGTCGTGTATACTAGATGTGGAATTGGACATGCTAGATTAACACATGATGGCGTATAGCATTCTTCTGTATGATTAGCAGTTCGCAAGTAATCCGGTCTTGAAATGACATGAAATTTCTTTATTGTCCCCAACCCCCATCCCACCCCAAAGTAAAAATTCTTTTCCATGTCATAAGTTGTTTTCAGACCCCTGTCAGTCATATAGGACAGATGCTAGAAATGTCATTCCAGGACCCAGAACAGCAATAAAGAGGAATATCATGCAGCCTTGTGTCTATTGCAACCCATTCTTCTCAGTGCAATAAAATAAGAGTACAATATGAAAATGAATAAAATGGTATGTCATACATTTTTGTCAGTATTTTTTTGCAAATTGTAGTCATACAGTATCCCACTATCATGGCAGTTGTATTGCCAAATTCCAGACAACCTCCTCTATCCAAATGTGAAAAGATATTTATTATGGCATGCTTCCAATAGTGAGATATCTGCAAAAATGTCTGCAAAAACACTTCCAGATTTGGATGACCTAGACTGTCCTGAAAGATTACATTAAGTGTAGATGTATAATGACTGAGATAAGAGCTTAAAAGGGTTCATAGGGTTAAACAAAAGTTGTGAAGGGGACACTTTTGCAAACCACTAAGACATGTAGTGAAATTGCATTCTGTAAACCTTATCTGTGCAAAGTGCAAAGCATGTGTGTGTTTGGGAGTGAGGGTTACTATGGTTACTCTGGAAAACTTAGTAATAACCTTGATGTGTGTTTTGAACTTAAAGATATACCACGTAAGTCTGTATTTTTTTTAAAACTACGTAGCTCCCCTTACAGTTGCCGTTTTTATATCTGCCAGGGAGGTTATGTTTTTGCCTGCGTTTTTTTTCTTGTCTGTTTGTCTGTCTTTGTGCAAGATAGCTTGAAAAGTACTGCATGGATTTGGATGAAGTTTTCGAATAACGTGGGTATTAGGACATGGAACAGGTGATAAAATTTTGGTGGTGATCTGGAACACCATCTGGAATTTGTTTCGGATTAGTAACCCTATTGCCTTGGCGGAAGTCTGCGCCTTCTAAGTGCTTTTCTAGTTTTATTAATCCAACAGCAATGCCCTAAATTCTTACCCTACATGTGGATTTGTTTACAAACCAAATAATAGGAACCAGTGTGGCTTGGAGTGCACCTGTAAAATTAAGATTTGATTTTATTTAGGAGATATTTATGCTTGCATTTTTATTGTAATCATGAGTGCTCTTTAAATTTAACAGGATTCGTATGGAGATACCCCACTTCACGATGCCATTGCGAAAGACTTCCAACATATTATTGAGATCCTTACTTCAGTGCCTAGTATTGACTTCACTCTTCAGAATAACCGTGGTTTCAACCTGCTGCATCATGCTGCTTTGAAAGGGAACATGCTGTAAGTTATGAGACCACTTTAGACACTCATTGCATTGGCATTGGAGTTGTAGACTGTGGCCTGCACCAGAGGTGCAATACCTTGCTGATTTATTGTTGTTGTTGTTGGGGCACAAGCTGTGAGGCTGTGCCCACACCAGAGATGACCCTATCTGGCCCACAGCCTATATTTGGTCTCGCTGGATTAATTTTGTCATTAACATTAAGAACATTTGGTGTCTACACTAACTTTTTTTTTATTCACAGTGCAACGAAAACTATACTAGAAAGGGCACGGCAACTAGTTGATGTGAAGAAGGATGATGGCTTCTCAGCATTGCACTTGGCAGCCTTGAACAACCATTGTGATGTTGCTAAAATTCTCATCAAAGAGGTCTGGTACACATGAACACCGAAATGAGTACTCGTAGTCCTTACAACTTACTGTTAAATTGTCATTATCATTATGCTTTTATCACATAGTTTTTATACCATAATTTCCTGAATACTAAGTGCACTGTGAATAAACATGCATTGAAATGATTTATGTAAATGGTAAAAAAAATGAATTATTAGCCACCACCATGCATTAACAAAAAAATTGCGTGTGTGAGTGTATGTGTATATATATATAGGCACTTCCATGCAAAACTGTCACATCCATAATGGCAACACAGTGCCATTGTATGGTATGATGAGAATGACGAACTAATTTCATGAAATTTTACACATAATCATTCACATCAGTGAGTAACAGTTTGCATGGAATTGCATGTATATATTACTGCTCTCAATATTAATGCGTTAATGTGTGTGATTAATGTAGAAATAATTTTAAATGTAAATAAAATTTAATGAGTTAATTTTAAAGCATGACAAAGCTAGACTCGGCTGTGTGGTTGAAGGGTAGACTGTCACAAAACAGAGCGAATCGGACCCAAGAGCATCACGAGCGTAAGGGGTAAGGGGAGTGTGTGGATGCTCCTTGTGCGTTGAGTCGGGCAGCCAGGACTGGAGAGCAGAGCATAGAGAGGGTGGCCCGGGCTCGGGCCCATGTGCGGCGACAGCGGCAAGCGGAGGCAAGAGCAGATGGGCAGGAGGCTCCTTCTTCCTGGCTGGGGAACAGAGGTGGTTGGTACCCATACATGCACTGGAACGGAGACATCCCAGTGGCTGAGCAGGAGAGGGTTAGTTGTGGGCGTATTCAACCCACACCAGTTGCTGGACCCAGGAGGTAGGGTTGCGGAATGCCATGCAGCGGAAAGCCTTCTCCAGTTCTTAGTTCATATGCTCCGTCTGGCCATTTGACTGGGGATGAAACCCAGAGGTCAGGCTCACTGTGGGCCCCAGTAGGCGGCAGAACTCCTTCCAAAATTGGGAGGAAAATTGGGGGCTGCGATCTGAAACGATGTCCTTGGGGATGCCGTGGAGTCGGAACACGTGGAGCTGGACCACCTGGGCCCTTGGCTGACGGAAGTTTTGGGAGCAGGATGAAGTTGGCCATCTTGCTAAACCGATCCACTGCGGTGAGGATGACCATGTTCCCTTCAGATGCAGGCAGGCCGGTGATAAAATCCATGGCTATGTGGGACCATGGGTGCGTCGGCACCGGCAGAGGTTGAAGAAGACCGGCTTGTGGCTGGTTGGAGGATTTGTGCGGGCAACAAGTGTGGCAGGCCTGGACGTACTCCCGAACATCTCTCTCTATGGATGGCCACCAGAATCGTTGGGAGACCAGATGGCAGGTGCGGGCAGCTCCCGGGTGGCAGGCCAAAAGGGAGTCATGTCCCCACTGGAGAACCTGTGAGCGCAGCTGGTCAGGCACAAACAGGCATCCCGCAGGGCAGGCACTGGGACTGGGCTGGTTCTGGAGAGCTCTCAGCATGAATTTTTGACATTTCAGGTCAGAGCCACTAAGATGCGGGAACCGGGTAGAATGGGTACTGGCTCCAGGGTGGCGTCTTCCTTTTGGAACTGGTGGGAGAGGGCATCAGGCTTGATGTTGCGGGACCCCGGCTGGTAGGAGAGGGTGAAATTAAACCGGGTGAAGAAGAGGGACCAACGGGACTGTCGGGGGTTTAGGTGCTTCGCCGTTTGGATGTACTCCAGGTTCTTATGGTCCGTCCACACCAGGAATGGAACAGAGGCCCCCTCCAACCAGTGACGCCACTCCTCTAGTGCGAGTTTCACCGCCAGCAACTCCCGGTTCCCGATGTCATAGTTGCACTCCGCTGGTGAGAGTCTTCGAGAGAAGAACGTGCAGGGATGGAGCTTGTTATCCTCAATAGACTGCTGTGACAGGACGGCGCCGACCCCCACATCTGAGGCGTCGACCTCAACGACAAGTTGTCGGTCAGTGTCAGGCATCTGGAGGATGGGGGCCGAAGTGAAGCGGGCCTGAGGGTGGCAAAGGCGTTGTTGGCTGCCGGGGTCCATTGGAAGGTCTTTTTGACGCTGGTTAGGGCAGTCAGGGGAGCAGCAATGGAGCTGTAATTCCGAATGAAGCGTCTATAGAAGTGGCAAAATCCAGATTTTGTTGCAGCTTTTTCCGGTTCTCGGGAACAGGCCAGGAGGTGACAGCTGACACCTTGGCAGGATCAATCTGGACACTCCTCTCTGCCACGATGTACCCCAGGAAGGACACGGTCTTTGCGTGGAACTCACATTTCTCTGCTTTGATAAAGAGTGAGTTCTCCAGGAGGCGACGAAGGACCAGTTGAACGTGGTGTGTGTGCTCTGCCTGGGTCTGGGAGAAGATGAGGATGTCATCCAGGTAAACAAACACAACCCGGTTCAGCATGTCACGCAGCACATCGTTTATCAAGGCTTGGAAGACCACCGCCGCATTGGTTAAGTCGAATGGCAACGCCAGGTACTCGTAATGGCCGGTAGGGGTGTTGAATGCCGTCTTCAATTCGTCGCCCTCACGGATCCGCACCAGATGATAGGCATTGCAGAGATCGAGTTTAGTAAAGACAGTGGCCCCCTGGAGCAGCTCGAAGGCAGAGGCGAGCAGTGGCAGAGGGTACCGGTTCTTCACAGTAATTTCATTGAGGCCTCGGTAGTCAATGCAGGGGCGTGGTGTTCCATCCTTCTTCCCCACAAAGAAGAAGCCGGCCCCAGCAGGGAAAGAGGATGGCCGAATAATGCCCGCTGCCAAAACATTGGAGATATACTCCTCCATGGACCGTCTTTCAGGAGCGGAGAGAGAGTAGAGGCGGCCCCGGGGGGAGCGGTGCTGGGAAGGAGGTCAATGGCGCAGTCATAAGGTCGGTGCGGCGGTAGTGATGTGGCCTTAGTCTTGCTGAAGACCTCCCATAGGGGATGATAGCATTTGGGAACGTTGGACAGGTCAGGAGTGGAACTTGTGGGATCAGAGCAGGCAGGAGATGAAGCAGCGAGCAGGCAGGTCTGGTGGCAGTCCACCCCCCACTCCCGGACCAACCCGGTCCACCAGTCTAGGTGTGGATTGTGCTGCCGTAGCCAGGGGTAGCCCAGGATGAGGGGCTGACCCCGAGAGCAGAGCAGGTGGAAACGGATGGCCTCCTGGTGGTTACCGGATAAACTCATCCTCACTGGTTCCGTGATGCGAGTAACTGTGCCCAACAGGTGACCATCCAGGGCTCAGACGGGTACCGGGATAGGCAGCGGATGGTCCTGCAGGCCCAGCCATCGAGTGAGGTTGGCGTCCATGATATTGGCTTCCGCACCAGAGTCTACAAGGGCGGCCAGGGTGTGTGTGGATCCCTGAAGGTGAAGTGTCACTTGGAGCAGGGGTTTACCATCTTTGGAGGCCAGGGTGTTCATCGAGCTCAGGTGTATGCCACCTTGGCTTCCTCTGTGGCGAAGTTCCTCGGCTGCAGGTTAAACAGCAGGCGGCAATTTGTGATGAACGCCCGGACCTGGGCAGAGTCACCGTTGAACCTCTCCGGGCTTCCTACACAGCGTTCGGAGAAGCCTATTGCGGCGAGTTCTGGCGTCGGGGCTGGTGTTGCTGGTGCTTGTTCAGTGGGCGAGATGACAGGAGCCGATCCGACAGGAGGGTTGGCGGGTGGAGACATCATCCGGGTCAGGAGCTGCGTAAGCGCCGTCAGCTGTTGCTGTTGCTGCTGGAGCAGCTGCTGTTGTTCCTGGAACTGGCGCTGTTGTAGCTGGAAGTGCTGGTACTGTTGGTGCCCGATCTGGAGCAGGGAAGCGATGTCGCCAGTCATGCGATGTATCTCTCCCTCCGTACACTCCAAGCGCTGCATGGCGGAGGGAGGCTCCGACATGTCAAGGTCAGAGGTGGTGGGCACGTGCGCTGGGTCCATGTCTGGTCAGACCGTTCTGTCACAAAACAGAGCGAGTCGGACCCAAGAGCGTCGCAACTCACAAGAGTTTATTTAGGGTAAAGGGTAAGGGGAGTGTGTGGATGCTCTTTGTGTGTTGAGTTGGAAAGCCGGGACTGGAGAGCAGAGAGCAGAGCGTAGGTCGTGGGCAGGCAGTGGGTCGGAAGCTGGGGCTGGAGAGCAGAGCGGAGGTCGTGGGCAGGCAGAGGGTCGCAAGCCAGGGCTGAAGAGCAGGGTGTAGGTCGTGGGCAGGCAGCGGGTCGGAAGCCAAGGCTGGAGAGCAATCAGAAGTCGGGCCAGTCCGGAGTTGTCAACGGGGAGGTGATCGAGCAGGGGACGAAAAACAGAGAACAGAGACAGGCAGGGGAACAGGACGGAGACACGGGAACAGGCAGATGACAGGAACAGATAAACAGGTACAGTCAGGTAGCAGGCTTGGAGAACAGGAGCGAGAGTCAGGGTCTTGGTGCTTGCCGAGCGTGAGGAGCTGTAGGTTCGCAGACGGTCTGATAAAGGACACTGGAAAACATGGGGTTTAAATACACAGAAAAACTAACAGACAACGAGCAGCAGGTGGCAAAAGTAAATGATTGAAACAGCAGAGCAGGTGTGAGTGGGAGGGGCATGTGATTAGGAAAGTTACTGAGAGTGTGGTGTTAGGTACCGGCAGGCAGGCATGACATAGACAGTTCCATTCAAAGTAATTTGGTGAATTGTGCTACATGAATGCGGGCACACTTGACGCAGAACCATAACAGGGAAACAATGGCAACAAGGTAACAAGTGCCCTTTGCATTCAGTCAACACAGAGCCATAAGTCAGCCAGAGAGCTCTGTCCGGGGATAAAAGAGTTTCTCTTTAACATAAGTATAAGCAGCAGAATACAAGCAGCATGATGATGGTTGTAATGCTTCATAATGGCAATTTTAGAAGGGCTGACGGACATGTTGAATGAGAATGCAAGGAAAAGACCAAACCCCAGTAGATTTGAAGCAAGGGAAGTGTGCAGAATTTGAGCTCCTGGGATGCAAATGGGGAGGGGGGGGGGAATAATCATCTGTTTGGTCACCCCTGGGCAACCCTGTTGTAGACAGCCTGTGGCAAGTACACTGTTTCATGTTGGTTTCATGTGTGTAGGAAACCAGTTAGTGCAACTTTCCTGAAGCGTGACTTTCTTTCTTCACAAAAAAATAAAGAGGAATTCTAGAACTTTGAATGTGTCATTAATTGTGATTAATTGTGATTAACTTAAATTTTCTATTGTGATTAATCACATACATTTTTTTAATCGATTGACAGCACTAATATATGTACAACTTTATGTAGTGCTGAAGCAAGAAGCTAATGTTTTCCACAGCATGGGTACCCTCCCCAGTTGCTGACTCGAAATGAAGACATACTGGAGTGGCTCCCCCAGTTCCACAGCTTAGACCTTGAGTAGTCTTGGGCAACTTCGCCTGGGCTAGCAACCTTTAGTTTCAGTCTCCTCAGCTCTTCTCTGACCTGGCCTGTGCTGAGCGTGGAGGGTGGGGTGGGGTGGGGTGGAGTACTTGCTGTGTTCAGTAGCAGAGGTGAGGGAGAGGTGGTAGAGTGCAGTGGAAAGTCACAGGTTGGCTGGAGAGAGGTAGGGGTGTTGGTTGTGTAGTCAGCAGTGGCAGATACTCAATTGTCAATTTTTTTTACTTCTATTTTTATCTTTGCATGTACTGGATAAAAGTGCCAAGAACCTATAAACATTTGAAGAACACATTTAGGGAATATCTTGAAATTTCGTGCAAATGTTCATACAGATTAGATTTCATCAATGTCAAACATGTAGGTCACCATAATATATGGTGACTGAAACTGAACTGGTTAAGAATTGCATAGAAGTTTTTGATTGCATGAATAGTCAGGTTGTTTGAGATAACTGAGGAATCACCAACATAGTCATTTTCGTAACGCTGAATTTTAGTTATTTCAGTAGCTAGCCAAGTAACAGGTTTTGTTGCACTTTTCTTTACAAACAGGTGCGCTTAAAATGGCAACTGCTCTCTATCTGTAGGGTCGCTGTGATGTCAATATCCGCAACAACCGCCACCAGACAGCTCTACAGCTTGCAGTTACTCAAGGTCATGTCGAGCTGATACAACTGCTTGTGGTGGAAGGGGCAAACGTGAACATGGAGGATGAAGATGGTGACACTGCTATGCATGTAGCTCTTAGCCGAGAGACACTGGCAAATGTCATGCTTGCCACAGATGGAGAAGGATCATCCTTGCACAGCCTGGTGAGCTCAGTGCATAAAAATACATTTCTGAGAAGATAGGTAAAGGAGAACTCATGTTGGAACTTGCATCCCTGTTGTTAGAGGTCTAATGTAATTCACCACTTAGGCTTAAAATGTCTTTACAAGTTCTATGCAACATGGCTGAGAGTCTCATGAAGATGCTTTTATGCTTGTTTAATTCCACAATGTGAGGAAAACATAAATTATAAGTTAACACAAGCAGTCACTTTTATTTATTATTTCTATATTTTTGTCTTTGGTCATTGCTGTAATCATGGTAGTTGAATGGCAGAAACACATATCCATTAGGTTCTTTACCATGTTGCACAGTTCTCATGACTTATCGGTCCTCTACAAAGAAGCAATGTGCAGTAAAACAAAAATATTTGTGTAGATTTGAACAATAATTATTTGTCAGCATTCACACTTATGATAATGTTTCCAAGACATGATATAGACCATAGGTCCTATACACAAAACAACCCCAAAATCAGCTCAGACCTCATCTAAGTCAGCCTACTGACAGCTGGATTGCTACCACTTTTGTTTTTAAAAAGCCATTTGAGGGGTTAAATGCTGCATTAAACTTTATAGGATTCGATGCCAGTCATATTTGCTAATGAAAGAACAAGTGGTATAATGTCCACAGCAGTGGTTCTTAACTGGTCTGGCCTTGGCCCCACGATTTTTCTTTGTCAGTGAGTTGCAACCCAGATTTTATAGCATTCCAATTAACACCATATTCAAAACTGTTAGCGTAATAGATGCCAGCTAGCCTAGCTGTGCATGTAGAACATTAGTGAAACCTCCCTCAAGAGACTCCTAGTCAGTTGACTGGGAGACTGGGCTTTTCGGTTGACTGGCTAGGGTTCTCAACTCCCTATCCGAGACTGCTGTGAGGTCACAGGTTCAGTCTCTGAGCTGGACTGCGTGGGATGACCTTGGTTACAGTGGTGCAGTGAACCTGGAGGAGAGTGGGATTTAGGCGGCTGAGTGTAATGGATGCAAGCTAGCCTAGCTGTGCATGTAGAATGTCAGTAAAACATTCCTCCTGACATCTCATGAGCCTCCTAGTCAGTTGACTGCGAGCCTGGGCTTTTGGGTCAACTGGCTTGGGTGCTTGACTCCCAATCCAAGGTTGCTGTGAGGTCACAGGTTCAAGCCCCAGGCTGGACTTTGCAGGATGACCTTGGTTACATTACGTTAACATAAAAATAGCAGAAGAATACGAACAGAAACCGGCCTATTTCAAACTATCTGGGATATGGCCCAAACTACATCTTACTTATATGGAATGTCATTGTATCATATTTTCTTTTCCATTTAAACTGATAGATGAGCCAACTGGTGACTGGGTCACTAGAGAATTGGGGGTGTGCTTTTTCTTCTGCAGAATTTTAGAATCTCTCATGCCTAGCATTAGCAATGTGTGTTGTGAATATCCTGTTTTGTGTAAAATGTCACTTTAGGAGACACATCATTTCAAAAACCCTCCATAGAAATGTATTATGGCAAAGATGGTGGAATTGAGAAACTGGAAGCCCTGCCCTGCAGTGAAAGTAGACAATCACGTTGTTCGAAGCAGCATGATTGATGGTTAGCATTTTGTTTCTCTCCATCATAGCCATGTAGCGAATATTGGCGCAGGCACAGTGAGCAAATTCATGTTTAGAATAATGTCTTTTAATGTCTTTTAATGTTTAATCCCAATTTTTTTCTGAAAATTTCAGTACATGGATTTTACTCCTGAGACCTTCCTAATACACAAATATTATGCACTTTTTAATTTTATGTTAGTTAAATTGGTGAAATTTTAAGTTTTATACTTGGTCACAATTGTAACTGATGGGAAGCAACATAGTCCGTTTTTGGAAAGATTCATATATATTGGTCAATAAAGCCTATTTTCACGCTTGAAATCTTAAAATGAAAGCAGTGATAACAGTGCTCACTAAGCACAGAATAATGAGTCACAATTGTGACTCTTAGCATACACCTCTCCTAAGCAAAACAGATAAAGCGGGGGGTAATTCGCAACACTGATCATTAGTAGAGCCCTTCAAAAGTATGTGTGCCAAACATGATGGTGTTTTCTGTAAATTAAGATATTTTAATTACCTTCTTTTATGGAACTTTGAGGAAGATATTCCACTTCACAGGTACAAACAGGAAGTGAAGTGATGTGGTAATCTAGAAATCAAGTCTTTTTTTTTTTCATTTTTAAGTAAAATTTTTCACCCAAACCCAACAAGAGCAATACTTGATCCACCACAAGAAAAAAAACAATTGGTCACTTTTGTTACCAATGGGATTCAGTGGGTTAAAGTGTTATTTGGGCAACCTCCACAAAAGTATTTACACCTTTCAATTCAGATTTAAACAAGGACTCACACTTTTTAAGTGAATATGACCTGCGAATCTGGAGATATGGACATCCCCCTATTCATTTAGATAGGGCCTGCACTTGTTAGCCAAAAAAACTGTCCGAAGGTGTCACCAAGATGGCTGCCAAGTGAAGGTGCTTGCCTTAGAAAGCTATAGTCACCCTTTCGCTTGTAACTGGTGCTTTTAATTTTGCTTTGGCCTTGGATATTTTTAGGGGTTTTTTTGCCTTTATTCTTATAGGACAGTAGAGAGTGACAGGAAATGAGTGAGAGAGAGAGAGATGGGTAAGGATCGGTAAATGACCTCGGGTTGAACCTGAAACGGGGTCCCCAAGTTTATGGTACAACGCTTCAGCCCACTTAGCCACAATGCCCCTTGCAGCGTAGATTTTTCAGTATAGGGCCCACAAACTCACACAAAATGTAAGAGTACATTTGTACATTTGAAATGAATAATATAAATACGAATACAAATAAGTAGCAATACATAAATTCAGTTCAATTCAGTTTTATTTATACAGCGTCTTTTACAATATTATTGTCTCGTGGTGCTTCACAGCAGGAGCACCCAAGAGCAACAGGGGCAAGGAAAAACTCCCTTATGTTCAGTTAATCGAGGAAGAAACCTTGGGCAGATCCACGACTCAAGGGGCTAACCCAACTGCCAGGGGTCATGCAGAAAAATTACAATCAGTAGTAACCATGACAGACTGCAAGTTGCCTGTGGTTTTAGCTAAGGTTCATAATAGTTCATATTAGTATTATTCCACTTTACATTACATGGTAGTCAGTCCATAGGTGGTTATCAGGAATTATGGCTGGAAAATGTAGCAGACATAGTGACAAACTCAAAGGAGTGAGATGGGTCATGGGGCTTGGCACGGCATGACAGCTGCATAACTAAGGTATGATGCATGGCAACCCAACACCACTGCAGGGATGGTCAGTGGCTGCCATGCCTCGCAACTGGGGACAACAGCAGAGGCAGTCCCTCCCAAAAGACCAATGAGAAGTGATGATTTGCCATGCACCATCCCTAACTATAAGAAACAGTAAAGAGGAAGGTTTTAAGTCTAGACTTAAAGGTATTGAGAGTGTCTGCTTGTCAAATGTTGGGGGGGGGATTATTCCACAGGAGGGGTGCCTGGAGGGGTGCCTCATCGCCCTTGAGGGCTTTGTTGGTTAGGAGGAGTATTTTAAAATCAATTCGACTTTTAATAGGGAGCCAATGTAAGGAAGCAAGGATAGGAGAGATATGTTCATATTTTTTAGTCCTGGTGAGTGTTCGGGCCGCAGCATTTTGTATTAATTAGGTATTACTACACCCAGAGAACAGAGCATTGCAATAATCGAGCCTGGAAGTAATAAATGCATGTATTATTTTTTCAGCATCCTCAAAGGATAGGAACTTTCTAACCTTAGCAATATTTTGTAGGTGAAAAAAGATGTTTTCGAAATGTGTTTTACATGCCTATTTAGAGAGAGGTCCTGGTCAATAATTACCCCGAGGTCTTTAACTTTTGCATTACATGACAGTGACAGGCCACTAAGTTTTGGTGAAGGGGTATAATGTTGTTCAGCTGGTTAGGGCCAATCATCATAACTTCCGTTTTATCAGAATTTAAACATAGGAAATTATTAGTCATCCAGGTTTTTATGTCTAGGAGACAGGCATCAGGTTTAGTCATTGGCATATAGTCATTATATGCCAATGTCTAAATAAGACACTTATTAATAAATATACTTATTACAACATGTTGCATGTATTAAAATATTAATTTTAAAATTAAAATTTCAAATGCTTTTCACTCTGAGTTCAGAGTTCTGAGTTCAGAGTTCTGAGGCAGTCTGTTAAACCTTGACATTTTTAAGTATTTCATCTAACTAAAAACATCAGTGCAAAAGTGACACTAATAAAATAATAAAATGAGAGTGAAGTGAATGTATGTGAATGAATGTGAGTGAATCACAGTCACAGGCAATCCAGTTAAGATAAAAATCTTGGCTTTGGCTTTGGATGAATATTCTAAAAATCATGTCCTCTTCAGCTGCATGATGCCCAAAAAGTTGTTCAATAGGTAGGTCATGGTGGCTCTCTGCACCCATTTCCATCACTGGAAAACCAGTTCCAAAAGTGTGTCCAAATCCAAAGGAGCTTATAAAATATAACCTCTTTAGCTGTGTGATGCCCAATAAGTTGTAAAGTCACATGCAGCAGCAGAGGAATAATAGAAAAGCCCTCCAAAAAAAGAGGTAGACATCACATGCTTTGCACTTCCACATAGGTCTGTTTGTCTTCCCTGCAGTCTGCGTTGTGTGTAGCTCATGCTTTCCCTATGCATGTTTTGGAGTTTTTTTGTGGAGAATGAAGGCATTTGAATGAAGGCAATTTTCTAGGAAGTGAAGAAAGAGCTTCTTGTATCACTTAACTGTTTTGTGTGGTGTTGTGTAGTACTCGATCAATTGGTCAAATCCACACCACCTATGAACTTGTTGTACACTACTATCGGTTTGGGGAAGGGAACAGACTTGACTTGACTTGACCAGACCTGTTTTTCTCTCTCCACTCCATACATCCCCAGTGTAGGCAATAACACAACTCAGAGTTTCTCAGTTGATATGTAAACAAGTGAACAGGTATCTTTGTTTATACCGGTGAAATGGGGTGTTTTCTTATCTACTCCTACTAGACGAAGAGGCAATGACGCCATTGATTTCCCTTTTGCTTACCATCTGAATAGCTGAGGGGAATAGCTGCTGACTGAACAGCTGAAGATTTATTTTTATTCACTTTACAATGAGCCAATAATAAAATTCATTTCAAAATATACAATAAAATAAAATAAAATATATATTGTCTGTATTAATAAAATATATAGGTAACTCTTTAGATTAAGGTACACATATTCCCCATTAACTAGCAGCTTATTAGCATGCAAATTAGTAACATTATAGTCATTTTTTAGTCATTACAAATTGCTTATTAATACCTTATTCTGCATGAAATTATTCTACCCATAGTAAATTATTAATGTAGAATTTCTCTAATATAAACTCTTAATTACTGCTCATTCATAGTGTATCAGCTATTTGTTGTACATGAATTGTGATCTTAATATGCTTTAGTTAGTATAGGCCTTATAAGGCAGTAGTACAACAGGAACAGTTACCCTAATGTATACCCTGATCTGAAGTCTCTCTCTCTCTCTCTCTCTCTCTCTCTATATATATATATATATATATGAAAATTAGTAGATTCAAGGTTTCTAGTGGAGTCACTAATATAGCATAATACTAGGAGAAATACTTACAGAGCTTCAGATGTCTCACAGAGGGAGCACTGACCTCTAAGGGGCGGTGGTGACGTAGTGGTTAAGGAACCTGATTAGCATGCTAGTTGTCTGGAAATTTGGGTTAGTATCCCGGCTCACACAGTTGTGCCCTTAAGCAAGTTAGACTGCCCCTGATGTAACTGAGTAGTTGGCAATTGTAAGTTGCTAAATGAAAAAATGCAAATGTACATGTAAGGCTTAAAGAGGTTTGAACTATCCCTTGAAAGAGGTCCAGGGCCTTTAAGAGACTTTGAGGCAGCCTGCTACGTCTTGACATTTTGAAGTATTTTATCTAACTAAAAACATCTATGCAAAAGTGGCACATACGGTTATATTCTAGAAAAACTAGAAGATCTAGAAAATAATATAAGAGTAAAGTGAATGTAATAAAATTAGTTTTTATTAAACCCCCCCGACCCCGCCCCCCAGGGCAAAAAGTTCCCCTGGGGGAACTCGGACCTCTAAGCTGTGTTCACAAGTCAATAGACTTTAAAAACAAAGTGAAACTCACGAAAACCGTCTTTGAAACACTCTCATAAAAAACCACTGCAATGATGTTACTGGCCTGATTCTTAATGAAAGATATTAAAGATGTTAAATGAGCTTTATTTGGAGTATAATTCAGTACCCTAGATTAAAATAGAAACAAATAGAAATAAATAGTTGGAAAGTAGCTAAAGTAACTTTCTTAAAATAAACTATTTAGAATATAAAAGACCGTTCTAAGACAAACCAAACTAGAACAAACACATATTTAAACCTATTTAAACATGTTTAATCAAGAATTACCTCAAAGGATTTGAAAGTATTTATTACAAATCTCTAAATATTTATTGATCTATTTATTGAACTATTTATTCTTGTCTATCTATCCCAGTTCTTGACCTATTTCATGTTTATTCTTGTTCACTAAACTGCTAAGGAACTAACTAAGGAAGCAACATGTCTCCAACATGTCTCCATGTGTTAAACTTTTAACACCAAGAGACAGTCAGCAACCATGACCAAGAGACTGATTGGAGCATGGTGCAATGCACAAGTGACCATATGTGGCAGTGTATGCAGCTGCTTTTTAGATACAGGCTTTTAAGTCACGATGATCCCAAACTTCTTCTGTCAAGAAGACCTGCCTCATCTTCCCATCCACTTATTAAGTGACCTACTTGAAGTTGAGGGAGCGAATGGTCAGGAAGTCCCTTAAAGTTACCATCAGCTTCTCTAAGAACACCTTTGGAGTGGACATTGATGTTCCCACATTAGCGCTGATTGCACTTGATATGGACTCATCTCTGTCATCAGTGCTAGTAGGCAATGTTGCATCAGTTTTTTTTTACCAGGTGGCATACTGGTAACTGACGGGCTAGCAAGCCTGCCATCAAAGCAGCTTCACCACCTACCAATCATTCTCAAGTCAAGTTGGTTTTATCGTCATTTTAGCCATATACACTGTATATACTGAGACGAAACAACATTTCACCCTGGATTCAAGTGGTGCTACATTTAAGATATATAAAAAGACATTTGAGACAGGCTACATTTAGGGCACACTTAGGCTATATTTAGTCACACACATTATAGATATAGATAAAGTGCAGTTCCTATTTACTACTTAAGTGGAGCATTTAAGACAGACAACAGACAACAAAATACAGCGCACAAGTAGACTTGTAACAGAGCACTGATTGTTAGAAGTTAGGTAAGTTAGGTTCACAGTGAGGTGGAGGTAGAATATATAACATTTAGCAGTACCTGCAGTATCTTCTACCTTATGGCAGTAAGCAGAAGAGTGCATGGGACAGGTGTGTTGTGTCTTTTGGCTTTGCACAGACAGTGGGTGTTGTAGATGTTGGAGAGGAAAGGAAAAGTGGTCCCAGTGCTCTTTTCAACCATCTTCACAAGCCGCTGCAGGGCCTCTCGTTCTGCCACAGAGCAGTTTCCAAACCACACTGTGATAGCACTCCTGAGGATGCTCTCAATAGTTCCCCTGTAAAAGGTTGCCAGGATGGGGGATGAGATGTGGGCCTTGTGCAGCTTCTGCAGAAGTTAGAGGCATTGCTGGGCTTTCTTTGGTGTTCTTGGTCCACATGAGGTTGTCTGTGATGTGAATGCCCTGAAAATATGTGTCCTGGCATGGCATCATCCCTGGAGCGGTTTGGTACAATACGCAAACTGCATAGGATCCCCTGAGGCAGGGAGTTGGGACTTGATGCTTTTCATGACAAGCCTCTCGAAGCACTTCATGATGGTGGATGTAAGTGCAACTGGGCGGTAGTCATTGAGACAGGTCACTGTGGATTTTTACTTTGGTACGGGAATGATGGTGGTGGTCTTGAAACAGGTGGGGACAACACTGGTGCTCAGAGAGATTTTGAAGATTTTTTGGGGGGAGGGTTAGATTTCCTCGCTGCTGTGTCATTCTGTAGAACTGTGAGTAAAACTGGTTCAGTGCTTCAGGGAGGGAGCTATCACCATCACAGGAGAGTGAAGCTGGTCTGTAGTTGGTGATCGCTTGTATTCCCTGCCACAGGCGGCGTGTGTCTTTGGTGTCTTTGAAGTGGTTGTGAATTCTTTGGGCATGAGTGTGCTTTGCTGTTCTGATGGCCTGGGACAGCTTGGCTCTCACTTTTCTCAGAGCTGCCTCTTCCCCAGACCTATAGGCAGCATCCCTGACTACACATAGCACTCTTACCTCTGCAGTCATTCATGATTTCCAGTTGGTGATGGTCTTAGTGGTGGTTACTTCCTCATTGAACTAGCTGATGTAGCTAATAATGACTGAAAGAGGAAGGTTTTAAGTCTAGACTTAACCCTTTTACTGCCGCGGTCGCAATTTTGCGACAGGACGCGATCCTGAATAAACCAGCCTATTGTGTCATGTACGATGTTAAATGTTGTTAAAACTCCTGTCCACTAGTTGGCAGACATGTCGTACTTCATTCCTAACTCAGAATTACGTCATCTCCCAATGCAATTTTTTTGAGGAAGTTCCACTGAAACTGGATTTAGCGCGGAGCCAGTGTGGTAGTGAGCTATTGTTGAGCTAGCAATTTTGTGATAATGCTGTGGATTTATGCCAAAATGGCAAACAAAAAACTGTCTAGAGACAATGTCTTAGGTCTACTGTTTGCAGATTCTGATTCTGAAGGCAAATTTATGCCTTCAGAAGATGACGATCTGTCGTTCAGTGACCCTTCTTCTCCCGGCGCACCTGTGCCTTTCAATGGCGTGGCTGGACAAAGCATGTCGGGGCACAACAGTGCACAGTCAAACACTTCCAACCCTTTCCCTAACACTGGTGAAGGTGACACAAATGAATCCAGTGGTACTATTCGTAGGAGGGTTGGGGGACGTGGTAGTATCATTGGAAGTGATGTGAATCAGGCTGGAAAAAGTTTAGGTGTGGGAGCCTTCTACCGCGCTGCTCACGGTGTGCCTGTGCATGAGGAAGCCGTGTTGCGTAGTGGTGACGGTGTGATCCGTGAAGGGAATATCAAGGAGGATGGGAGAGGTGAACAGGGTCGAAGTGTGACTCGAGGAGCTGGTCGTGTCAGGGATAATAGTGGCAGTTCTGTCTGTGTGGGACTGTCAGCAGTCAGAGGAGAGGCATGCCAAAGGCCTTTAGACCTGCCATGTTGCCCTTGAACAAAGGGGACGACCCAGTGTTCATGCGACAAGGCAAAATGTTGGCCTGTGCATGGCACAAAGCGTCTCACCATGCTCACAACAGTCCATGGGCCAAACACAGCAAAGTCCAAGTGCATTCGGGCCAAACACAGCAATAGTGGCTACAGGGAAATAAACAGACCTCTCTGTGTTGATCAGTATAATGCATTCATGGGTGGGGTTGATACAGCAGGTCAGCGTATGAAATCATACCTTTTCCCACACAGATCCAGAAAATGGTACAACAGAATTTTCAACGCCATTTTGAGTATCAGCATGGTGAATACCCATATTCTCTATCGTCAATGTACTGCTGCACCACACAAGACGCTGAAGGTTTTTGTGCAGGATGTCATCACTGCACTACTGGATGGGTTCGGCAAGAGAGAGGTCAAAAGGGGGGGGGGAGACCTTCAGTGGAGGGAGGAGAAATGCCACTGTGTGAGGCTGACAGAACGTCACTGGCTATGCAATGCTGATGACCGACCAGATTGTGTGGTGTGTTCTGATCGTACCCGCCCCAAAGGCCGCCATCAGACCAAATACAGGTGTAGTCAGTGTGGAGTGGGTCTGTGTGCTGTGCCCTGTAATGAGAGATACCATACACTGAAAAATTTCAAACAGTGTCACCTGGATAGGTAGGCACACCGTAGGACTACCAGGGCAAAAAAACCAAAAAAAACAAAACACCCTTTACACACATTTGTTTCAATATGACACTATATTGGTTATACATTATGTTCACTTTTGGTTTTCTCTTTTCTTGTCTGAGCATAGAGTAAGTGTGTAACATTACAATAGGTGGGAGGGGATGAAAGTTCAGCAGTTATTCAAAATATGTATTTCATGACAATTTCCAAAATTCAAGATGGCTGCCACCCTTTGACATCACAATATGCAAATCAGATACTCCAAACATAAGTTTTGGGCCATTCTCAATATTTGCTTCATTTACAGTCATACTCAACATCACCACTGTCATGCCACAGCTTTTTGAAATTTAGATGTCATGTTAGCCTGCACACTAAAAAATCTGCTTACATGCATTTGTTATTATATGGCCCTGTACTAGCTATAATCTACACTGGTGGTTTACAATTTACAGTGTTTCTGATCATACAGTAAGTGTATAACATAATAACAGATGAGAGGAGAGCAGACTTTATGAAATAATTTCAATATTCATTCAAAATACTCAAAATTCCCCCCCAAAATCCATAATTCAAGATGGCCACCACCCTGTGACATCACAATATGCAAATTAGATGGGTAAATTTACTCCTAATATAAACTTTAGGTCTTCATCAATATTTGTCTCATTTACAGTCAGGCTCTATCTGTTACCAATATTAAGCTGCAGCCTTTTGAAATTTAGATATCAAAATCCATCTTTTTTGGAAAAAAACCTCAGCAGTAAAAGGGTTAAAGGTATTGAGAGTGTCTGCTTGTTCGATGTGGGGGGGGGGGGATTATTCCACAGGAGGGGTGCATGGTAACAAAAGGCTCTTCTTCCTATTGTAGATTTTGATATTCTTGGGATTACAAGAAGACCAGCATTCTTAGGGTTCTTAGGGTTCTAGGAGGGTGGTAAGGGACCAGTAAGTTTTTAATATATATTGGAGCGTGGCCAATGAGGGCTTTGTAGGTTAGGAGGAGTATTTTAAAATCAATTCGACTTTTAATAGGGAGCCAAAGTAAGGAAGCAAGGATAGGAAAGATATGTTCATATTTTTTAGTCTTAGTGAGTGTTCGGGCCACGGAATTTTGTATTAGCTGTAGGTTTTTGATACAGGTATTACTACACCCAGAGAACAGAGCACTGCAATAATCTAACCTGGAAGTAATAAATGCATGTATTAATTTTTAAGCATCCTCAAAGTATAGGAACTTTATAACCTTAGCAATATTTCGTAGGTGGAAAAAAGATGTTTTTGAAATGTGTTTTACATGACTATTTAGAGAGAGGTCCTGGTCAATAATTACTCAGAGGTCTTTAACTTTTGTGTTACATGACAGTGAAAAGCCACTGAATAAATTTTGGTGAAAAGGTTGAATGTTGTTCAGCTGTTTAGAGTCAATCATCATAACGTCCGTTTTATCAGAGTTTAAAGATAGGAATTTATAGGCTTCATAGAAAGGTAAAGCTGGGTATCATCAGCATAGGAGTGGAAAGTAATGCAATGTTGCCTTATAACAGATCCTAAAAGTAACATGTACAGGGAGGATAACAGGGGCCCTAGCACTGAGCCTTGGGGTACACCAAACTTTACTTTGGTGTGGGATGATGACTCATTATGAGCATGTACAAACTGGTAGCGACCATAAAGGTACGATTTGAACCAGGCTAATGCAGAGTCTTTGATGCCTATCATGTGTTCAAGCCTGTGTAGTAGGATACCATGGTCAATAGTGTCAAAGGCAGCAGAGGTCCAATAAGATTAATATTGATATTTATCCATTGAAGACTTTAACTAGGGCTGATTCTGTACTATGATTAGGTCTAAAGCCTGACTGGAAAGTTTCCTGGATATTATTTTCATTTAAGAAGCTACAGATTTGCTTAGACACTATTTTTTCAAGTATTTTTGATACAAATGAGAGGTTAGATATGGGTCCATAATTAGCAAGGACATCAGGATGAAGGTTAGGTTTTTTAATAGATGGTTTAATAACAGATGTCTCGAAAGATTTTGGGACATGCCCAGCCATGAGTGAGTCATTTATAATTTTAAGAATCGTCTCAGCCAATAGAGGGAGAGCAGCCTTAAGAAGATCAGTTGGGATAGGATCCAATAAGCATGTTGAGCTGAGGAGATCAAAGACGTAATTTCTGATATATTGGTGGGTGTGAATGAATCAAGGTATGCTACAGGTTGACTAGAGCCAGTTGTAACCATTACATGTGGTCCAACTGGATTTGAGGTTACAAGGGAGTCAAACGTCAGCTAAATGCAAAAATGTAAATGTAATAAGCTAGTGAATTAAAACATATCAAAACGCAGTCACTTAAGGTGTTTTCACTGGTTTATGAGTTTTTTTATGTTAAAGAGGGGAAATGTACGTAAGATTAGGCAAGGCTATTTGTATAGTGCATTTCTTACAAAAGGGCATTTCAATGTGCTTGAAGAAATAGTGTAATTGGGAAAAAAAACACATTTAAACTTAGAATAGAAAATGTTATTGGATCAGACCTTTGATTCTTCAGTGTAATTGCAAGACAGCATACAGAACTAAAAGATATTTCAAGTGGACACTAGATGGCGAGTCTACCCAAGGAAATCTAAACTGCAAGGACTGAAAAACCGCATTTGGATTGCTTACATGGTTTGACTTGAACAAATTGAACTGAGCTATTTAACAAATCTAATTGAACAGATCCTCCAAACTGAAATTAGGGTTGCAACATATTTATTTAAAGCTTTTTAATAGAAAGACTTTTACTTATATGTATGAATCGGTGAATGTATGAATGTGAATTGGTTAATCTGTTTTAAATTTTTTGTTTTCCTGTTCAAGTGAAACTGAAAAGTGAAGCAATTGCACTATCAAAAGACACACTTTAATTATTTACTTTTTACCTGCAAAGAAAAAGTTAGAATCTGTAAAGTAAACAATCACACAAACTTAAGGACACCTACCTGTTCCCTAGAAGAAAGAAGAGTTTACTCAAAAGAAAAATAACTAAAGCAACTGTTCCAAAAAGCCAATCTAACCAAACCAAACCAAACTAGAACAAATTTAAACACCTATTTAAACATGTTTAAACAAGAAGGGATTAAACTCAATGGATTTTAGAGTATGTATTACACATCTTGTACTGTAAATATTTATTGATATATTTATTTTACTTTATGTTACTTTTTATTCTATTCTGTTTATCACACTTATTGACCTATTTCATATTTATTCTTATTCAGTAAACTGCTGGCTTACTTATATAAACCTTCATGTCTCATGTCTCTTTCTGTACCACTCAACGAACCTAGAACTGGTCTAGTAGCTTAATTATTGTGGTTGCAGTGACACAAAAGCTACAGAATTGCACAGTATCTTTCCTCTTTCGTTTATTCAGACTCACTATGGAAATGTTTTGCAATTGTGTACATTTTCTTTTTTAACACTGTGTAAATCATAACATGCAACTTGTGTTTGATTGTGATCAAGTTAAACAGATCTGGACTGATGGGGAATACAGAGATTAATCTGGGAACTGCCATTGCCTGCTTCTTAGCACAAGAGGGGGCAGACATCAATTATGCCAACCACAAGGGCAAGAGTCCACTTGACCTGATCCCCAATCCCGCTCATCTGCAACTCATCAAGAGTTTTTTTGAGAAACACCGGTATGTTTACATGTGAAATATTGCTCTATGCAGCACTGATCATCACTGTACGATACACTTTATTATCATAAAGTAGAAATGGTTGAAAACTTGTATGTTTTTTTGCTTGTTATGTCCACAAAATTGTCAGTTTAGACCATATTCTCACAATACTTGCAATTGCCACAGGGATTACTTTCTCTGAGTTGACAGAGCCAAATGTCAACTTTAGCAACAAGCAATTTTTCCTAATATGTATATATATACATATATATCTGAGCTGCCTCTTTGCTGTAGTGTGTTACAAAGTAGGGTTTCTGAGTTTGCTCTTTTGTGGGTTTTGGACTCACGATTCCTTTCCTGTGACTGTGCTTTTGTAAAGGTATAGGTCAGATAACCCCTTTGTCTAAAATGGTAGTGCATATCGATAGATTGTGTTTGAAAACCATCATTGGGATCACAAATACGTCTTAGTCTCTGGATCTGCCCATAAGGAATGTTTTTAATGAGTCATGGTGGGTGAAAGCTATTTGTATGTAATATGGTATTTCAGTCCATTGCCGAAAATTGACGGAGTGTGCAAGAATTGTCATTGTCTTTCAAGATCGGAAGGTCAAGGAAATTTGTAACTTGCAAATCATACTCCAAACTAAACTTTAGGTTCTCATTTAAGCTGTTCACATAACCATGGAAATCTAAAAGCTCTTTTATTGACCCAGGGAAAAACAAAATCAAATCATCACCACCACACAATGTTTTCTTTAAAAGGATTCTGATGGGAAAAGATGAAACATTCATCACATAAACCTTAAAAAAGTTTTGCATAATTGGGAGCTAAATAACACCATCCTTTTTTCTTGTTCATATAGTTTGTCTTGAAAGACAAAAAAAGCATTGCTCTATTAGTTCCACTTTAAGATGCATACTAAAATCACCAGGAGGCATTAGGTCATAATGTCTGGATCCAAGGCAATGTTTTAAAGCCTTCAGACCTTCATCATGTACAATGTTGCTGAATAGTGACCGAATGTTGATTGTGCCCATAATTCCAAACCAGTGGAACCAATGTTCTCTTGAAAGAGCTAGTTGAAAGAGCTGTTGCTGACCAAATTACTACCAGTCCTTTTTGAGAAGATTTAATCTGGTTTCTGATCCTGCGACTCAGCTGAAACTGCCCTGACACGAGTTATAAATTGTCTGTTACTCTCAGTTGATTCTGAACAACAGTCATTGCTGTTGCTTCTTGATTTAAGTGCAGCCTTTGACATTGACTATAAAGTGCTTTTTAGAGAAGCATGTAGGGATCCAAGAGCCTGTGCTTTCATGATTTCACTCCTATCTATTAAGTCCTAATAAGACTGTCCTTCCAAAACTTCACCAGCACATTGATTTCCCAACAAGAGGGGAACATTTTGGACCTGGTCTACACAACTCACAAAGGAGCATGCAAGGCTTCACCCCTCCCCTGCATTGGAGTCTCTGACCACATCACTGTTTTGCTAATGCCAGCATACAGACTAAGAGTAAAAGTGGCCAAACTGGTTCTGAAGCAGGTACAAGTGTGGCCAGAGGAGGCCTCCACTGCTCTTCAAGACTGCTTTGACACAACAGACTGGGGAATGTTTGAGCAGGCAGCCACATACAATAACCACACAGGCATTAAGGAGTACACAGACACTGTCAGTTCTTACATCAGGAAGTACATCGATGATGTGACCCACACCAAAACCATCATCACTCAGATGAACCAGAAGCCATGGCTGACCGGAGATGTCCATCAGCTGCTGAAGGCCAGAATCAAAGCTTTCAGAGCTGGGGATGAAACTGGCCTGAGAACAGCAAGAGCCAACCTGTCCTGTAGGCAACCCTAGTCAGTGTGTACCTGGGTGTATGCATTTTTGTAACAGTTTGGTGTACCCCAGGGATCAGTCCTTGGCCCAATACTTTTTTCTATGTACATGCTTCCACTTGGTGATAAAATCAGAAAATACAGTGTAAACTTTAATTGTTTGGCGGATGATACACACCTCTATGTTCCTGTACAACAAGAAGACATTTCCCAAATCTTGCCTGTGTGTCAGAAATTAAGAATTGGTTGGGTTTGAACTTACTTTGGTGAATGCTAATAAAACCGAGTTATTGGTTGTGAGCTAAACATAGGCAGCCTGAAAAACTGAGTATCACTGTTGTTGGGTTTTCTATTACTCAGTTCAAATGTCCGAAATCTTATTTTTTATTATTGTTATTTAACATTCCAGTCTTACACCAGGGCTATTGCCAAAACAGCATTCTAGCTTCTCAGCAATATTGCTAAAATCTATTAGATCTATTAGATCTATTTTGTCAATGCATGATGCTGAAAAATTAATTCAAGCATTTGTGTCATCAAGACTTGATTATTGTAATGCCATATTCTCTCGTCTTCCTGACCATGCTATCAAAAGTCTTCAATTTGCTCTCTTGATGCTGGTCCCCTGGTCTTGCCACAAGTTCATAAAAAATCAGCTGGTGGCAGAGCATTTTTATTCCTTTTTCTGAACATATTGTTGCAGTCTCCAAGTCTTGTAGATACTCATTGTACAACATAAAGATCAGAATTTATCTTTAAGTATTTTTGCTTCTTTTTAACTTAAATGTTTATATTAAATTTAAATTTGTAGCCAAGCACATTTTGTTTTATTATAATGTTTTTGCATTATATGCTGCCTCGGATAAAAGCATTTACTATTAACATTTGAACATAAAAACATACTGTTGTACTGATTTCTTGAAACATTACCAATTATTATACATATTATATCTGACAAAATATATTTTAAGTATATTTTCATAAATGTAACCATAAGTTCAGTGTATAAGTCTTATTCCTATGTATCTGTGTCATAGGTTGCAGCAGCTCCAGGCAGTCACATGTGGTAACAGTGGCAGCAGTAGCAGCTTGAGAAGAGTTCATACCACACCCAATACCATGACCAACTTGACTATGCCCTGTGTTCCTGGCCCAAGTGAATGCCTCATCTGCTCAGAACTGGCACTGCTTGTAGTTTTTGCCCCATGCCAGCACAGTGTGGCCTGTGAAGGTATTTGCATGTACCACTGACACTAATTCTGTCATGCTTTGTGTCACATTCTGACTCACAAACAGAATCATCCTAAATTTCATTTCATTGTGAGATATACAATGGGTACGGAAAGTATTCAGACCCCTTAAATTTTTTACTCTTTTTTATATTGCAGCCATTTGCTAAAATCATTTAAGTTCATTTTTTCTCATTAATGTACACACAGCACCCAATATTGACAGAAAAATACAGAATTGTTGACATTTTTGCAGGTTTATTAAAAAAGAAAACAGAAATATCACATGGTCATAAGTACTCAGACCCTTTGCTGTGACACTCATATATTTAACTCAGGTGCTGTCCATTTCTTCTGATCATCCTTGAGATGGTTCTACACCTTCATTGGAGTCCAGCAGTGTTTGATTATACTGATTGGACTTGATTAGGAAAGCCACACACCTGTCTATATAAGACCTTTACAGCTCACAGTGCATGTCAGAGCAAATGTGAATCATGTGGCATTGTGGCAAGGCACAGATCTGGCCAAGGTTACAAAAAAATTTCTGCTGCACTTAAGGTTCCTAATAGCACAATGGCCTCCATAATCCTTAAATGGCAGGGGAGAAGAGCCTTGGTGAGAGAGGTAAAGAAGAACCCAAAGATCACTGTGGCTGAGCTCCAGAGATGCAGTCGGGAGATGGGAGAAAGTTGTAGAAAGTCAACCATCACTGCAGCCCTCCACCAGTCGGGGCTTTATGGCAGAGTGGCCCAACGGAAGACACATGAAAGCCAGCATGGAGTTTGCTAAAAAAAAAAAAACACCAGAAGGACTCCAAGATGGTGAGAAATAAGATTTTGTGGTCTGATGAGACCAAGATTTTTGGCCATAATTCTAAGCAGTATGTGTGGAGAAAACCAGGCACTGCTTATCACCTGTCCAATACGGTCCCAACAGTGAAGCATGGTGGTGGCAGCATCATGCTGTGGGGGTGTTTTTCAGCTGCAGGGACAGGACAACTGGTTGCAATCGAAGGAAAGATGAATGCGGTCAAGTACAGGGATATCCTGGACGAAAACCTTCTCCAGAGTGCTCAGGACCTCAGACTGGCTGAAGGTTCACTTTCCAACAATACAATGACCCTAAGCACACAGATAAAATAAGGAAGGAGTGGCTTTACAACAACAACAGTTCTTGAATGGCCCAGCCAGGGCCCTGAGTTAAACCCAATTGAGCATCTCTCGAGAGACCTGAAAATGGCTGTCCACCAACGTTCACCATACAACCTGACAGAACTGGAGAGGATCTGCAAGGAAGAATGGCAGAGGATCCCCAAATCCAGGTGTGAAAAACTTGTTGCATCATTCCCAAAAAGACTCATGGCTTTATTGGCTCAGAAGGGTGCTTATACTAAATACTGAGTAAAGGGTCTGAATACCTATGACCATGTAATATTTCTGTTTTTCAAAATGTCAACAATTCTGTGTTTTTCTGTCAATATGGGGTGCTGTGTATACATTAATGAGAAAAAGAAAAAACTTAAATGAGTTTAGTCAATGGCTGCAATATAACAAACAGTAAAAAATATAAGGGGTCTGAATACTTTCCGTAGCCATTGTATATGTTTGTGGTTAAGGCCCACCTGATTTTCTCTGGGCCCACCCATTTTATGATTTCTGGCTACGCCTGTTTTATTGTGTGTACAAGTTAATAGGCATACTGTTTTTAACTATTCCATCAAAATTAAATCAAAAAGAATTTAATTATACAATCATTCCAAATGAATCATTCTAAATTTCATTGAAGAAAATGTGTGCTCCACATTCACACAAGTGTTCATTTGCCCTGTGGTCTGTTTGAGATGGCATATGTATAGTTTCTAGTATAGTTCTAGTATAGGTGTATCCGAAACTGATATTACCCTGTATACAATTCAATTCAATTCAATTCAGTTTTATTTATACAGCACCTTTTACAATAGTATTGTCTCGTGGCATACAACTGAGTACAGCCCAGATACTCCAAGTTATATGTACTGTATGTATGCACTATATATACAGTGCTATTATCTTTAATAATATTTCTACTGTTCCTACTATTATTACTACTTGCATGCATGCATTTTATTTATTTTTGAAGTTCTATTGATTGACAAAGAATGCAACTGTATCAGTGCTTTTATTTGGTATGTATAAAACACATATGGGGTACACATACACAACCTAGTATAATGAAACACAAACTTAACAAGAAGGCAATTAGTAATCATAAAACACACAGAACACACAGCACAGTAATATCCTTTATGGTATGGGCACCTTGGCCCACTGTGCCAATGTATGATATCTTTTCATGTAATCTCAGAATCATTATTGTGGTGTAATAAGCCAAGATTGTGAAACAGTTATTATACATATATTTGTAGACCTAACTGAATGTTGGTTAACTGATACTCCCATTCTTTATGTTTCCCTGAGATTTATTTTTATTTTTATTTTTTTGTGGGGGGGAGATGAAAACTATACATTTTTGGAAACCTTACAAACCACAGAATCAGAAAATCTTAATCATTTTCATATGACAATATGGCTGCCATCTTGTATTTTCAAAATGACAGCATTTAAATCAATTTTTCTCAATTACTGATCTCCAGGATTACTTGGGATTAAACTTCCAGCTGCCAAATTTTGGGGGGGCAGGAAATCCCATAGTACTAATGTCAGATTGATATCGATGCTCATTGACCCATTTTTGGGCTTTTTCTTTTGTTTGTTTGTTTTTCAAAGCCAGTTGGCTTACTTGGCTAATGATGGCATGATGGCATAGCACCTTTTTTTTTAGGGTAAAATAATTCAAACTCAAATTGTCATGTATGAAAATCTAAAAAACAGTTTAAAGACTTCCATCATCTGTACTATATCCATCACTGTCACTGACAAATTCGATGTCCTGACAGTCTTACTCATTCTGGCAGTCTGTTCCACAGTTACATAGTTTTGTACACATGATAGTGCCTGTGATTTGCATGAACATTTCAGAGAATCACAGCTGGTTTTACACTGACATCTTACCATGGGTTCTGGTGCAGACTTTGTTGTGATTGGCCACAGCTGGCCATTCTCATCTTTGTAAAATACATTCGTCAATGGATCCAGGAACTCCTGTTTGGCAGCATCTGCCTGACCCCACACTCTGGCCTCAACATGGGCTCAGAATATGCTCATTCAGAGCATAACATGTGGGTGGAGGGTTGTCACTGTATGCCATGTTGTCAATCTGGACTCCCTTTGGTAAATATGCGGCACATACAAACCTAGCCAAATTAGATATCTGATCCTGTGTTGCTTCACTTTTTGGGGAAAGCATATGTAGAGCCTGGAGGATGAAATAATCTGCTTTCAAGAAGCGGTCAAACCAAGTTACCTTGCCTATCCTGGCAAAACGGCCAACATTGTCTCCTCCTAGTAGTGCATGAAATGCAGGTAACGCTTTTGAGTGATCTGCCCCCAGAGCTGTCCATATTTGTCTCACTTGCAGAATCCCAGATGTCACTGAAATATAAGCATCTTTTAACAAACTCTCATAATTTGCTATGACTAGAACAAGGACATCAGTGTCCAAGGTGAAGAACATGCGCTTTGCATTTGTGGGTTGTGATGTGATGCCAGAACTGCATGGTAAATCAGCACCGTTCTTCACAGTTGTTTCTTTTGAAGTGCAGATGGCAATTGCTCTTCGTGTGACCTGAAGCACAGAGGTAATGATAAGCTTAGGGGAGTCGTGACTATATTCAATGGTCTTTGATGCCAGATAAAATACTCTGTGATAAGTAAGCGACTAATTAAAATATTCTTGATGTTTGTATAATCTCTGATTTGGTATTGGACAGAATAATTTTTCTGTTGCCTTTTCTGCCTTGTGACAGTCAAGAAAAAGTCTTATACGTGTCAAACGTGCCAGTATAACCTCATCATAGTCTCTAGTTAAACACACAAGTCTGTCATAGAACAATTTACTGAAATATTTGACTGTGCCTATTGTTGCTAGTTTCTTTGCCAACTTTTGAATAACAATCACGGCATCTAATTTTGCACCTAGGTTGACCATTTTTAATATAATCATGACATTCCATCTCCTCAGGAGCAGGTTGTGTGGTTGTTCCTCGTTGTGTTTGTCTTTCTTTGCCAAAGAGGTGTATAGACTTTGACTTGTCAGTGCATGGAAGTGCATCCCCATTGAGAGAAAAGAGGACTCATAGTTTCCAACAGCATGTTTAATCAGCATGTCTGTTGGACCTGGCAACAGACATGCTGGCAAGCACCAGCAGTCGTCCATACTGATCTTTGGTTTCTTTCAGATCCACAATTTTGTCTCTGACTTCCATAGAGCACTTCAGATTTCCAGACATGAACATTTTGTTGTTCAGTGTCTTGAAAGATGCCAAGAGGCTTATTTCACCATTGATTCTGTCTGCCACATAATCTTCATACAGGTTCTGTCCTGTGTCATCAATGTTCAGGATCTGTGGGACAAATTCCTGGGTAAGATGGCATGTCTGATCATATTGTACAACCTGTTACCTTCAGCAGTCACTGGATTTCCATGACTGGGTATGGTAGTCTTGATTATGTTGATTGCCTGATGGTCTCGTTTTATCTTACTAAGTTCCAGTCCTGGATGTTCTGCGTTTTTACTAGCTGTCCCAATACCAAACTAACTTTTGAACTCTCTTGCCAAACATGACAGTTCTGGTGTAGCTATTAAAAACCTTTGTCTAGTATTGGCATTGTTGGAGATTCCAGTCAGTCCAGAATGGACCTTCATCTGCTTGTTGAGATGTTCAGATGCATGGTCTGCATCTATTGACACAAAAGAATGGCACTTCTTGTAACTGAAAGACTGACCTTCTTCGAGTTCCTTCCAGGTCTGAAGATGATTATCTCTGAGGTCATGCATGTCACCAGTGTATATTGGCCAGAGTCGCTTGTGTTTCCTATCCTATTAAAAGAAAAGAACAGCTTGCAAAGGCTTTCTGTAGCCTGCAAATGGAGTGTAAGAGTAACATTGCAAGATCTCTATGGAAGTCCCAAAAGCTCTCAGAGCAGCCATGCTGGTATGCAGTTCTCTAAACCTGATTTCCTTAGATTAGGATTAGGCATGCAACAACTGAACAACCTTTTCATAAAGACCCATGTCAAATGAGATGACATGTTCTTCACCAACTGTCAGGCGACATAGTTCATTTGTCTGCGTAAAGTCAGGAGGGTTGACCATTCATGTGCCACCTCAAGAAGTAGCAGTAGAGCACCAATCTGTGTTAAAGGTGTACTTTCAGACAGTGATAAATTGTAATCTGCCCAACATGGAATATTACTGCTCTCGCCTGCCTTCAGCCTAGATACTGCAGAGGCAATAACCCAGTCTATCTAATCTACTCACCTGATAGGTTCCAGAGACGCAATCTTTGTTGACTGAAAAACACTTTTTCCATTTGTTGGCTTTGGTTTGGATTTATCACATTGCAGCATTTTTACATGATATGGCTTGACTGACAGACTGTTCACATCATTCCTTATCGCGGGGGGCGGCTGCTTCAACTGGAGCATCAGCTCTTAGGTACAGCGGTTTTCAAAGTGAGGGCACCAGGGGGGCCTCAGCAATTTGAAGGGAAAAGTAATAGCAAATGAATAATTGAATAAATAAAACTGTAAAAAGTATTCCCATTTGTTATAAAACACCATTATAAAAATCTGCACATATGAACATTACTACTATTATTGTAAGTATATTTTTATTGTCTGTAATGTCCTTCTGATTGGCTGGAATTTAAACACATCTGATTCTGATCATATAAACAAACCACAGTAGCCTTTGTGACAGAGACTTTTGCTACCTATTAGCTACCTCTGCTAACAAATGGACACATTTTTGAAAAGAAAAAGAGCTGATGAGTAGCCTAATAACCCACTTGACTAAACAATTGATGTGATTGCAAAAACTCTGAACTTGCCAAGAAAGTTCTGCAAGTATGAGGCAGCATATATAAAGTATTGATTTACAGCATAAAAATGGATACAAATGCCCCAAATGTGTTCTCTGCTTCAAGATCCTTTCAAATGAGTCCTTAAAACCATCCAAACTTCCAGAAAAGTTGGTGGACTATTTTAAACAAAAGTAGGAACATTTGACCAGGCAGTCGGCAATATTAGTGCAGCAAACCACAATCCCTGAGAAAGCACTGAGGCCATCTTTTTCCTCGTATCACATTGCCCAGGCTCAGTAGCCTATTGCTGCTGTGTTTAGTAACACACTTTCCATATAGGGGCCCTTAGTTGGAATCTACTGGTATATGAGGGGCCTTGTAATGGAAAAGTCTGGGAATGCCTACTTTGGTATATTGCCACAATTGTTTCATGAGTGGTGCCTTTTCCATCAAATGTGTCCTCAGCAAAATCTGTGTTATCAGCAAAGCAGAGCAGACAAATGATCCCTTCTTCAGGAAAGGAGGTACATACAGGCCTGGAAAGTGTTTTGTGTTTTCCACCACAGAGCTGTTTCCAGAAGTAGATTGCACAATAAGAAGCACAATCGCCCTGTTTATTCCCCAGACCCATGAACGATTTATTTTGTGATTCATGATGAACAGTCAGGGCTAGTCCCAAGACTTGTGGATTTTCTCTTGCTTTCTCTTGCTTGTTTCTCTTGCTTGTTTACATTTATACATTTAGCAGAAGCTTTTATCTAAAGCGACTTACATTTTGCGACTTACACTTCTATCATTGTCTATCAACTATCATTTGTTTAGGGCCAGTCTCTACAAGAGCAATTTAGGATTAAGTTCCTTGCTCAAGGCTACAACGGTGAACCCACAACTTTCCAGGCTACTAGCACACTAGCCAGGTCCCTTAATCGCTACGCTACCACTGCCACGATGGTGGTTGTGGACTCTTGGCGTGTCTTGTGCTTTACCTGTCTGTTGGAGGCCCCACAATGATTCAGCACATCATACTATACAATTAAGTTACTTGATACTGGAATGGTATTTGTCACTTTTTCTTGTATAAAACCACAGATAATCTTACTTACGTAGTTCTGTATACGGCTGGCTTTAGGCTTTGTCGTAGATAATGCATGTTCATAATGATCTCGGGCATGCTGAATGTGGTTCTTGTTAGTGGTGTCTAGATAACAGCTGCAATGCCAAACTGCTTTCTCTTCACATAGTGTTTCTTTTTCAGTATGCCCAATTCGCCTTTGTATTTTAACATACTTCCCATCACGTAGACTGGCTCTTCTCTTTACTGCATCTAGTACCCTCTTATATGAGTAAAGTTTAAGAGTCAAAACCAAGTCTGGTTTGTATTTGTCGTCAGACTGACATAGTGCATGGCTTCCAGTTAATTGCAGAAACTGGATTTGCAGAGATGAAACATCTTGCTAAAGGCAATCAAATTCCCTTGCCATGAAATGAGAGAGCAAACCTTTGCTGCCACAAACTCAGTTGAGTTTTGAAAGCTTTGAAAACCAGGGCTTGTATAGCAGAGTTGTGGGGAGGTATAAATGTAACTGGAACAATGTTTGCCAAAAATTCAAACAGGAGAGTTTCTCGCGTAAAAAAGTTCTTTTGTATAAGTATTCTTTTGTATGTCTATGTCAGTGACAGAAATCAACATGGTTTCTTTATATGGGCACATGGTTTCTTTACATGTGCACACACACACACACACAAAATTTGAAAAGTACATAAAGTCTCTAGTAGTAGTTTTAGTCTCACTCATCCATGTTCTCATCACACACACGCTCACACACACTTCACACTGCTTGAAAAGTAAGGTGAGGCTATAATTGATAAACTGGAAATAAAGTTGGAGGTTTTACTGCAAAGTGCTCTTAATTTTCGGACTAGCTATATACAGTGTATATGTATAAATGCAGTCCATTAACTAGGAAAAAACTGTTTTTCCCCCTCCATGAGTAAAAGCTCATACAGTGTACAGTGGGTAAGGTCACTATCTGGGAGAAATATATTTGTAGTCAGATAATTTGCATGCATATTCTAAAAGACAGTTTTAATTTTTAGGAAAAAAAACTGCAATAATGAAAAATCTGAAAATGTGGAATCATAGTTTTTTAAATTGACAAAGTTATTACATATATTATATATGAGATATATTAAATATATTATTTTACAAATCCCCAAGAAAACTGAATGAACAAATCTGTCCAGACATAATGAATTGGACTATTATATGGCTTCTGAAATTCCTTTTATTTTTTAGAATGTGCCCACCGGATGAAGAAATGCATCAAATGCCAAGTCACCATCACAAAAAAAATACGCCAAGGTATGTGCTTAAGAACTCTGCCAACTGATGTTTAGTGAGACTGGGGAGATATTGTCTGTGTTATTGAAAGTATTCCATTGTTTCTACTTTATCATATTATTGGAGGAGATAAGTTGTTAAGGCAGGCACCTACTGTACTACCATTTTGGTGGCAAATTGCTTTTTGGAAAATCAATTTTTATTATGACTGATGATCCTCTGGCTTCAGTGTCCATGGCTGCCCTCTGTGGGGGAAAATGTGACATTTTATGTAAAAAGACAGGTTTGTGAGGTTTTTATCAGCTATAAATGTTTATAGGATTAAAGGATACAAGCTGCATATTGCTTGCTAAGAGGTAGGGTAGGGTTGTTTCAGTTACAGTAATCTATTAGCCCATCAAAGTAGCTGCCACCCCAAATTCCATATTGTCTAGCTTTGGTTACACTGGCTGTGTTGAATGTAGTGAATGAGGTTGAGGTTGTTAGTAAAACATACAACATTTTAATTAATTTCTTCAGGGACAATCTCCCCTACAGGAGTTAAGTGCCGTGCTGAGGAGCACAATAGTGGCAGGCAGCCAAGATTCAAAGCCTTTTATACTTTTTGGGCTACTAGCATACTAGCCATACTCCTAGCATACTCCTTAACCGCTCTGTGGTCTGAAGAGTGTTTATTCATTGCTTTGCTAACATGCTGGCAATAAATTGAAAATGATAATGGGCCAATGTTTAAATGTTAAATCAGAGACGTGCCCCCACCCCATACACAAAGCATATATAAGTATTAACCCTTTTGGCACTAGGCTATTTTCAGGGTAATTTCACAACCTTTATTTTTAAGCTCTTATCTCAGTCATTATAAGAGCCATCTACACCTTGCCTTTTTTGATGTGTGACTACTTACATCTAAGCCTTAAATCATCCTTATTATCAAGAAAAGATGTATATTTTTTATTTTTGCAGATATTATGCAGTCAGGGTTGGCAAGGTAGGCAGTGCCTACAAATGATAGAATTCTGAAAAATGTATTAAATTCTTAAAAATACACAGAACATTCTAAAAAGTTCTCTATAACTGTGATAGCATTTATGTTTGAGTCCATAAGCATTTAGTAGCAAATTGCCACAATTTACAGCAAGCTGTTTATTTTCACTGACAGGATATAGGCTCTGCTTATCTCCCCATTGCCTTAACATTGTGTGGATTTTGGGGTTTGTGCATGCTTACTGATTCTCTGTGTCAAGTTCAATAGAGGAGCAAAGGCACAGACAACCACTGCTTACGGTGGGTGTGTAGCTACATACAAGCACTGTTTATTGGTGTGTACAAAATAACCATGAACCATGAGTGTACAGAGAGAGAGAGAGAGGCTTCATCAAGGCTATCAGGATAAACCTTTCAGTGATCCACTTTCAGATGTACGCATTATCAAACTAAGTACATTCAAAAGGTTACAAAATGTATGCTGACCAAATTACATCATGTACAGAGCTCAAAGCAGTCCAACCAGTCATTGTGAGTTTGTGAGTCATTGTGAGTTTGCTTGCTATCAAGATTGGCTAATTTCCCCCCCAAAATTGGACTGTCATCTTGTTTCCAGCGCAAAATGAGACCACTTGTGAGGTTTAAGATGTTTCTGCTGCTTTCTAAGAGATGAAACAATATAACAACCTCAATTTGACCTACCTGTTTAGCTGCTAAAACATGCACCTTTGACAAAATTAATGTTTTTGTAGACCTGCCCGTGCTAACCAATCAATCTTTCTTAGTAACTTTTGAAATTGGCTTATTGTAACCAGCAGGTGACCCTATATGATGTGGAGTAGCCAGACAAAATAATACCCAGGCCATAAGTTGACACCCCCACCTCCCTCTTTTTCTGCCACATTGTGGTAGACTAGATATTTATATTATATATTTAGATATAATTTTTTTGCACACTGCCTACCCTGGCACAGACCTCACCACATGTCACTGCACCATAGGAAGCAAGCCAGCATAAATCTTTTCATATTTGGATAGGGGAAGTTATCTGGAATCCGGCAATATAACAATTACGATGGGATACTGTATGACTATGCAATTTGCAAAAATATATGCACTCACAGAATCATTCATTTTCATATTTTAATAATATATTATTAAAGAACAGGGATGAAGTAGACACAGGGCTGCATTAGAACCCTCTATGTTTCTGGCCTGGGTGCTGAAATCTCATTTCTTACATGTGCTCTGGCTATATGACAAGGATCTGATCCTGATCTGAACAACTTCGGATGTGGGGTGGGGCAAATGGGGGCATTGGAAACAATGCAGAAATTTGTTGTGATTTCAAGACTGGATTACTTGGGAACCACTAGTCATAAAGAGAAATGCTATTCACCATTGAAATAGGTAGGATCTCCTGTTTATTTTGATATGTGTTTTGTATGGGTTAGGAAATTATGAAACATTAAACAGAAGAATGGGTATGACATAAAGGACATGTAAGACGGTTTCATTAACTAAATGCAACTATTCCACACTGACCTCGTCACCTGAGGCAACTTGATGAAGTTACACCATGTTGGATAGCTGTTGGCTTGTAGCCTATATTATGACTAAATCACCTCTCGGTTATCTCATGCTGGACAATGAGCAAGTTTATCTTTGTGCTTATCAGACCACAGGACATGGTTCCAGTGGTCTATGTTTTTGAACTGCTTGTCTTCAGCACACAAGACCAAGATCAACTTGTTTGACTCAGATGGTGTTCGGTGTGTGTGGTGAGGAGCACCAAGACAACTGTTCCTTGCCTAAAGTCAAACATGGTGGTAGTAGCATCATGGTGTAGGGCTGCTTGAGTGCTGCTGGCACTGGGGAGCTGTAGTTCATAGAGGGAAACAGTAATTCCAAGTAGAGCATGATCCCCTCTCTTCGGAAGCTGAGGCACATGCATGGCACAGCGGTTTTACAGCATGATAATGATGAAGATGACAACTGCCTTGCTGAGGAAGCTGAAGATAAAGGTGACGGACTGGCCAAGAACCTAAACCCATTTGAGCACCTGTGCCGCATCTTTAAGCGGAAGGTGGAGGAGAGCAGGAAAGTGTCATCCACCAGCTCTGTGATGCCATCATGAAGGAGAGGGAGATGTCCCAGTAAAGATGTTCCAGTAAAAACCTGTGCAGCTCTGGTGAATTTCAAGCTCATAGAGGTTAAGGCAGTGCATAATAATGGTGCTTACACAAAATATTGACAGTTTGGGCACAATTTGGACATGTTCGCTGTTAGTTATACTTACTTTTTATGCCAGCTGTTTAGACATTAATGGCAGTATGTTGAGTTATTTTCAGAAGACTACAAATCTATACTGCTATACAAGCTGTACAATGAATACTTTAAGTTGTATCAAAGTTTCTAAAAAGTGTACTAATAGTTTATTAAAGAGACTGTTTAACCAGGTAGTACCTTGATTTTCTCGTAGGGTGATGTTGCCATGATGCCTCCATCTTTATCGGTTTCAGAAGTTTTTCAGGCAGGCTGAAAGCTGTCCAGTTTTCAAGTTGCCTGCTAGCAACAGAGCTGTTAGGCAAGTTTGGCATAGGCAAGGCTAGGTTACTAGGCTATCTTTCATTATATGCTTAACAGTTCAGAGGAACATCGGTAATGGCAGAAGACAGATGCCCACACAGCGAAGTTACAAACCTCATGGACTAAAATGTTATGAGCTTACCATGCTGGTGTCAAATACAAATACTTAGCAACTGTACGTGTCCAACAGTAATATTTTAATGACATTGTTGCTTTACAAATGTAATGTAAGAAACTGAGATAGTAATTATTTGTTATGCTATACTGAGATGTTTTCAAGTGACCCCGTGAAAGCAATAGACATAAATAGATCAGATCATCCTGTCTTAAAAAGTATCTTGCATTAACAAAAAGGCGGAAAATCTATCTATCTTCTGTCCACTGGATCTTCTATCCACTCATTTGTTTAAAATTTTGTTAAACACCTCTGAAGCATAGAGTGTATCTCTTTTTGTTACAGACCAGACAGAAGTGGACTTCAGTCCAGGCTCTGAAAGCTCTGAGCAGCACAACCTTCTGGAGCAGCTGCAGTCACGCTATCGTCAGATGGAGGAGCGTATCACCTGTCCCATCTGTATTGATAGTCACATCCGCCTTGTCTTCCAGTGCGGCCATGCCTCCTGCATTGACTGCAGTGCTGCACTGAAAACATGCCCTATCTGCCGACAGACCATCCGGGAGCGCATCCAGTTATTTGTATGACAACACTATGGCCATGCTGTTTTTCCAGTCTTGGTTGCACATTTCTCATATTTGCTTATTGCTGTGGAAATTGTGACATTACATATTGACTGGCCTTCACATTGTGATAGAAATCAAGCATCTGCTTCTGCCACAATCAGATATTAAAATAAGTGGAACAGTAGATAATGTAAACATTGCACTCATCAACCCCCCCCCCCCCCCCCCCAACACACACGCACCTTTTTGCCTATGTGTGTAAATGCACACATTTTTGAATGTGTAACATCTAGCAGTGTTTTTCTGCATATGTCTGTCATGGACCAATCATGCATATGTCTATCATGTTTCTCAGCTGTTAATGTTATCATTGCTGTGGCATACCTGGAACAAACATTGATCTGGATCTCTAATATTGTCCTGTAGAAGTGTATGTATGTATGTAAAAATCCCATTATGCCTCTCAAAAAGGCTGAAAATAACATTGATTTTGCTCTTGATTTGCTATACTGTCAGTATGATATAGCAGTTCCGTCCTCACCAATGAAACCTTTTCCACAAGAAGTTTCCATAATCATATTATAAGAATGAGATATGATCTTATACTGGTAAACCCAATGTCAAAGTCTGTTACTTTAGTATGCAGTTGCATTTAAGGAGAAGGGTCAAAATAAGATGTCTACAGGTTACATTTGCAAGTGGGGTGAACAATGCAAATCAATTTCTAACACGCAACCCTTTTGTAAAATTCAGCATCTATCTTCTTAGCCAGGCTAGCACCGCCTAGTGCTTCCGCTCAATATCACATTTCACAACAGTACAGTCAGGGATCTCGCCCTTAGCATATGTTTCCTTCAGCATTTTCTTTGGCTTGGCAGTCAGCGAACAGAGGACTCTGGCATGCCCAATAGTTTCTCAAAAGTTCACTGAAAGTATCTGCCCACAAGGAAGGAAACATACACAAATTGAGGGATTCCAGATGGAGCGTGAAACGATGTGAAAGTGTATGGTGCACCAGGCTAGTATCTTCTCACCACATGATAACTTTCCATTCTCATAGCACACCAAAAACCAAAAAAAAAAAAAAAAAAAAAATTTTTACACAGCCCTGGGTCTGTAAACTGGAAAGTGAGTGGGGGCAATATGTCCTCCAAATAAAAAACACTGTGTGGAATTTCTCGGGGAGCACTGAAACAACAGGTGAGCTACCTCTTGTGTGTAAGGTGTTTTGAAATATAAGTTTCTTTGGACAAGAGTGTCTGGTGAAAAATATAAACATAAATAAATATGACAGCGTACAGTATTGCTTCGGGGGGTTATTCCGTCAAGTAGCATTGACTAACAGACTTGATAATATCAAGCTGAAACTTTAACAAACAACTAAAGAAATTTCACTTCAAGTGCTATGTCTGCAGGAGGTTTAGTAAAACCATACGAAAATAAATAAATAAATAAATATTGCATTGGCCCGTTGGTAATGCAGAAAGCACAATGTACGTCACATTGTCTGCTTGCTTGATGGAATACCCCCCAGGCCTGTGCATAATTTGAAATTTTTAAATTGACCACTACTCAAGTCAGAAGTTGGAATTTGAGTGGATTTAGCTCCTCACCTTTAATTTTCATACCATATTTTTTTTCCAATTTGAGCTAGCCTGAATGCCTACAATGCATTTATATTGTGATATGAGCTAATATCAAACAAGAAAACGCATTATGCAGTTTCACTAACAAGAACATGTGTTAAGTTCAGTGACAGAAAAAACGGAACTGTTGGATAATAGCCAACAGTTCCCGTATTAATGCATTGTTGGATTTAACATATTTTAGTATTACATATTTTGGTTGTTTGGTCCTTAAGATGACCCTCTAGACCCTATAGCAGTCGCTGCTGGCTATTATGTATTCTTCTGTAATGGTCGTTGCCAGCCAGCATGTTTCCATCACTGTTTCTGTATGAAAACATTGCTAATCAAACTGAATTTTGACACAATTGAATAATATTAATTCTTAACTGTACCATTGAGCTAAAACATAATGAACATATTTTATTTTCACAAAAATAAAACATTGTTGATATTTTAACTTTTTCTTCAGTCACCGCCAAACACTGAACACTGCGGCTGCGACTGCTTCAAGTGATATACACTACTGGTCAAAAGTTTTACATCACTTAGATATTTCATTGTTTTACAAGGAAACGCTTGACACATTTATGAAATTAATGTAAAGAGGAAATATGCAATGGAATGCATAATAATGCAAAGGAACAAGACATTAAGTCCTTGTTAGGGATATAATTAATGATTTTATCTGAAATTATAAATGTGTTCTTCACACTTTGCTTCCATTTAAAAAGTCACCTTTTGCAGGAGTTAGATATAGACATATCCGCAGATTAGGTACAGAATGAACGACTGTTCTTAATGTCAATAAATTAATGCCAATGGTTTAACAATCTAAGGATACATGGAGGTCGTAAAAGGGGAGATTTGTACAGATGTCAAGGGGCTTTGGGGAAAGGAGAATATCATAACATCTTGCAAAGCCATATAGTGCCCTGTGGACAGCACATGATTGGGCCAAATTAATCCTGCAACACAATAACAACCCAATACTCACCAACATATTTATATGCTAGCAGCATTCAAAGAAAATGGGTCAATTTATATTTTTGCAGCAAGCAGAATTCTGAATGGTGTAGCCACAAGTGTTTCTTTATATGAACATTATGGGCTTCTGTCGGAGAAACCTGACTGTTTGCTATTGAGGAAGTGTCTACTGAGTCTTGTATTTTGAGATCAACATTAGCACTAGCTTCTGGGCTGACTACCTTCTCCCTCATAGGATCTGTTGATAACAAATTAGCTTGCCTACATTGACCCAGTGGTCAAGCTAAGTGATAGCTTGCTAAATAGCTAATTACCAGGGTTGCCAATGCCACTTATTATATATTTTTTTTTGTGAAGTCACTTAGAGAAAACAGAAGTCGCGGGTTCCTGGGCTTGTATTTCAGTGCTTTGGCTTGTTTTTAACTTGCTCTGTACACCACGTCCTCTTTGCCCTACACACAATCCCAATGCACCACACACACAGTATCCAATCCCTATGCATCACACATACACACAGCTCTAACAACGAGCAAGGCAGAGAGAGATAGAGAGAACATCTTTTAGTTTTTACATTGATGTAGCTGAACGTTACATTGACAGACAACCTGTCTCTCTCATTGGCCAATATAGAGACCTTTTTTTTTTGGTCTTGGGTCGCTTGTTTCAGGCTTGTTTTTAGGGTCCAAGTAGCTAATTTCTCTAGCGAGATCTGCCATCACTGCTAATTACCTGTAATTTGGTCAAACTATTTAGCCATTTCTGATTGGATGAGAACTGAGTCAGAGCCGTTGATTAACTATTGCGTTGAACTGAACTGTTGAACTGTTGTATAAAAGCAATAGTGGGGGGTGAGGTTGTTCATGGATATCCTCATGGGTGTGGTTATCTACAGCTGCGGCCGAACCACACCCGTGAGGTACTCACAAGCAGCCTCACTCCCAGATGTTATATTGCTTTATTACCTCAGTCCAACTTGCAAGACAGGGGAGGCGGCAGCACCTGCGGCGGCCGCAGAAGTTACCATCCAGCAAGTTATTATCCAGATAATGAGTGAGGTAAAGCACACTCTTTTTGGACAACATCAGAGTTTTTATTTTGGTAAGGAAACACTAAACCTTGTCATTAGTCAGCTAATTGTTACACAGCAAATTGAGTTGCTAAAGTTATGGATAGGTGAATGGAGATAGCTTACCATCAATTCAAAAATTTTGAGAATGAATGCATACAACATGTGAATAAAGCCAGGACTATCTGGAAATTCTGTCTGTTCTTGACATGCAAGCCTCAGTTTATGTTCTGGCATAACACTACCGTAAAACTCGATGTACTGTAAAATTTCAGAGGTATATTTCAATGACTGATGAATTAGCTGGCTAGCTGCCAATAGTAAACAGCTAGCTTTCCGTAAGAGGCGACTATGCTTACACATTTCGTAACTGCAGTTGCCTTCATCTTTTTTTTTTTTTTTTTTTCTAAGGTGAGTGTCCATGCATATAATTGTAATATCAAGTAGGCAAAGCCTCAGCAGTATGCAGTCACATACTATTCTAATCTGAGGATGTGTTGCAAACAAAAAGCCCTGCTCATGAATGCAACCGGTGGGGGGAGGTTTTTTTTTTTCTCTGATACTCAAATTTTGCATTACTTTAGGACCTGGTAGCTTAGTAGTCCTGTTCTACCTGTTCTGAACAGCAGTGTTGATAACTTATTTTTCATATCTTAAACAACATCTAATTCTACTGGCCTAAATCACATTGCATAACTCGGATTATGAAAAGTAAGGATGTATGTCATTTAAATTTCATGCTGTAGCCTACTGATGCCACATTTTTTATGGAAATCCACACAATTATTTTAAGTGAAGATATCAGGCAAATTACCTGACTGCACAATCACACACCCCTAAGTTTAATTGTGTAAGCCTAATACCAGTTTAAATGCTAAAATATATTTATATATATACCACACAGTTTTTTGTCAACCTCTTATAACTAGATTTTTTTTATTGTAAGGACAAGATGGATGTTATCACAATGTGTGGTATGCCTTTTTATGCTTTTAAATGATGGGCTATAGAATATATGATCAATTCTTATTGAGTCACACCTCATTTGAAAGAGCTAGCTCTGTAAATGGCATCAAACCTGTAATTAACACTTTTAAATAGTTTTTAAGATAAGTTTTTTCTTTCCAATATTTACCAAATTTACTTTATTAATTGGAATTCTCGGGAATCTGTGGTGGTGGTGTGGAATTCTACTGGGGTCCAAAGAGTTAAGCACTGGAAGACATTTAAGAATAAGGTCCCAGGCTAATCCTGGAATTTCCCTAGTACATTCCCTTGGCATGTACAACTATCCTAGTCACTGTCAATTTGAATAAAGTCCTGGGACAGTACATGGGGAAATGAATAGTCACTTGCAGACCCATTCTATGCTTCACCCGAGTCAACACAAGCAGTTGAAAGGAGTAGTGTCATCAATGTGTCTCTCACATTTTGTTATGTCAAATTGATTCAGATTTGGATTTGTAATCACAGCCATCCCTGTCTTAGACTCATGCTTCAGTTTTGTTGTTTGTATCTACCATTACTAGTAATTTCACTTTTAAAAGTTTAGTTATCAATTCAACTCTTTTAAAGACCAGATTCTAACTGGCATTTGAGCAATTTCCCCACACCAAGACATACAGTGAAAACATTGGCACTGGTCATGTGTCATCAGGCTACAAGATAAAAAAAAAAAAAGGTAATTTCCTAATACCTTACAAGAATTAGTATTGTACTCATTAAAGTACATTTAGATTAGTTACATTAAAATATTTAGATTCATGTTATTTAATGGATGAATGTATTCTGGAGACAGGAAATCTGGTATGTGCTCAGTTACATCATTGCATTGCAGAGAAAATATAACAGGGCAATTCCATGGAAAAATGTTGCGTCCATAACACCAACAAAATGCCAAGGTATTTACATGATGCAAATAATGTGAAACGTTTTTCTAGTTCTACAACTACAAGTTCTCTAACTAAGAATGAAGGCTCAAATTTCATCTAATCATCATTCACATCATACCATACCATGGCATTGTGGTGGCGTTATGGGCATGACCATTTACCGTGGATTAGCGCAATAGTAAATAGTATTTTGCTGGCTTCCCACATTTGCGTGGCAGTAATTATGTGTATTTTAATATTCAGGATGTTACCCACATGAGAGAGAAAGATGTTATCATTTGTGCCAAATATCTTCTATTGGATAGGGCTTGATGGACTTTTTATAGGCACTGCATCATGGATTGCGTGATGTGCTGTGTCTTTGGGCACCTGCCTGTCTCCCTTTCTCTCTCTTTGTTGTATAATAACAACACAAATATTGACACATATTGTACACCAGAGATAAAGCAATTTGTGATACAACTTTTCTGAATACACTGCAGAGAATTTGAACAATACACTTTAATACACTTTAGTAATGAATTTGGATATTATGAGTATATATTTATATTTCCTACATATTAATTTCAACACTTGTAATCCTAATATGGCCTTACTGTGCATTAAAAAAATTACTGTTTCTTGAATTGTTGTTGACTCTATGATCTGGAAAATATTTTTAAATAAAAATTATGTTCTTTTGTAAAGATCTGCATTCTGTTTTCACTACCTTTGAAATCAAGGCAAGGCAAATGTATTCAATTAATTAAATAAAAAAAATTTAAAGCAATTTTACCTTCAGCTTGGACAGTAGAAACTGGGTTTACGATATGAGCACCTTAGCCCACGGAGCCTCAAGGCAAGTTTATTTATAGTGTGTGGGGGCATATACATATACAAGGGCTCCTGAATGGGTGGCTGTGACCACACAAAATCCTTACTAACCACCCCACAAATTCTGAATCAAAAAAAGTTTTGCCTTCAGGTTCAAGTTGTACTTACTACTGGGCCAAAATGATTGCTGAGACAAAAAATTTTACACATCAGAAAGTTTTGCCTGCATGTTGAACTGAATATCATGGACAGGATTTCAATGAGCGGAGGATGTGAGTTTCTATGGTGGGTTTTCTTGGATTGAGAAATTGAGAATAGGTTGCCCATCGTAAACAAGGAACATGTTTGGAAAATAATCAGATGAAATGCCACAAGATTTATGGCAGTGGTGGCCCGGGACAAAATACTCTGAATAACCCCCAGTAGCGTCACCGCAGTCACTCTTCACTGTTGTTGTTTTAGGGTTGCTCTGAAACAACAGTGATTTTATTGGATTTTATTGGAGTTTCTGCCTATGGAACACTGAGGCAACACAGGTACTTTACGAAACCAACCTATAGCTGTGCCATGGACTGAAAATGATCAGCTACTGGCTTCATGGTGGAGTTTACTCACATAACCCACACATTGTCTGCTTTTACTTTGTGTTAGAAATGTGGTGCTTATGTTAATTGGTCAAATAAAGGTCTTAAAGTACACTACCTTGGAACTCCTGCAGGTTTCCTCCTGTAATGTCATTATCTGTGACAGGCTTTCTATCTCTGCCAGGCAACTGAGATTCTCTGTTGGAGACCCTGTCTTCTTCATCGAAAAACTTAGAAAACATTGAAAAACTTGGAAAGATAGCTGATGATCACCTAGCATTAGCATTAGCATTAGCATTAGGATAGCTTTTTTAAAAAACCAAGTCACACCAGACACTTTGGAGGAACTTGGGAGAAGCTGCAAGTCAGAAGTGTTTAATTCAGCCTGGATATGTCAACTGAAAGGTAATATTGTTTTGTCTCTCTTCATAGCTAACTAATGTTTTGAAGTGATGCTAGTATGCTAATTTTTGCTAGCCATGTGTGCTAGCTACTTGGTTTAGCCAGAGCCCGATTTCTCTGGTTTAGCCTGCCTGTTAACAATAACTATAGCTAGATAACTAGTTCATCATTGCAGAACTATTTGACACTTAACACTTGAACTATGACCATTATTTCTAGAAATAGTGTGGTATAGGGATAGAAACGGAGCCTAAATGAATGGGTTTATGCTGTACCCTACTGACTGACACAAATTTAGTATCAGTTTCACCGATGTCAGGTCTGCATCAGATCTGGCCACAACCACGCCCCCTCACTCTGCTTCACAAACCCACAACTCCTTAATCAGCTCGTCACCTCGTTCACAGCCACTTCCAGGTTCGTGTGCATACAACCGTCAAGGAGCTCCAAAGACTTCTGGGCTTCGCTAATTTCTATCGAAGGTTCATCCGAAACAGCTTGCTAGTTTCCCCACTCACAAATCTCCTCCGGGCTAAACCCAAGACACTCCAGTGGTTGCCTGAGGCCGACCAGGCCCTGGCCAACCTGAAAGCCTCCTTCTCTTCTGCTCCACTCCTCACACTCCCAGACCCAACGAAACCCTTCATAGTTGAGGTGGATGCCTCCAACACCGGGGCAGGAGTGGTCCCCCTCCCAGACTCCACCCTTGCGCCTTCTTCTCCCGCAAGTTTTCACCCGCCGAGCAAAACTACGACATCGGGGATCAAGAACTACTAGCGGTGAAGCTTGCCCTGGAGGAGTGGCATCACTGGTTGGAGGGAGCCCAGCACCCTTTCAGAGTCCTCACAGACCACAAGAGCTTATCTCCGGGAGGCCAAGAAGCTCAATCCCCGTCAGGCCCGGTGGGCACTGTTCTACCAGATTTAATTTCACCTTGTCTTACAGGCCGGGGTCCAAGAACATGGTGGTCGATGCTCTGTCCAGAGTCCATGGTGACGCCGAACCCATCGAACCCATCCTTCCCACCCGTCTCATTGTCAGCCCCATCTAGTGGACCCTGGATGACCGGATTTCCCAGGCCACCATCCAGGAACCAGCCCTACCTGAGACCCCGGCCCATCGACTGTACGTGCCCACCGGACTCCGCCAGGAGGTACTGGAAACTCTCCATACTTCACTAGGCACTGGTCACCCGGGAGCCAACCAGACCCTCACACTCATCCACGACCGGTACTAGTGGTCTGGAATGGCCCGTGATGTTCAGAGGTATGTGGCTGGGTGTGCAGAGTGTGCGATGGCAAAGACCCCCAGGCAGCTGCCAGCAGGTAAACTCCTACCATTCCCAGAACCCCAGAGGCCCTGGTCACACCTGGGCATAGACTATATTACTGACCTCCCAAGCTCCAATCATCATACCTGTATCCTAGATCGTTTTTCAAAGTCATGTAAATTAATCCCTTTGAAGTCTGTTCCCTCAGCTGCTGAGACTGCTGAGGCCATCTTCACACATGTGTTCCGTCACTTTGGCATACCTGAGGATGTCGTATCAGATAGAGGTCCCTAGTTCATCTCCAGGTTCTGGCGGGCCTTCCTGGGATGCCTGGGTGTGGCCGTTAGCCTCACTTTGGGGTACCATCCCCAAGCCAATGGTCAAATGGAGCAGAAGATCCAGGAAATTGGGAGGTTCCTACGCACCTTCTGCTCCCAACATCAAGCCACCTGGAGTCATTACCTGCCATGGGCCGAGTATGCTCAAAACTCTCTGCGCCAACGTACCACCGGACTTACTCCATACCAATGCACACTCGGCTACCAGCCTCCCCTCTTCCCATGGGAAACTGAACCAACCAACGTGGTTGGCGTAGAAGACTGGTATTGTGAGAGTGGGAGGGTCTGGAACACAGCACACCATCAGCTTCAGAGGGCAGTTCGCCGTTACCAGCACCACGCGGATGTCCGGAGGGGACCCACGCCTTCCTACGAAGTGGGCCAGAAGGTTTTGGGTCTTGTTTAATCCCTTGTTACACCGTGTGCTTTAGTTTGTGCTTTGTTCATTTATGTTACCTTTTGTGTTTTAGTTCTACCTTAAACTTCTGATCGTTATAGTTATACCATTAGCCCTCGGCTGTCTTAACTGATGTTGACCTTGTTTGAATTTTGTTTGGGTTATTGAAAATAAAACCCCTTGCTAGTAAAACTCTTTGTGTTTAGTCTGTGCCTGACAACCAGCTTTAGCGCTCTATCAGCTTTTATTGCAGAGGAATATCCCCTATGTTAATTTGGCAAATCATTCCTTCAGTAACAGAAAAGAGCACATAAGGAGAAGATAATATAAGGGTATAGTAAAATGAGATAATATTTTTTTTTTTGTAGATAGCCTACATCATGTTTAGGACATTCCTAGAAGAAATGTTCTCTTCACTTGTGGTTCCAAGCAAAATTGTCCTTGAGGTGAGAAACTTAATGCATGCAGTTTTCATACTCAACTGAAGTTTGGACTGTAGCAAAATGTCTAGATTCTCTAGCCTGGCTCTCACACATACTGATCTGCCATGCATATCATAGCAGATAGAATATCAAAGCAGGGATGTACTACGCTTAATTTTAATGATAGTAAATAATAGGCTCTGTGAATATTACCATGGTAGCAATTTGCTATACAAATTTCGGTGCTGAAACCTGTGGAAATGCCTGTCAGTGCTAGTGCTGGTGCTGGACCAGAACCAGTGGAAAAGAGGTGGAAAAGAGGTACTACTGGTAAGAATATGCACTGTGCTGGGGGTACTGAGACAGCCAGTGATTACTGTTCTGAATGCTTATATATACTATACTTTGGGGAAGCAGTATAAACATACCCTGTAATGGAACGACTCAATGAGAAGATGGCCAAGTGACCCTCTGTCCCGCATTGCCATGATGCCTTTATAATAATATCTCTATGGCAGAAAGCAATATCTGATCTTAATGCAGTCTGTCCATCCAGAAAAAAATGCATATATATATAACATGCATAAAATTTTTTATATATATAACTTAAAACATCGTTCACAAGTGAGGCCGAACGTGAAATGTCTCACTGCTTTAATGTACACCCCTTAATGGCTAAAATAGAAATTTATTTTGAGAACAGCAGGAGTGTGGACCAACTGTTTAGTAAACCATTGGTGACTGTGGTGGCGATCCGTCACTGGACCAGCCTGACCAACAAGCTGACTAAGCCCCATTCGTCAGGCATTCTGTGCAACCTAAGAGAGCCATGGCAAGCCCCTGAGGACGAGCCTCTAATGTGCCTAAAGGCAAAAGGAAGATGAAGAACAGAGCTTGCGCCTCTGGAGGCCCGGGCAAACACCTGGCATCTGTCAACTCTGCGGTAACCTGGCCAGAGCTCGATGAACAGATGTAAAAAAGAAGAATATCATGTACCCATCTGCCTACTGGAGGCAGCAATCTTTAGATATCAATGCACCTGTCGATTAAGTTATATTGCCCTAATGACATGATCATTTTGGATTCCAAAAAATGTTGTACTATGAAGATATAATATCCATGTGTACTAAAGCTCAAATGTTCAAACGGGGGTGTTGAAAAATCTAAAAATAAAGATCTCGAACTTCGAGCTACAAGGAAAATGGGAGCGTAGTACACTGCCACAATCGTATGAAGCCTATGAACATATAGTCACCATCATAGTATTGCTTTAAATGCTTTAAGTATAACCATCTGAGTGAAAATTGCTTTACTGTATAACCAAAATATGCTTTATGAGTGATCATGCTATATATTTGTTTTATCAACATTATACTATAAAACAGTTAAAATATGCCATACATGTCTGTTTCCTGTTAGTTATTAATTGCTTAATATCCCACCATACATAACGTAGGATGTCATCTCACACAATCTGAGGCCTCGTTTGTCATCAATCATATGATTTTGTGGTAACGATACCAGAGTGGTAGAGAAAACTCTCTATGGCTCTGAACAAAACAAGCCTCGAACCTCATCTGGGGCCTCATCTGTTATGCCCCTTTTTGCTCGACACAAGCCTGGAGGCCTCATTTCAAATGTAACATCACTAGTCACTAGTAGTTATCTGAGTTGTTCTAGCAGAATGAAACGTGCTGGTTGAGACCAGGCAGGTTAATTTTAATGATCCAAAAATACCGTACCTCGATACCTGAGCTAGTAAATTCCCTCCTGTGCGACAGAAAGTTACTAGTCGTTGCTGAATTTGTGTCGTCACTCTTAGGCTTAGAATAGTAAGTCATTATAACTTGAATTATAAGTTATAAGTTGGTCAGAAAGTTAATGTTCATGAGCTGATCCATCAAGTCAGCTAAAAAAAAACAATGCACACCTGCTAATAGCCATGATGTCCACCAAAAAGACAGCGATTCAAGTTGATGAAGAAAACATGGAGATAACAGATCTAAGGAAAAGAGACGAATTGAAGAAACTCACTCTTTTGCATGTACAGCTCTATCTGGAGGGGACTGTGAATTATGCCTGAATTCTCCAAGTAGGTGCCTAGCCACCAAAAAATCAAGAAAATAGGTTATGCATGAGTTAAGCCCTTAACTCAATCCACACAGATGTAAACAAAGAGATAATGAAGCTGAATGTAACCAACTTAAAAAGAGATAATGAAACAGAAAATATGGCATTGAGGAATAAAGTAGCTGAGCATTAATTGAAAGTGAACAAGCAAGGGAGGTACAGCCGAAGAACCCAAAAACCAGAGTGAAGTCTGCAATAATTCCAGAAGATAAATGGATTTAGGTGGCGGCACAGATAGATGTAGCACAACTGCAGACAGGGGAAGAGAGAAACATGTGACCCCGACCCTGTCCAGTCATCTTGAGGGTATCCAGATTTGCAAAAGATGTCATATGGCAGCATGCTAAAAAAAATTAATTTCTGATAGGCAAAGGATACCTTTTCAAAGATCTCATCTCCAGTGACAAAGAAGATTTTTGCCGTCAATCTTTGATTTTGACGGCAGAGAGGTGTGGTAATTATTGATATATGAACTGCAGAAGCATGTCGTATTCACTGATATATCATAACGGAATTGTTGAGGTTTAAACATTGATTATATTAGTATAAGAAGAGAAAAGTTGTTATGATGGGTGACAGAGGAAGAGAGGCCAGGATGAAAAAGGGGAAGTAAGTCACACACAGAACAGGGCCAAGGACTGCACTAGGATCACACAGAGAAAAAAAAACAGGAGAACAGAGAAAAGGAACTAATATTTATATTTTTTAATAAAATGACTAAGGGAAACTTATACCGACATGAAATGACCTGGAGGTCGCTGATGGTCAAGAGCGGTGTCAGCAAATGCCCAGAACAGATAGCTTAATTCTGATTGGCCAGTAAATGTCACCGTGACATAATAAAGTGGGGGCCCCGTCGGGTTCTGAACCTGCATAAAAACTGAGCGACTGGACAATGCACTTTAGATTTGATCAACTCTCATCTGGGGAACAAGGGTAGCATGTAGCAACTCTGTTCATGCATTGGATGTATTGCATAGCCATTGTCTATGCGTATTCTGTGCAAACACTGTGAAAATAAAGTAGCTATAGCTATAAAGATATATATAGATATATTTGTCAACAACCAACGTCTACTTGTGGATACTGATTTTATTCACTGGAGAGCATCTATTGGATTAATGCAGCAGTGGACGGTGGATTATTTTGAGTTTCCACCACAGAGGTGAAACTTGATGGAAAATGAAAAGGAAAAAAAAACATTTGTTCTGACAGCTTTTGAGTTATCTTCATATATTTTTGACAAAGGGAGGGAAAGTGAAATACAGCGATACTAGCAGTTGTGTTCCTAACCTGAGAGCTATCCTATTCAGTCCCCTCAGGACTTTGCAGCCCTTTTTTGTGATTGTTGCAACCAAAAATGCTTGATTTTGCAGCTGGTGTTGGAAAAAGTTTCGGCAGAAGTTATGATGGTTTTAGGCATTTTTGCCTAAATTGTGAAAATTGTGGGAGCAGATGAAAATTGCAAAAAGTTGTGTGTTTTTTTTTTTTTAAAGACGAGGAAGGGGTAGTTGTTGCATCATCGTCATCATCATCATCATCATCATCATAATCATATTGGACTTGAGTGATTGCATAGAGAAGGCAATGGCTTTAAGCATTAACAAATTTTGATTAAAAGTCCTTTTCATTTAATAAATGAGAAAGTCCTGCTAATAAGCATAATCATCTAACTTTAGAATTCAAGTTAACATTGAAAATCGAGCAAAATTGTCAAAATGGTGGAAAAAGATCTAATATTTGAAAACAGGGACAAGATGTTGCCAACGCAAACTAAAAATGTGATGATGCTGCTGGTTGGTCTGGTGGTACCAAATGAGGAAAAGGGTGCTCACGGAAAAAGGGTGCTTTACTATGGAAAAAGGGGCTTGGTCAAGAAGACTTTTGTCGAATTCTTCATAGAGGTAGTAGCCTACAAGAAGAACTTGCAGCACTGCTACATATTCTCCTTTATCTATTAAGTGGGAAAACTGTGGAATAGGCTACCAAGCACTGAGAGAGGGAATGTGAGAAATGCGCACAGTAGAAGTGAGCTCTGTCACTTTTCAAGCAACAGTAAGGTAACTTGCATCATAACTTTTTAACTCTGAATGGCTGATAGCCTAACCTAAACGGTTAAACACAAGTCAGCAGTGCAAAATATATTATAATTTGCAGCAGTTTTTGCTGGTAGGCTGCAGGCAATGCATTTGAGATGCACGCAGTTTATAATCAAAGCACAAAGCAAGGAGCAGGGTAACGCTCTACAGCTGTGCAACCTTTTACATGCGAGGGACTGATGTGTTTGGTGATACATCTCAAGAAACCGTGGTCAGAAAGTTGCGGAAATTATGCAGTGATTGGTCAAAATTGCAAGGCCGCGATGACTTGTTGCAATTGCAACATTGCGAAATCCTGGAGGGTCTGCCTATTGAAAATCCCATAGACTCATCATTACCTTTCTTTACAAAAAATATTCGGTGAGTCTTGCAAAACAGCGTTTTGACTAACAAGTGGAGGAGGCAACTTAACCCGCATTATCTGCTTCTGGTGTAGTTCCCTACACTGCGAAAGAAAAAAATTCTAAACAATTAAAATAGGGGAGACAAATGAAACATGGTAACCACAATCAGTAGAGTTGCAAGACATACATATCATATGGAAGCCACTGCTTCAACTTCTGTGTGTAAACTGAAATACAAGTTTTTGAAAAGAAATTCCCATTCATTTTGCCATTGAGGTTGGAACGCTTCCAGCAGGGGGAGCTGAGATTACTTTCCCTTCCTATTCTATTGACAGTTTGAGATGGGTTTGTCATTTCAAAATAGACCTACCATTGGTAGGCCTTTGTCAGGCCTGTGTTTTGAATTCATTTAGCTCAATACAACTTTTAAGCGTGTAAAATAACTGATTGCAAGAATCCCAGCCTAAAAAGGTTTAGGTCAGTCAAGGTTATACTGCTCATTGTTTATCGCTTTTTTTTTTTTTTTTTTACTTTGATGTCTCTTTCTATCTAAAGTATTTAGTTAAAAGAAAAACTGTTTTAATATTGTAAAAGTAAGGGTACTGATTTTTGTTTTATTCAGGAAACTCATTCATGTTCAACAGATAAATCATTTTAGAAAAATCAATGGGACACTCAAATATGGTTTTCAAATGGCAGTAGTCAATCAGGGGTCACAATTTTTAGAATAAATTTCAAGGACAGGTATATTATTATAATTATTATTATAATATATAAAGTCTGTTTCAATTTCTTCACAGTTATCCCTCATACAAAGTTATGGGGAAATGATTTTAATACTGTCTTTAATGAAAATATGGACAGATGTCCTCCAAAGAATAACAGTAATTTGCATTGTGAATCTCAAAAATGTCTGGTTACGAATGGGAATCTTGTATACACGATGCAATAAGGAGCTTTCATTGATTTTTGGCTCATTTCTAGTGATCTAATAAAGACTGAACCAGCCATTTAACAGATCATAAAGGAGTTTTCATTAAAGTGGATAGTAGGGACACTCACAATGAGAAATATGTTACTGGATATTGGAAACTTATGATTAATTATTAATGCATGAAGATTACAAAATGGACATTAACAACATTATTGACAAATACTGGAATCAAGCCTATATAGGTACATATAGGTACTTTTGGGAATTGGTGAAATATGAAATTCGATTAATTTCAGAACTAAAAAAGATAAAAAGTTTAATATAATAAAAGACATCTTAGATTTGCAAATCAAAAGTGGTGGAAATTGAAGTAGCCAGGTAACACTGAATATGAATTTACTTTAGAGCCAGTTACACAACGTTTATGAAGAAATGGCTAGGGGTGCCTTCATTAGATCCAGACGTAGATGGTTTGAACCAGGAGAGAAAAACACTAAATACTTTTTTGGGGTTAGAAAAGAGTAATGCTGAACTTGCCACAATAAGTAAGGTTAATGGAAAAAGAACAGATGAACCCAAAGAAATTTCTGAGCATGTAACTCAATTTTATCAAAGATTGTACTCCTCAACCCCTAGAAATGTATGAACTGACTTAATTAGACACAATTGCATTAAATACCAACAAAATTGATGATGGATTTAAAAACTCATGTGATAGAGAAATATCTTTGCCTGGAATTCTTGAATGTATTAAATGCCTTAAAGATAACAAATTCCCAGGTACTGATGGTTTGACAGGGAAGTTTTACAAGACGTTTACATCTAATCTTGCCCCATTCCTACTTGCTATGTTTAAAGAATCTCTGCTTCCTACTACATTAAAGGAAGGGGTAATAGCATTTATTCCAAAGTCCAATAAAGATAGATTAGAAATAGATAATTGGTGACCAATCAGCTCACTTAATAATGACTAAGATATTTGCCTCATTTTTTGCTAAGAGGTTAAAAGGGGAAGGATTAGATCAATTAATTGATGAAGAACAATCTGGTTTTCTGCAAAAAAGGCATTTTAGCAATAAATGTGTTTTGTTTCCAATCAAAACATGTATGCACACAAACTGTTGTGGAATACCAGTTAAAGAAAGTATGATGTATTTAGGCATTGTTATTTATAAAGATGATAAACAACGCAGTAAACTTAATTTTGAACCTATTATTGAAAAAAACAAAACTCATGGTTAATGACAAGCATATCTTAATTTGGAAGGGTCCTTTAATCTAAAACAGACAGTATCTCTAGATCAGTGCATGTTTCATTGTCACTCAGTATACCATCAGATATCATCAAGGAGTTAGACAGAATATTATATGATTTTATACAGAGGAAAAAAACTCATTACCTTAAAAAAAGATGTTATTAGAGGTAGTAGAGAACAAGGTAGTCTGGAGGTATTGGATTTTAATGTCTTGAATAATTCATTTAAAACAAAATAGATTATAGAATTTGCTAAAAATCCTAACAATAAGAAATTCTATCCCAGCCTACTGATTTAATTCTGTTGGTGGTATTGATTTTTTATTGAAATGCAATTTTTCTGCGTATAAAATTCCATTCACACTGGCTAATTTTCACAGACAAGCCCTTTTATCTTGATTGTTGGTATATAAGCACAACTTTGGCCTTTATAGGTACTTCATTTGGAATAATAAAAATGTCTTGTACAAAAATAAATTAGTTTTGTTGCTCATGGTATGACAATGGAATTCCTTTGGTTGGGCAGTTGTTAAACAAATTGGTTATTATTATACTAAGAGTTTCTTGGAAATTTTTGGGTACCAATTACACCTAAAGAAAACATGCTATTGTTTTTGATGCAGTGCCCCAGTTTTTTTTTCTTTTAAGAATTTTGATATAAAGTATAGTTTTCTCTTTAAAAACATGTTTACTGGGGTAACCAGCACCTGAGAAATGCTGTAGACTGTACTTCACCTTCCATGTCAAAGTTTTTTTGGTCTTCTGTTGAGCAATTTACAGTGGGAAAAGGGTTGTTGTGCTATTAACAAATACTGTATCAATAAATAACAAGGTAAAGGAAGCTTCTTTCAAAAAGGAACTCACTATATCTATCCGGTCAATGACATCTTAAAAAACTTCAGGGGAAATGATGAATACACTTGTACTTTTTGTAGTTCAACAGAAGAAACATTATTTCATTTGTTTTTTCACTGTATGTATTCAAATATGTTTGGACAGATATACAAAACTTTATAAACAAAGAAACAGGCTACAATGTCATTACTAATGTTTTAGATGTAATGCTATTTTGCATTTCATGAATACCAACAATGACTACGTTTACATGCGCTTAAGTATCTCAAATATGATCGGAATATTAAGTATTCCGGCTTCCTCTTTGCACATGTAAACACCTTTACCCGAATTCAGTATCCCGAATAAGCCCTTCAGAAATCGGGATATGCTAGGTGGAGTACTACAAAAGAAACCAGGATACTGTAGTGTAAACACCTTGTCCCGATTTCAACAGTTGCGAGAGATTCCAGAATGCAACGTGTGAGATGGAACACTGGTAAGTGCCAAGACCATCAAGCGGCGCTCTTTAGAATCCATTCATTCCAAACAAATCTTTTTTGTTGAACTAAAACACTATTGCAGACTTAGGAATTATATAATAGACTTCCTCTGGCTTTTTGTGTGGCTTGTGGGCTTGTTTGAAATGGCTGGCTGACATGACAACCCCGATTTTGTCCCCGATTTTTGAAGCTAAAAGCTTCAAGCTAAGCTAAGATTTTTGAAGCCACAAAGACAGTCAATCACCACCTGGCCTGACGATGCCCTCCCCCGACTTCAGGACTGCTTTGAGCAAACACAATGGGACATTTTCCACCATAACGACCTGGCCACATTCACGGATGCAGTGCTGTCCTACATCAAGCACTGCATTGACACAGTCACCGTGGTAAAAAACATTTGGGTGTTCCCGAATGAAAAACCATGGATGACTAGCCAGGTCCGTGCACTCCTTCGCGCCCGAAATGCAGCCTTCAGATCTGGCGACCGAGCGCTATACAGCAGGGCTCGGGCCGACCTGAGGAAAGGTATCAGTGCTGCTAAAGCAGACCACAGGAGGAGGATTGAGGAGCAGCTGGCAAGCCCCAGGCAGCTGTGGAAGGGCATCCAGGCCATCACAAACTACAGAGGCAGTGCTGTGTCAGCTGGGGACTCAAATGCGGCATTAGCGAAGGAGTTAAACAGTTTTTTGCCCGCTTTGAAGCCCAGGCGCAGCACACAGCCACACCACCCCCCGGACCACCTCCCCAGCCTACACTACAGAACAAATCACCCATCAGCACACCTCCCCAACCCCCACTCCAACCAACAGCAATCACCGGCACTCCTCAGCTCGCCTTGAGGGTCACGCCTGAGGAGGTGAGAGGAGTACTAAGGGCCGTTAACCCCCGAAAAGCCACTGGCCAGGACGGAGTTCCAGGGAAGGTGCTGAAGGCCTGTGCTGACCAACTAGCACAGGTCTTCACAGACATTTTCAACAGGTCATTGGAACAAGCCATCATCCCGACCTGTTTGAAATCAGGACATTACTCACCCTGGCTTCCATCTGTTCAACCTGCTACCCTCTGGCAGGCGATACAGGTCCATACCAGCCAGAACAAATAGACTCAGAGACAGCTTTTTCCCTAAAGCTGTCACAATACTCAACTCTAGTCTGCACTGAGAAACTGACATACTTTGCACTGGATGTCACATGCACTTCTTGTCATAGGCCACTTGTAAGCTGTATTTTGCACTATCAACAACCAATATTTATTACTGAATGCTGCTGTCACATGTCACTTTACCTATACCACCAGAGTATCAACAAACCATTTTTATTATTATTACTTATTTTATATTTTATTTTATTTTATTTTTTATTTATACGGTTTTATCTTTTGTTGTGTAAATATATATATACATATTTTTCTTTTGCATATTGGATTTGTACATACTTTTCAATCCATTTTATGTGTGCACTCTATGGGGCAGCTTTGAATCTCATTACACTCCGTGTAATGACAATAAAGGCGTTCTATTCTAAAACATTACTTATTTTAATGACATCCTCAGGAAAAATCAGGGAAACGTCCCCGATTTTCATCTCAGAGGTCAAGTTACATTAACATTAACAAGAATAGCCGACGGATACCTATGACTTTCTGGTCCCCGTTGTAGCGCAATGGCCATTGGCAGAACTTTCGTTTAGTTCAGACACTTTTCAGCTCAGAGGTTGGATCAGCCGCGTCTGATCTGGCTAAAGATTTTTTTATCCCGCGAGTGTCATATGGTACGTGTACAGTGAGTTTAGGACGAGATTGTCCGAAAACATCACTGTTTCAAGCCAGCCATTAAGCCAACCATTCACTTCAAACAGGAAAAAAAAACGTTTTTTGTTGTGTTTTTAGCGGACGTGACGTCAGTCCAACCTACGAATCTCTGTTGCCGACCAAACATACCTAGGAAGAGGTCACGGTTGCGTAGTGGCGCTAGTCTTAGTAAGTGGGCCCTACAACACCATATGTTATTATAGGGTTATAATACTAGCTAACTATCCATGCGTGATTTGCTATGGATCTGGACGTCATACTTGACTCAATTTGCAACGTTTTGATATAGGACAAACATTTTCCCACAACAGGTAGGCCTAACATTAAAGATAATTGCTGTCTTTAGCTAAGTTAATGTTAACTAGCTTGCTTACGACGAACGCTATCTTGAACCTGGGCTTCTTATCCCATGGTAACGTTTTGACATGTTTTTTGTCAGTAGGATATAACCAACGTTAGTCAATGCTCGTTAACGTTATAGCTACTGTGTTGTCTGCATCACTGCAGTTAGCTGCACCGACTGCATTAACCTTAGCCTATGTTAACTGAGCAACTGAGTGAACGTAGGTTAACGCTACATTAAAGATGACAGAATGAAGCAGTTGCTAACTTAGATTAACAAGTAATTCACCACGATAATCTGAGTTGAGAGTTTAACGTTATTTTTGATCGTTTATTGCTCCGATAGGTTGGCTTTTTGTTCTGTGTAACGTTAGAGCTGTGAAGCCGGCACCGTTATTTTGTATACTGCGAATTAGCATTTCGAACGTTCCGGCTCACAAGAAGAAAGTCCAACGAGAAAACGAATGACGTTCGTCATGAATGATGAATTAACCGATGGTTAATTGAGCTTCCGCATTCATTGACCGTCAATAAAAACTACATGTTTAGCGTGTCTGTGTGGTCTTCAGACCCTTTATATCTCAGATGTTGCTACGCTTTTGCTACCAGGAAGCCAGACTGGACTATAGGAATTTCTCTTCCCAGGTCTCTTTCCTAGTGCGTAACCAAAGCAGGAGATATACTTACCTTTTCTCACAACAGTCACAGAGTAAACTTGGGTATACTGATTACAGAAGAATTTGATACAGTATGTAGACTAGTGTGAACAAGCTGTTTAAGTAATGGCGGTATTATAAGAACTGGAGAAATTGAGGAAGTTATTTCATTCATTCCAATGGGAAATGCTAGACTCGTGAATTGAGACAAAATTCAACGAATTTTGATTTTCATGGGGCTCATTTCCGGCATCGTTTTATTAAGCCAGTTAGTTCCCATTTTACTAATTGAGGTCAGGACGGCACAAAGCTATGTCATGTATGCGGATTGGATGTTCTCGCAGGTGGAAAAAACGCTCCGTCTCGAAATCACAAGCCATTAGGAGCCTATTAGGCCCTCCCCACAAGTTTATTTTAAAAACAGTAGAACAGCAGAGAAAGTGATCGTATCATTAATCACAGGAGAACTACAGACAATGCATGGAGTGGGAATATAATTATTCAGTTTGTGTTCCTGACACATTAACTTTCTTTCACAAGCACCTAGGCGATTTTTTTCTTGTTTCATGTTGCAATTAGCCTGGCCATGCCTTCCTAGCACTTCTGCTTGATTATCATCTCCCTGCAGTGCTCGTCTGGATTTTATCCCATTGAGCTCGTTGTCTCAGGAGGCATTTTAACCTGTCCAATCAGAAAACAGAGGGAGGCGTGAATGCAGAGTGAGAATCAGTCAAGGCAAGCTATCAGTCAGGGGCTGATCTAATCATTTAGTCATTGAGGCAGGTCACTGTGTATTTTTTCGGTACAGGAGTGATGGTGGTGGGCTTGAAACAGGTAGGGACAACAATGGTGCTCAGAGAGATGTTGAAGACATTGGTCAGGACGTCAGCACTCTGGTGAGGAAAACTCAGAGCAGAGTTGATTGCCTGAGACAGCTTGGCTCTTGCTTTTCTGAGAGCTGCCTCTTCTCCAAACCTATAGGCAGCGTCCCTGGCTTTCAGTAGCGTTCTTACCTCTGCAGTCATCCATGGTTTCTGATTGGGATTTATGGTAATTGTCTTAGTCATGGTCACATTGTCTGTGCATTTGGCAATGTCGCCCGTGATGACTGAAGAGTATTCCTCTAGGTCAGTGTGGCCGTTATATTTGGCTGCCTGCTTGAACACATCCCAGTCCATGCACTCAAAACCGTCTTGAAGAGCTGAAAATGCCTTATCGGGCCTGTCTCCTTAACGGCTGCTTTTGTGCGCTTTATTAGTGGCTGATATGCAGGAATGAGCATAACAGAGATGTGATCTGAGAGGTGGGAGAGGGGTGCGGCTCGATAGACTCCAGAGATGTTCGAGTAAACATACTCTAGTATGTTCTCCCCTCTATTTGTAAAATCCACATGCTGATAAAACTTTGGGAGAACTTTCTTGAGGTTTGCGTGGTTGAAGTCCCTGGCAGCAATGAATAGTCCATCCAGATGTACACTTTGGAGCTCACTGATAACTCCGTAAAGTTCAGCTAGCGCATTTGTAGCGCTAACACTTGGTGGGATGTAGACCCCGAGTATAAACACAGCTGTAAATTTGTGTGTAGAATGGTCGGCATTTAACAGTCACAAACTCCACCAGCGGTGAGCATTAGCTGGATACAATAATGCATTTCTGTACCAGTCAATGTTGACGTAAATGCACAGCCCACCTCTTCGAGTCTTACCTGACAGAGCAGCATCTCTATTCGCGTACGTGTCGCGTGACTTGAGATATGCCAGTGGAGAGTCGGGTTAGACAAAGTATGGACTGAAAAGACTCAACTTCAGGTTGACGACTCAGCCCAGAAGTTACCGATATCACGAGAAGCACCCGGCTGCTGACATGATATGTCTATAATCATGTATGGTACCAGCGATTCACTCTTTGGGACTCTGAAAAAATAATTGCATGTGTCTATGAAATGAGCTAGCAATCTAACAAACTTGTCCATTCAACATAATGGCAGTAATTATTGCAACGGTTTTTGGACTTTAATTAAACCTAATATATTGTTGTAACCTACCATTACTTTGCTCTGTTCACTTAAACTAATGTCAGTAATGTTTTCCAGATGGTTGTCATTCAGTGAAATGACATCTGTCCATGTGTAAGTTAGATTGCTACATTGTTTTAGTTATTAGTTCTGCTCTTCAGTCAGGAGAAGATCTCGTTATGAAGTGTATCTGAATGCATTGAAATATCAGACTAAATAAATGTGAACTTTAACTCTAAAGTCTACATTTTTCTTTAAGTACATATAGGTCTCCCCAGGTTGTAAATCAGCTATATTGTAAATACTACGATTACCCTTGAAGCTGACCTAACCCAACAGCTTTAACAACCAGAGTAAGGTAAAGGCAATAATCAAAATGCTCAGGTTGAACTTTAATTGGGATAAAATTGATGGGTGAACAATTGACTGTTTCTCAGACTGTTTCTTGACAATTGACTATTTCTTCTTCTAATATTTTGTGATTTGATGAGACCCCACGGTTTCTATCTGACGTTTTTGTATGTCACCATACTGTACACACAGCTCATTCATGCCTGTTTATCGGAATCATCATCTCCCGAGCTCACCGGGCTTAGCAGCTCAATTGTCCCCAGTATCCAGTGTTCCCTTTGGGATAAAGGGTCTGGATCAGAGCAGCTGTAGTGGTGGCAGATAGCTCATCTGGCAGGCTACAGTGGGCGCTGCTGCTTCAGCAGAATGAATGTCATGTGAAATGCATCTAATTAAATAGCCTGGTGAAGGCGGACTTTTGGCTCAGCAAAATGGACCAAAACTCATATCTTGATCATTTTAGGCCATATCATGATATACAATATCAATATTTTATATAGAATGAGCAGTTTTTACTTAATGGCATAGGTATGATATCACAACCTATTTTATGTAAAGGCCATCGTATTAAAACATTGCTGTTTTCTCTTTTCCTGCTCAAGAAGACATGTATAACATAATTTCGGATGGAAATTAAAATAACAAGTCTGCCATGTATTCAGCTCAGTTTTCTGTTTATCTTATGGGTTCAGGCTTATGCACCATATAGGCTACACATAACATTTGTTAAACTTGGAAAAGCAATTGCCATGCATTCTGCAATTCGCAATACAATAGCCCGCATTTCATGCTAATTAAATATGTAAGTAAATATGTCTAAATAAATATTAATAAATAAATACAAAATAATATTTGTGCCACTGTGGCATGGAAATATTCTGTCTAATTTGAAACCAAAATAGAATGGAGATGACTTTGATTGCTCTCCATGTGTATGGAAAAAAGAATAGGCTTATTTTTATTTTTACAATTTTTACAAGTTACTTACAAGTTTAGTTTTACTTATCCTCGAGATGGAGAGATATGCACTCTCTATTAATTGTCACTGTCGAAAGCAGAAATTTTGTGGCTTCATGGCTTCACGAATATTTTTGTCTATTAATATTTAAAAAAATAAAATTCCAGACTTTCCAACGGCCCTCACTCTACTGGGTTCCTGTGAAGTCAGTCCCATTTTTCATCCCACTATGGCGCCCCTGTGTGTCAGAGTAAACTTGCTCTTTGGATCCTCAATGATAAGAAGCTATGTTGCATCACCCAAAGTTTATTGTGAATGCGATGACTTCAAGATTGCATACCTTCTGAATTTGGTTTGTATTATTTATGAGAAAAGGTAGTTGTGACAATCAACATTGTGTCTGAAATGGTAAATTGGACGAATTATGTTCTCCTCTCTTTGTTGAGTCAATGGCGTGATGATGCAAATCGAAATGTCGGAGAGGTAACCTAAAAACATCAAGTTTGACGGGGAAGGGGTGCTGTGTCAAAGAAAAACTTATTGCACTGAGCATATAGCACTAACTTGGATTAAAGCCAAATGATATTTTGACTGCTAAATTCTGTTGTTTATATCATCTTTGTCAATAGTGTGTCAAGTCTCCAGCCTCTTACTAGATTTTGGAGGGTGATGTGCCAGTGATATGCCATGGGGTACGATGTCACCAGATTTCAAGGAGAGGTGGATGAGGATCTGCTGTGTCCAATCTGCAGTGGAGTGTTGGAGGAACCTGTGCAGGTCAGTAGAATACAAAGTGCTGAATTTGATTTACATATTTTTATGTTTTGAAATCAGCAATTAAGTAATTGCTGTCTGGATATTGTGTCAATAGCTGCATGTGTGTGAAGACTGTAGAGTTTGTTTCAAATTTCAGACCTCCACTGCAACCACATAGCTCCGGTCTATGCAATTCCAACTCGAAATAGATAGATTGTACTTTCATCATCCCATAGAAAATTGAGGAATCCTGTAGCATCCATCCATCACATGATATGCACACAGATCAGAAACTATAGTATGGTGCAGCTGTCAGTGTGAGAGTAATGTAGAAATGAGCTGGAGGATGTAGTTGTGTTGTGGAAAGTGCATCCAGCCTTAGTGCAAGAGATGTTACAGCAAGGATATTGCCAGTACAGTTTCTGTATTAATACAGTACATAAATAAGCGGATAAAAAGCAGAATATACTGTGTATTAAATTAAAATTATATATATATAATTATAAAATTATATATCAAAATAGAAGCATTTAAGAAAAACGCTAATAGTCAAAAATAGGAAATTCCAATATGAAACATTTAGATAAGAATTATAAAAAAATTCAGATCAGTTAATGCTGACCATGCTGCCAATAGTCCAAGAGAGTGGGGGTAGATAAAAGGATTAGTGCAGGGGACAGTAATTCTGTGTGTGTGTGTGTGTGTGTGTGTGTGTGTGTCTGTGTCTGTGTGTGTGTGTTTGGGGGGGTGGCACAGGCACACAAGTCCAACTCACACCTCTCCTGCTGTGTGGCATTATAGAGTTGGATGGCCCACGTGACAAAAAACTTTTGCAGCCTGTCAGTTGAGCATATCAAAGACAGCAGCCCTCTGCTGAAAATGCTTCTCTGTTTGGATAATGTGCTGTGTAGGGGGTGCCAATCATTGCCATTATTGACAGGCACCTGTTCAGTGTCCTTTTCTCTACTGATATTAGTGACTCCCGCTCAGCACCAACCACAGAGCCAGCCTTTCTTGTCAGCCTCTCCAATCGTTCAGCATCCCTTTTTGCCATCCCAGCACACTATAACAAAGAATAGGATAGTCTCCTCAGGAAATAGAGCCTTCCCTGCCCCTTCATGTACAGCGCATCAGTGTTAGCAGACCAGTCCAGTTTATTGTCAAGATGCAGGTCCAGCTATTTGTACTGACATCCGCCATGTTCACCCCCTCAGTGGAGACAGGTAGCATCGTGGGGGCTGCCCTCTTGAAGTCTACCACCATTTCATTTGTTTTGGTGGTGTTCAGTTTCAGATGGTTTGTCCTGCACCCTCTGTCCACCTCTCCCTCTGTCCATTCCTAATACACCCCACAGTGGCAGTGTCGTCAGAGAACTTCTGCATGTGGAATGATCCAGAGTTGTATCTGAAGTCGGCAGTGTACAGGGTGAACAGCACAGATGAGATAACAGTCCCCTGTGGTGCACCAGTGCTGCAAACCACAGTCTCTGAGGTGAGGTCCCCAAGTCTAACAAAATGGAGTCTATTCAAGAGATAGTCTGTAATCCAGGTCACCAGGTGTGAATCAACTCTCATCTGCTGTAGCTTGTTTCTCAACAGGAGGGGCTGGGTGGTGTTGAAAGCCCTGGAGAAATCAAAAAAACATGATTCTCACCACACCAGCTTGTCCAGGTGAGAGTACCCCCTGTGAAGTATGTGGAGAATGACGTCCTCCATGCCCACTTTCTCCTGATTGTCAAACTGCAGTGGGTGTAGTGCATGGTTGACCTGAGGCCTTAGGAGATGGAGCAGCAGCCGTTCAAGGGTCTTAGTTAGGTGTGAAGTAAGGGCCACATGTCTGATGTCGTTTAGTTCCTTAAGGTGTAGCTTCTCAGGAATCGGAATTATGTGTGATGTTTTCCATAATGTTGGTACCCTGCCCAGTCTCAGACTCATGTTGAAGACATGTTGGAGTGGCTCACCCTGTTCCCAGCACACATGCTTTCCGCATTCTGGAACACACTCCATCAGGTCCTTCGGCTTTGGTCTTTATTCTCCTCACCTCACCTGTGACCTGGTCCATGGTGATAGTTGGGGGTGGGGTGACGCTTGCTGTGTGTGGCAGCAAAGGTGAGGGGTAGAGGTCAGTATGTGGTGTGCAGGGTGTGTGTGGTGGGGGGGGGGGGGGGGGGGGGGCTCTGTCAAGTTATACCGGTGGGAGTAATGAGCACAATGAGATTGATCTCTAGTATTTTTCTCCCCATAAGGCAAGTTTACACTTTTTCACAGACCCCCTGGCAACATGCTGCAGACCCCTGGGGGTCCCTGGACCCCATTTTGAGAACCAATGGATTGAAGGACAAGTTCAAATTTTGACGAATGCCTCTGTTCTGGATGCGCACACACACAACCCCCCCAACACACACACACACGCGTTACCACTAATGTCAGCAAGCGCTGGGTTTCAATTTTTAGGCAAATATTATAGCAATACTAACAGCTGACTTGATACGCTGTGGTATTTATTTAGTGAAGAATAACGTTAGGCCACCTGAGGTTTGTGCTGTTTACTGTAAACGGGCATGGCAAACTTTCAGCTGTAACTGTGAACTTTCAGCTATGAGGTCATCGCGGACCTTGGTCATTTTAAGGACTACGATTTTAGGCAAAACGCGCAGCTTATCTAAAAACGTCTTCTCTGAGACTGGCACAATAAAATATTAGGCTTGTCGTGTCAGTGCAGGATGTAGAGATTTGAGAAAGATGCGCACAGGCTCCTATCGACAAACATGCAGATGTTGCTCGTTGGGGAGCATTTTACATGAATGGTGTAGGCAGCAAACCAATCAGTGTCAGATAGGCCTAGAAAAGCTCAAAAGTGGAACTGGTTTTAGCATTTTCTTGAAATTAGCATATTTTCATGCTGCATCACACGTTTGATGCACTACTTCACTATTTAGGGATTTAGGGATTACCATTATACCAGATATACTCCTCTCAAAATCAAAGAAATGTTTACAGAATCATGCACAAAGCCAAAATATAATCTGAACTTGACATGAAAATTAATATTACTTTGCATACAATTATGAATATGAAATTATTATTTGTGAAAGTGTCTTATGTTAGTTGTAGTTTGTGGCACAGCACCATTTAAGCCCAACATAAAAAAACAGCAAATTTTTGAAAATATTCTCAAATGTTCTCAAATATGTAGATTAATGTCATATCAATTACAAAACATTCATTATACACACCTGACATTTCATATTTTGTCGGTGTATGACTCAACAAGGCTTGTGTTTTGACTGACAGATTAGCTCTGTCCACTAGCGCATAAAAAGTCATCTTTCTAAATGTAGAAAAATAGCTTAAAATGATAAAGTATTTTGTCTAAATATACAAATATCAAATCATTTACCTCTCATTTTTCATAAGATAAATGAAATTCTGAAGGAAGTGGCTAAAAACAGTAAAATACTTGAGGTTTTAGTGTGTCAAGGTAACTCACAAAAAGTTAGTCCAAAACGTTGGTGTTTTGGACTAACTTTTTGTGAGTTACCTTGACACACTATGCAAAGATGTCGAGCAAACTTAGAATTATCTTATGCCATTAATTTGAAATTAAAAACACATGGAGTTAACAAACTGTTGGATTAATTAAGATGATGAGTGAAACAAAATATATTTTTTCTTTTTGTAAAATGTGACTTTAGTCTGTCAAGTCTCCAGTCTAGAATTTGGAGAGTGATGTGCCAAGTTGAAAGTGGACTTTAATGATACATAGGCTTAGAGGGTACACTTACCATAATATTCTGCAGCAATTACATTTTAAGACAGCTGATGGGGATTGCTGTGGAAAACAAACCAATTTATATATTGTAACTATTGAAACCAATTCTGCACTTGCCTGTTAGAGGTACCTACCTTTTGAAGAATTTTATCTTCCAATTATTTTATCATCTGCAAAGTCTTGATCCCTGTGATCCACCTTTCTGAATATATGCTGAGTTCTGTGGTGAGGGCAGGCAAATTGCTGAACATTACCACAAAAAACCCAACATGTTCCCCTAGCAGACCAAAGGCTCAGGGTAGTGTTTTCAAAGTTTGCATATCTAGTTATCCTATTAGGAGGCAGGTACAGAGAATGGGTCAGATAACAGGCTCTGATGAATGCTCAAGGCCTAATATTAAATCAGATAGTCAAATAATGACTATTTTTGCTTTCCCACCTATTACCTGGTTTAGTAACTTACTTAGGTCCCACATCATAACCTGCCCTGCTTCAGACTATTCTTAGTGCTGCCTCCCCGGCACACAACAGCATAGAAGAGGATATGAGGCGATGACATTCTGATAGAACAAGGAGGAGTTTACTACAGACATTGAAGGACCCCAGGAAACAGAGCCAGCTCTGCCCCATCTTGCAGTGTGTCAGAATAGGCAGACCAATCCAGTCATTATGTAATAATTTTCTGATAATGTAATAACTCCCGATAATTTAATAAAATCTCCTCAGGCAGACTGTAAACTTGCTTAAACGTACTGCTCTTCATCCCCCATGGGATATAAAGCTTCATTGAGCTTTCCATCGCATATGGTCCTTGGCAGTATGTTGTGCTTCTCTCTATGTTCATCTTTTTAAGTTTCTGGTCCATTCAGGCTGTCATGAGTTTCATAAGAATTAGCATCCGACCACCGCCAGTCTGGTTTTTAGAATGTGATGTATTGTGATATGGTAAAAAAAAAATCTCAGATTTTTTCACAATAATTTAAAATTTTAAATAATTAAAAAATCTGAAAATAAAAAAAAAATCAGATTTTAATCAATGTTTTCGAACAATTAAACTATTCGGTTTGGAAATACTTCTCCAAGCAAATAAAGTCTTCAATGGCCTTGCTCCAGCATAAAAGGCTTAGGTGTACCTTACTGCCCTGCTGGACCCCTAAGATCCCAAAATGTTGGTCTCCTTGTAATCCAGAGAGTATCTAAATCTTTCTGCTACCGTGCGCCTCTTGTGGAATAGTCTCCTTCCCTATATTTGTCAAGGTGACACTCTCAATAGTCTAGACTTAAAACCTTCCCCTTTTCTGCTCACCACAGTTAGGGATGGTGAATGGTGAATCATCAAACTTAAATTCAATTCAATTCAGTTTTATTTATACAGCACCTTTTACAATAGTATTGTCTCGTGGCGATTCACAGAAGGAGCACCCAAAAGCAACATGGGCAAGAAAAAATTCCCTTATGTTTAGTTAGTCTATGAAGAAACCTTGGGCAGACCCACGACGGTTAGCACCCAAGTGCCAGGGGTCATGCAGGAAAATTACAATCAGTAGTAACCATGATGGACTACAAGTTGGCTATGGTATTAGCTAAGGTTCATAATAGCGCCAGAGTATTATCCCACTTTACATTACATGGTAGTCAGTCCATAGGTGGTTATCAGGAATTATGGCTGGACAATGTAGCAGCGGCCAGACAAACTCAAAGGAGTGAGTCATACATCATACACCTTCACTCCTCACTCATTAAAGGTCTTCTTGTTTTCTTGTTAGTGTCTGTAAAGCGCCACAAGACTATTCTATTGTAAATGGCATAAATATAATTGAATTGAATTCTTGGAAAGAACTGCCCCTGCTGTTGCCTCCAGCTCTGTGGGGCTTGGTGGCCACTGACTATCCCTTCAGTGTTGAGTTGCCATGCATCACATCTTAGTTATGCTGCTATAGGCTAGTGCTGCCAAAGACCTCTCATGTGTCATGCCTTCAACTCTCTCTCTCTCTTTCTTTACATACATATTCATATGACACATGATCTCATGAATCACCTAGGCTGGCCAAACTCACTTGCTGCCCACATACACCACAATAATTTCTGGTGAGAGTCATCCCTGCAACTCACTGGTTGACTTCCCTGTCACTGACCAACTTCACAAAAGGCTCATGCCAGGACTGACTCTCCTTCTTAGAAGCCTTGCAACTGACCCCTTCTCATGACGGCACTTGTCAGAATGGACTCCACCTAATGTTACCCCCATGAGTTATCACACTCCCTGACTTTAATAACATATCTGGCTGCTACTAAGCTGTCAAGCCAGATCTTTAGAAAACCACCTATGGCTTGACTACCATATAATGTTGGAACCGTATTTTGGAATTATTATGATGTTCAGCCAAAACTATGGACAAATTGTCAAAGTCAAAGTTAAAGTTAAGGACTGCTTTTTTTAGGCTCAGTTCCATTGAGCGAGTTGCAGGTAAAATGTAGAGGGCGTAAATTTACGGAGAAAATTATTTGGCTCGGTCCTATCAGCCTCTGTGTTACCATTGCAGAATTAATTCGGGACAGTCAGTCATAGCATGTTTCAGCTGTAGCGCAATCTTGAGACATGAATTACAGAGTCAACAGGAGATAAATATAATTAGGATAAACAGGAGATAGCCTATAATGTCCTAAATTCCCATTTGTTGATTTCCTGATTCAGAGGCAATTTGGCCAAGGACCAAAATACAACAGACTAACTAACTCCCAAACAAAACAGGCACAAATGTTCTGTTGTTTTTTTTTAACTGAAGAGTAGGCTACTATTTCTTAACCTAACATGAGCAACAAACAGCATGTCTTGTAATAACGTAACAGAGAGTAAACTAACTAACTAGAAACGAACTAACACAATGCAAGTAGCCTAATTAAGTCAGCATTTTGCCATAGCTACTTCAATGCGCTTAACTTATTTCATAATCCTTATGTTGTAGCAATAGCTGTAGGCTATATACCTGCAGATTCAGACACATATGTCTGTCCCTTCGGCTTTCATTTCGTTATCTGGAGCTATTTAGCTCTGGCCAACTTGAATTACCCTCTCACTTGAATGTGTAATCGTTTAAACAGTAAACTACTTCAGAGACATGTTTGGTGTAGCTTATAGACCTGGGTTTATGTGTTGGAAGTAAGATCCTTTAAATTTAGAATTCTGAGGAATGAATCAGTAACTATCATCATATCAGTTTAGCTTGCTTGGTTAATTTCTCTTCCCATGCTCTTTTCCCTATACTTCCAGGCCCCTCACTGTGAGCATGCCTTTTGTAATGCCTGCATCACACAGTGGTTTGCCCAACAGCAGATTTGTCCAGTAGACCGCACAGTGGTGACACTTGCCCACCTGCGTCCAGTGCCAAGGATCATGCGAAACATGTTGTCTAAGCTGCAGATTACCTGTGATAATGCTAGTTTTGGCTGCACGGCAACCCTACGTTTGGATCAACTACAGTCACACCTCAAAGACTGTGAGCACAACCCAAAAAGACCAGTCACATGCGAGGAAGGCTGTGGGTGAGTGTGACATGCTGGACTAAAATCAACATGGTTTTAAGATGATTTAGGCCTTTTTACATAGAACAATATTTTCACCTAAGGAATTTGGGGAACACTCCATTGTTATCTACCTCATGCACCACTTAGTTTGATATGTGTGTAGGCTAGAGATGCCTAAAGATGAAATGCCTGGCCACAACTGCATCAGACACTTGCGGAGTGTAGTGCAACAGCAGCAGACTAAGATTGCTGAGTTGGAGAAGACCGCCGCAGAGCACAAGCATCAATTGGCCGAGCAGGTTAGATTTTTGTATTGTATAATGCATTACTACCTCAGCATATTACTACATTCCATGTGAGCTATGAAAAAATATCCAGTGAAATGACAGTGAGTAGGTTTAATAACTGCCCACACACTAGTTAATTTACATGTATTGCATCTTGGCTTACATTTATGATAAAACATCATTAGTAATTTCTTATTCAATTCTGTCTGTTTTCTGATTTTTTTTTAAAGTGATGAATAAGAGTGAAGGGATATGGACGAGGGAAAAATTGGATAAATAATGAAACCACTGTCACAATCTTCTGTGCTAACTTAAAATGTGCGGTATGTGTTATTCATGCCTTAGATGAACTTTGTCTTGCAGCAGGATTGTTTGTCTAAAATATGCCATCATAGAAGCTAAATGCTAATGCTCATTTCCAGTAAACAGGGTTTATACAGTTTGAAAAAAGCTGAAAAGTCATGGAGTTTAAACATGGTAATTTCCAGCCCTGGAAGTCTTGCAAAAGGAAAAATACAGAATGTTTTGGAAAAGTCAGTGGAATTTGGTTAGCTCAATTTGGAAAAATCATGTTGGTTGTTTATTGTGGAAAACATTAGGTTATGGCAAATAACCTTGGTTCTCTGAGGGACAACACGAGGTGCCTCCCATTGGGATATCGCCTTTGGAGATACTATTCAGCTGACTCCTCTTTAACAGGTCCTGTCATCACAGGCATAAGCGCGCATGCACCAGTCCCAACCCTCAGGCTGTTTAACGCAGGTGCATGTGCATGTGCAGCATCTCCCTCTTTCACACTTGAAACATAACAGCTGTGTGCAGAGGCGAGGCAGGGTTGTCTTGTGTTCTCCCTCAGAGAACCGTGTTTTTTTGCCATAAAGTAATGTTCTCTTTCAGTCTAAACACTTTGACGCCACCTATTGGGAACATGTATACAACACAGTCTCTGAACATGGTGTTGTATGTCCTTCATGACAGACTGAACTGAGTGAATACTGCCATGCAGTCACCAACCGTAAGGGAAGGCAGGTTTCCACGCTGGCCCTCTCATAACATTGCAGACACATGGATTGCCGGATGGGGCGAGCCGCTGGCCAACTGTCCACACTAGCTTCATCACAGCATCACAGACACATAATGAGCAGAACATGGCGAGCCATAGGCACACACATGACGTCCAGCCACAGGGGAGGCTAAGTGATCACACTGGCCTCACCGCATTAACCCAGACACATAGTGAGTGAAGACACAGCAAGCCACAGGTGTGTGCATGACGTCGAACCATAGGGGACAAGTGACTACACTGGGCCCACCACAGTACATCAGACACATAGTGAGCAGAACGTAGCAAGCCACAGGTGCGCACGTAGCTTCCACATCACAGAGGTGGACGAGGTGTCCTTGCCAACTCAAGATCAGAATTCGTGGCAGTGGACATGACAGAGCAGGCAACAAGCGTGCTTGTGACGTCCAAGCTGTAGAAGCCAGCCCAGCTGGCAGTAGTCCTGCACAGAGACTCCCTTCCATGTTGCCCCTGACACAGACACACTTCTCGTAGAGTGGCGGGCGGACGGGCGGATGCACTCTGGCCACCTCATATGCCTCGAAAAACCTGTGCACCAAGTGTTGTTTCAACAAAGCCCTCCCGTGTGCTTGAGTACCAAAAAGGCGGGTGTACTCTGTATATGCACACAGTGCCCTGATGGGACAAATTCCCTTCAGCTCTTGTTCCTTTCACACTGACCAACACGGAATCGTGTGTCCATTCGACCCACCAATCAACCCGCCTCGGACCGTATTCAATTCAATTCAATTCAATTCAGTTTTATTTATACAGTGCCTTTTACAATAGTATTGTCTCGTGGCACTTCACAGAAGGAGCACCCAAGAGCAACAGGGGAAAGGAAAAACTACCTTATGTTTAGTTAGTCTAGGAAGAAACCTTGGGCAGATCCATGACTCAAGGGGCTAACCCAACTGCCAGAAAAATTACAATCAGTAGTAACCATGATGGACTACAAGTTGGCTATGGTACTAGCTAAGGTTCATAATAGTTCCAGAGTATTATTCCATTTTACATTACAGGGTAGTCAGTCCATAGGCGGTTATCAGTAATTATGGCTGGACAATGTAGCAGTGGCCAGACATAGTGTTAAACTCAAAGGAGTGAGATGGGTCATGGGGGTGACAATAAGAGTCCATTTGACAGTGCCATTTGAGGGGGGGTCAGTCACAAAGCCTCAAGGAAGGGGAGTCGGGCCTGGCATGGGCGTCTTGGAAGGGCCTCTTTGATGGAGAGTCGGTCCTGGCATGGGCCTCCATGGGGTTGGGCCTAAGCACTGTGCTAATTCCAGAGCAACCACAACCAGCTATTGTATGTCACTGAGCCCACTTTACTTGACAAACTGTGACACCACTTGCTTGTAGAACCACCTTTTCTGCAGAAAAGAGCAGCGTTTAAAACCATTTCGAACCAAATCTGCATGTGTTACAAACAGACAAGGCAGTTCAATGTGCTTTATAACAATAAAGCATAGAACAGTGAGTAAATAAAATGCAAATTAAGTAAAAAAAAAAAAAAAGTAATTCATGATATAAAAACAGTAGAAATATAATAATAACGAGGTAAAAGTTAAGTGATAAATGATTAAAGTTTATTAAAGATACAGCAGTTAGCAGAAGGCATCTGAGAACAGCTTGCCAGCCATAGGAGCCTTTTTGATGTCCTCTGGGAGTAGTTAGCTCTGCGTAGTAGTATAGTAGCTAATGGCTGCTTTACTACACTTGCCACACTCTAACAGCAGGTTTTACCAGCAAATTTTTCTGCTATGATCTGAGGGATCTGATTGGGTTATATTGCTGAAACACATCAGACCCTGTTCCATGTAGAGACTTGTACACAAGCAGCAGTGCTTTAAAGACAATTCTATAGCTTACTGGGAGTCAGTCAAGGGATCTTAGAATTGGAGTAATGTGCTCTGTTCTTTTTGTTCTTGTGAGGACACTAGTCACTGCATTTTGAGTCAGCTGAAGCTCTTTGATAGTCTTTTTTGGTAGGCCTGTCAAAAGGCCATTGCAGTAGTCAACCCTACTGGAAATAAATAATTTTTTGACGTCAGTCCTCTTTGTTTGGCAATGTTTTTAGGTGATAAAATGCTGACTGAGTGCTTTCACATGACCGATTTTTAACAGTATCTTTTGTTTTAAACCCGTTTCTGTCAAGAATAGTGGAGTCTTTCATCTTTTTTCCTAAATAGAATTACTTCTGTTTTGTTCAGCTGAAGAAAATTTTGTGACATCCACTTGTTGATTTGATCAGTGCACTGATAAAGCATAATCATTAGGTGATGAAGCAAAGTAAATTTGGGTGTCATCAGCATAGCAGTGATATCAGTCCTGTCTGTAATTCTTGCTGTATATTTGTGGTGCTTGTGCTGTGCATTCACACCAAAAATGGTGTCCTGCGTGAACCCGCCGTCCAAGCTGTCATTTAAAGTCTATGGAGATCGGCACAGCATGCATGAAAAAAAAAAAAGTTTTTATTTCAAGCAGACAGCATGGGAGCTGTATAGGACACATGTGCAGTGTGCAGGGTCTAATCTGGTAATATGCATTCTAAACAAAAATGTACCAACCAGTCCCATGTATGCACCACGAACACACAGATTGTGGTGTGAATGAGGTGTTCCTGTCATTACTTTTTTACATTACGTTTTGAAGCCTTATCTCCAAAGAATGTTACTCTGTTTTTAGCAGTGCCTCTTGCCAGGTATCCAGTGCCACTCTTGCCATCTTAACGTTCCTGGAAGAACAGCATAGGTCATCTTAATGTTCCTGGAAGAACAGCATAGGTCACATATTGTCAAAACATTTAAGTGTAGAAAGTATTAAAACAGCTTAAAAATGTTTTCTAGCAAATTTGTTTTGTAATTTGTAACATTTGTTATGTTTTCTCAAAGACCTATCTGAAATTGCTATGTTCAGTGAATTAGACGAAGGTCAGGATGACATTTAGGAATGCTCCATGCGCCATCATGGAGATACTGTCAACAACTGAACAAACAAGTGGACAAAATAATTTTAACAGTCATCCACTGAATAGGCTAATGCAAGTTTTACAGGATGAAAATATTCCCATTAAGCTACATGACACAGAAGTTGGTTAGTCTGCTTAATAGGTTAGCTATCTAAATGGTGTAAGATTATCAAATTATCTTGGCATATCAGCATATCAAACTAGCATTGCTGGCATGATAAGCTAATCAAGTTAAGTATTTCAACCAATTTGTGCAGCCTTTGCTGGCAAAAGCAAAAATGTAGGACCCGATTGTGCCAAAAACTAGGCTACACTGACGGCTACTGTCTTGTAGACTTTAGCAACTAGCTTACAATAGTTGTTGTTAGACACTAGCAACTAGCTTACCAACATTCACAAAGAGGCTTGAGGATATGTTGTAGGGCTGTTTGGTTAGTCTGCATTAACTTTACTCTTTGCTATCACAGTTAGCTAGAGCTTTGAAATCTGGTATTCTAGATATAAGACTGGCCAAAACATAAAATCAATGAGTATAATATCTAAACTTTTTAAATACCTCTTCTGAAATACCATAAAATCAGTTTAATGAGTGACAAGGAGAAACTTACCGCAGTCTTCAGAAGAGGAAAAAATGCCACTGGAAAATTTCAGACTGGTTTGAGAAGCAACAATAAAGTGAACGGGGCTCTCCAATGTAGTTGCGATACAAAGAGTTTTAACACCATGATTTGTCACTGACACTGACTGTAAAGCATCTTACTCCATTTGTTGTTGTGTTTGCTCTGAAAGAGTAATGTGCTACCCTGAGCTGATCCTCCTGGAGGATCAATGTGAACAGCGCAGAGACATGATTCGTCACTCTCTTGGTAAAGGGGTGAGCCCAGAAGTGGCACACCTCATCCTTCGGAGGAGCATCCGGGCTAGGGGATCTGGAGAGAGAGGAGCATTCTGGAGACCTTGTGGCCACTGGGCGGAGGGGAGGGTGAGGTGCTGTCGTCGTCCTCCTGGTCGGCGAGGCATTCTCTGTCCGAAGCCTCGAGTAAAAAGGCATCCTCGCCAGAGTCAGAACACAAGTCAGGTGGTGGGGGTTTGGAGCCTGGCTGCTGCAGAGCCCACAAAAGATACACAGGACAGCTAGGTATGCTCTGTTGGTTAGCAGGGAGGCTAAGTGAGCTAGTTAGCTGGTCTGTAGCCTTCTGGTTAGCTTGTGGCTGACCGCTAGGCAGAGCTCTTCGTCAGGGGCTCCGGTGTAGAGCGTGGTGCGGAACCGGAGGTTGGAAGGTCCCATCATGCTGCAGTGAGAACACTCACCTGGAAGGTACAGGGCGATTGTGTGTGGTCGAGCTGCAGGCACAGAACGCACCTGTTGGCCATTGGCGAGGGGGTTAGCCTTGCTGCATGGGCACCTCTTGGTAGTGGTTGCCATGTTGGTTGTGGTGTGCGCTGCCATCACATACCTTCACATAAAAAGCCTTTGTTAGATTGCTATAGGCTATAGGCCTCTTGAACTTTGTTAATAGCCGTTCATTTTTTTATACATTTTATACATCCCGCTTTCACTAGAGACATGTATGCATTTTGCGTAATGGGCAGGCATTTTGACACTCTTGTACAATTCCGTGTTCTAAAGTACGCATATCGTTTGATCTCGCAAGTTGATTCCGCCACTGAGTCACAGAGAGTAAGTGCATTCAACCAATCAGAGCACTTTATTTATACCCAACCACCCCACTCCACCTTGCATAGCTTCGCCGCCTCAGTTCAGTTCAGTGCTACAAGTAAGCCAGGCAGATAGTGCTGTTAAGCTGATAACAGTGAAAAAGTAAAATGAAGACATTGAGTTAGCTCAATATAAACCCAACGGTGTTTGGTAATCATTTGTCAAGGTTATTTGTTCATCTGTTCGATATTTGTGTCGCAATACTAACCGTCACATTTCCCCTAGTCCGTGAGACAGTCCCCCAAATTTTTCAAGGTGTGCCACCCTAGAGTTAGAAAATAAGTGATAGCATTGCATTGGTGGTAGCTTTTTTGGTTTCATCGGCCTGTTTATTTATATTGTACACCCTATAAATGTGATTTAATAAACACTGAGACAAGTTCCACCTTCTTCTACACCATGGAGAATGCATATCCGCATTGTAATAAGCCCATGGCCTAAAATGTATGCTAATTATTTTGCAAACTGCAAAAAAGTATTGTCTTAATGTAGATAAGATTTAGGGGAATATCTATTAGTATTTTTTTTTACCCTGTTAACCCATAATATATCCTTCCATAGGTGAATGGGCATAAAGAGGGTGAAAACACAGAAAGTTAAAAAATGTTATCCATAGTTTTATTATTAGAGTGCATGAAAAAATTCTAGAGGAGGAGAATTCTCTTATCCCATGAAAATGCACTCTACTGTTATCAGTAGTTTTCTTATTAGAGTGCATGAAAATGCACTCTACTGTTATCTATAGTCTTCTTATTCTTCTGCTGAATGAAAATGAAAATGCAGTGTGCTGTTATTAGAGTGCATTAAAATGCAATTAAAATTTTAGAAAAACTTAATTCAAACTGTGTTGCGTAGGTCTTACAAAAGACACTTATGCTATGTTTTTTTGTAACATTTATAACTTTTTGATCTGTTACTTACTTACTAGATTTAGGCTTAATCCTATTTCTTTCCTTTCCCCTTCTCCCTAACTCTTTCCCTTTGCCTATCTCTTTTCCCTTGAAACAGAGTGACAAGTGGTAGGGGTGAAAATAAGAAATGAAACAACGTGGCAGTTCGCTACATTCAGAAAATACCCTGCCTTGCCCACTATGCTTTCACTATGTTGTCATTTCGATGAAAACACACCATAAAAAGAAACACATCGGGAACATCATAACATACGTTAAAATTACGTTAGCATTGCTAACCAGACAAATGATGCTGCGATCAAAAACCTGATTGAATACTGTACATTTTGTGGTCATATGACTGATCATAACACAAAACACCACAACCATGAATGGTAAATATATTATGAATACTGTATTTAAACTTCTCCTTTGCTAGTCCATCAGCCGTCGTCTTTATCTCCCACTGCTGAAACCTGTCTGGAACTTGCGTGCGTTGAACGCTGGGAGAATTGTCATATCCCTTCGTTTTGAGTGAGGTTGTAGAAATGATTCTAGGGGCAGATATACCCATACCACAGCTTCCAAACGACAATAAAGCAAAATTGTGCCACTTAGGATTAGAGATGCACTGATCCGACTTTTTTAGTTCCATTACCGATTCCAATACATGGGTTTTGCATATTGGTTGATACCCCATACCGGTCTGACATCCCCATTTCCAAACCAAGACAAAACAGAACAAAATACTACTACTACTAATAATAATATAATCGTTATTTAGAACAGAATTCAAAAATAAAGAAGTGTGTGCCAGTGTCATTACATTTTATTTGATGTTTTCAGGCCTTGGTGCATTTAGGCACCCGTCACTTTAAATTTCTTGCATGAAACTAATATTACATAACTTCGGTGAAACAAACTTTGTTTCTATGTAAGGTGCTAGTTGAAATCAGTAGGCTGCTGCAGATGTTGATTATGTTTTCTATTGCATCAATTTAAATAAATATTTGTAAACAACTTGAGTAAAACCTTCGTTGGATTATCTGAGAGATGTGTCTTGCAATATGCAATTTTTGTTATCCTTTTGATGATTAATGTTAGACTGCTACTGACAAGCAGTCTCAACATGAGCTAGGTTCACTAACAGGAACCATCCAGGTTAAATATTTCCTGGTTTTTCATTAAGACATACAGTAAATGACCTTAATTGATCATTTTATTAGTAGCACTTATAATAACTTTAGAAAATCTCTGTTTTCATAACTTACAGCTGCAGCTAGTTGGCATGCTATAGTACTTATTTTTTGCAAGCCAGCTGAGCACACTGAGGCACACAGTAGTGTAGTGGGGTTGTTGCGGTTTAGGGAAGTTTAGGACACAGATCGGCTCATGGATCGGTTAATTTTTATGATGCCTGATCTAAGTATTGTATTCCATATAGGGAAGTGTAGATAAGAGCAAGCGTCACTCACTGTCTATTCAAAATACTTTTGAAGTGCAGGCCTAAGTCATAAATTCAATTGAAAGCAAAGGAGGCCGCACTATGCATATTTTACTTTTATTGCACTAAAAGTAAAATATGCATAGTGCGGCCTCCTTTGCTTTCAATTCCATATACGGACCAATATCTGATTCAAGTATAAGATCGGTGCATCCCTACCCATGGTTGAATGCGCTACTTATGTTTAACACGTGAAAGACTTTCAGAATTTGGCCAGATTCTGCAAATCAGTGGCTTACTGTAGGGGGGCTTAGAAATGAAAATCTGAAAAAGTTTGTTTTTAAAATGTAGATTTAAATGATGACATACAAAAAATTACAAATTCCGTGTTTATAGAAAAATTTGGTAGCACTTTCTCGCACACACAGATCTGCCATTAACAAGCTGCTTATTAACATGACAAATTAATAATGTACTAGTCATTACTCATCACTTATTAATACCATATTCTGCATGAGCTTATTCTACCAGTAGTAGACAATTATCTAAGAAATTTGCCAGTATTACTTCCTAATTACAACTTATTCATAGTAAGTTAGCTATTGTATATGAATTGTGATATTAATATGCTTTGCTCAGTAAGGGGCTTATAAGGTGCTAGTACAACAGGAACAGGTATTCTCAGTTATTTTCAGTCAAAAAAATGTAATTAGGACATATTTGGACAAAATTAGAACTTGTAGCTTTGGGTTTTGTTCGTATGAATAGACCATCTTTTCTCAATATTACTGAAGGAGAATAACTGCTCCTGTTGTACTACCGTCTTATAAGGCCCACACTAACCAAAACATATTAAAATCAACAACTAACTTACTATCTGCAAATAAACAGTAATTAGGAGTTAATAGTCTATTATGGGTATAATAAAGTCATGCAGAGTAAGGTAATAAGTGAGTTATCGGTGGATCTGTGTGTGCTAATATAAAATGTTACCAAAAAATCTGTTTTCATTTCTGGATTCCGACTGCATTTCCACATTGCAGGGTTTTTTTTTGTTTGTTTGTTTGTTTTTGTTTTTCATTTTGCGATTTCTGTAAGCAGATTCCATGAACCAACTTTTATTAAGTTGGTGTTCACCAATTAAGTTGGTGCGGCTTAATTTAACTATTTAAACTGCTCAACTATTTAACTGTTCAGCCATTCCAACTGTCAGTTGTCATCAACTATGACTCCCGCCATCTGTTTCCTCATTTCATAATAAAAGTCCTCACCACAAGAATTCACTGTTAAATAATAATAATTAATAACTATTTTAACTATTTAACTGTTCAACCATTCAGTCAGTTGGCATTAACTATAGCTCCAGCCAATTGTGTTAAACCACCACCTACCAATATAGCAACCATTGTAATAAAACATCTATGGAAGCAACTTGTTAGCACAGTTTTAGCGTAGTTAGAAACATTAGTATTGCTGATGACAAACATGAGCTAAATTAGCACAGTTTAGCTAGTTGACATTGTTAGCACTGTTAGTATAGTTATCATAACTGCTAATAAACTAGCTAAGCAATTTCTCTTTGAACAGTTTGCTATTTAGCATTATTAGTATAGTTAGCTAATTAGCATTAGCATAAGTGCAAGGAAACGTTAGCTAAGTTAGCTAAGTATCACGGCACACAGTTAATTAGTTACCATTATTAGCATAGATATTATATTAACACTGTTAGCATAACTGCAAGCAAACATCAGCTAAGTGGCGCCTTTCAAAGTTAGCTAATTAGCATTGTCAGCACAACTGCTTGCAATCGTAATCTATTTGCTCACAATTGTATGATTTGCATTTTCATGCAAACTGGTAATTCCTAGGAATTACATTCTCTAGTTCCCTTAAGGCCAAAGAAGTCCATAAGGCTTTGTGACACTTCAAGTTGTAAAGATTTAAATGATAACATTGTAATGCTTTATGAGTACGCTCATGAGAATTTATAAACAGTAATGAATGTCATTGGTTATAAAGCGTCATGAATGCATTATAACTCTATGAATGCATTTACAATGCTTTATGATTACTGGACTCATAGAAAGTGTTACCACATAATATCTATTGAATAGTGTGTTATATAAACAATATGACTCACTTGTTGAAAACCTCATTCTTATGACCAACAGAAACGGGATATCCAGCTCCTGAAGGCATACATGAGAGCCATCCGCAGTGCCAATCCCAATCTGCAGAATCTTGAGGAGAGCATAGAGTACAATGAGATTTTGGAGTAAGTACTCCCTGAAATATCATTAAACTTTAAATTGTGGACTTCTAGTTATACAGTACAATCCTATGGGAGCATGACTATTGTCAAAGTAAACTATAATACTGCATGAGCAGGCCTGCCCAAACAGATGTTTGGGCCCTACTTTAGAAGATATTACATGGTTGGGGGGAGACTATGATGAAATTGACAGTTCTTCTGTTCACTTCAATAGAGAACATTTTGAGTGTTTTTAAGATGAGTTTTTAGGGTTATGGCTAATGCCAATGTCAACATTAAAGGGCCAACATGTCTAGTCTGCTAGCCGGGATCCTTTTCATAGTGTGCCAAAAAATAAAATGCTTACTGAGTAAGCCACAGTTTTAGAGGAGGTGTTTGTAGGGTTGGGTACCGAAATGTGATACTACTACAGAACCGGTAGTAACCAGATCAAATGACACTCCTTGCGTTTACATGAGAGCTTTAATTCAGAATAAAACTCATTTAATTCCAAATAAACATTAATTCCGCTTTAAAAAGACCATGTAAACACTTAATTCCTAATAAAAAAGATTATTCGGAATTAAACTAAACTTAATTCCAAATTAAGTGGATAGTTTATTCCTATTTTAAAGCGGAATTAATTTATTCCTTGAACATGTAAACATTTATTCCGCTAAAAATAATTCCAGTTGTTCAGCGCATGTTTGTCCAGTGTGTCCCCTTGCCAAGCAGCCTACTTAAATAATTTTCTCAGAGCTCTTGTTTAGCAAAATAGGCTGTGCTATATGCAAAGCACATAAGTTTCAAGCATGAGCAAAGTTTATCTTGCTAAATATGCTGCAGACTGCATCATCGCTGCGACCAGCTTTAATTATGGATTAATTATGGAACTCGCCAGAATTACAACCAATGATATGTGGTCAGGGTAGACAAAGTTGGCAGATTCAGAAAATATCTAAAATCTAGAAAAAATATAGACATAACACAATTTGCTAGCAGCAAAATCAAATAAATGACCATCAGTCCAGATGAGATCAGGATCCATGTAGTCTACAGACCCAGACAGGGTTAGCCAGAGCCAGAGATCTTCCAGAGACCGTGGCTGCTTTGAATACGGGACAGAGGAGTGATGTGTGAGGTAAGATATTATCTTCAGCCAAGGTTGTTATGGAAATGGCATCACTTGGCCCACCCATATGAGAATGGAGACCACTGCACAGCCAAAACGATCGGTAGGCAGGGCCGTGTTCCTCCGAACCTGGAACGTAGTCCTCTGCAGCCACATGGCCCCCAATTGAGCCATGAATGAACGATCCTCTACGCCGCTCCTTCACGTCTCACGTCACCTTCACAGCCTCGGCTCCAGTTTACCTCCACTCCGTCACTGCCACACACAGCAAAAGACGCCGCAGATGGAGGCTCTTGGTGGAGCCAGAGCTTTATCATGAAGCCAAACTAATTTAGACTTTCCAACCTGTTAGAGTTTGGCTAAAAACTAAACAAAAAGTAATTAACAGGGATGATCTAGCGCAATGCTAATCACAAAAGGTGAAAAATGGCAAAAAGGGTGAGCACAAGAGTGGGAGCTGTGGTATCAGGCAGCCATTGTGCGGTGCCATCACCATAGCAACGCTTCTACCAACCAAATTAATTTGCTGGTGGTGGATGTTAGTTCCCCAAATCACTGTATGTTTGATACCAAAAAGGCTCATAATTATTAGCCTTAAAAATGCATATGCCTGTGAATTTTTATTTTCAAGCAATAATTCATTTTTCCTTATGGATATTATTGACCAACTTGACTGGACACCCTCTAGTGACATTCCCTTAAGTAAACTGTTTTAGAACGTTCATAAAGTCAGTTATAAAAACATCATAAAAAAACATGTGTTAATTGTTTATAAAAAAAGTCCAATCAGTACGATCCTTTGTCAGCCTTTATCTCTTCCAGGCCTTATCTCCTTGTTTTAAAAGGTGTACATGACTTCTCCATTAATCCATGGTAGATGCCTACCTTGACTTTAATTAAGGTCCATGGAGCATGTTTAGCAATTATTTGACTAACTTCACTACGGAAAAAAATACCATGCGCCCTTCCCTATTCCAGTTTGTATTTAATAAATTCTGAGCAAAAAGATCAGTGTTTCATTTCTACCTTTTCTTACCTTTATAACTCTAGGTGGCAGACGAGGTAATTTAATCTTCTAAATGCAGAAAACAATGGAGTAGTCACTAAAACAGTAAGGTAATACCCCGGAGTCCATAATTCTGTCAGAATGAGTAACAAGAATCCTATCTAATAGAGACTTGGATCTGTAAACAACCTGGGCTCTTTAATAAGCTGGGATAGACTTATGGTAAGTTTGTCTTTGCAATGTAAATATGAACAAAAGATTCTCCTCAGCCACAGGGGTACCAGCAATTAATTTACATTGATCACCGGGGGAGGATGATCCCTGTTGTTTCTGTGCCATGCCAAATGGTAGCGGCTTCCTGGCTGTCTGAGGCAGAATACACTTCTAAAATTATTGCTATCAACCTCAGTCGCTCACATCATATTAACGATTCAGGCTGATGCCTGTGGTGTTATGGTTGAATGGGTTGAGAGGTCTTAGCTGCTCTGAATATCTGATTTGTAAGTGGTAATTTCTGTATTTCTCTTACATTACAGATGGGTGAACTCTTTACAACCTGCACGTGTGACCCGTTGGGGTGGCATGATTTCTACACCAGATGCTGTGCTCCAGGCTGTCATCAAACGTTCTCTCATTGACAGCGGATGCCCACTTTCCATTGTCAATGATCTCATTGAAAATGCTCATGAGCGCAATTGGCCACAGGGACTGGCCACACTGGAAACAAGACAGATGAACCGACGTTACTATGAGAACTATGTGGCAAAGCGCATCCCTGGTAAACAAGCAGTGGTGGTAATGGCCTGTGAGAACCAGCATATGGGAGAGGACATGATCCTGGAACCAGGCCTGGTCATGATTTTTGCCCATGGGGTTGAGGAGATTTTATAATCAAAAACTTGATGTGGAAAGAATAGGTGAACTTATTGTGGAAATTGAGTAGTTTTTTGTCATGTGTCAAGATAGTGTTGTTTTTTTGTGGTTGTTGTTTTTTTGATTACCATGATTACCCTCTCTGAGGCTTGAAATGGGAGAAGAAGGAGTCTGATATGAAGGACACTAACTTCATGAGCTCTGAGAGCATATCCTCCCTTTGTAATTTTCACATTTTTCAGTATTCTGTACCAAATCACAAACCATCCATGTTCTTGTGGTTTATCACTGAACCACAAACAAAACCATGTAGGCCTACCAATGCTTAACAAAATAGGGTTTGAAAAACACGTAAACATGCTTGTACATCAGTGGATACAACGCACTGATCAGTGCTCATATGCCTGTGCTACAAGGGTGACGAGATATCAGCTGCAGATTTTAGATTCCAAGGACTGGAATGAGTTCACATGTATGTCTGTTTTTTCCTGATAAAATGATTAAGTTCCACCTTTCATCCATTAGTCCCCATTATTTTGATAATGTTGATTGAATGGAATGAAGATGAACTAATCTGGAACAACAAGGAAGTTGAGATTTATTTCTTTGGCAATCATTTTCACGTTTTCAGATCTCATAATTGCATTTATTAGACGATGAGTGAAGGAAATAAATGTTTTAGTCTGACATCCCATAGGCTTACATTATGTGTGATATTTGGGGTTAAAATATGGCGTCCATGATTTAGGTTGGCCAGACTCACTCTATATACGCCTCTGGAGGGAAAATAATATCATCACTCCCTACTGGTTTCGTCTGTAATGTTGAGCGAAATGAATGGGATTGCACAGTCACTGTTTTTTGATGGTTGTTTTTGAAGAGTTATGTTGACTGAAAAGGCTCATGCATAAGTTGCCTTGTTCCTTTTTTTCTTTCAAGTGACTATAGGCCTATTCACACTGGAACCCACTACATTCCCTGGGCAAAAATTGTGAGTTTGTCGCGGGTCGAGCAGTATAAAAGCAAGGCATATTATCTGCCTAAAGCTGTGCTCTTGTTTTGGGAGAATAGTTGTGCAGGGTAGTCAGCAGAGGGAGCTCTGCAGAGCCTTATAGACTCAATAAGCTTATGATACTGTCTGTAGAAAGCCAATGAGCAAATCTCTTTGCTGAGCAATCTGCTGATCTGTAGCCTATGCCTATATGACTGAAATGCTGGTAATGGTGCACTTAAGGTGAATTTGGATTATCAATAAAGCTGACCATGTAAGGTAATGTTAAGCAGATGGCTAGATGCTGTGTCGTTAGCAAAATGATGCTAATGTTGTATGCTAGCTATACAACAACATTGGACAGGCAGTTAGTTTTGCTTGCCATATTGCTAATATCCCTTGACCTGAAGCTCATTAGCTCATTCATGTTTTTTTAAGGTATCCTCCAACCAACAAACTTCTACCAGTGCTAGTCAATGCAACTGTAAAGCCCTCAGTATCCTGACACTGACATGAATACACCTCCTCAACAAAACCATTTTAAACAGAAGGTTGCCCCGGGACAGATTCGGCTTTTGCTTTCACATTGAACATGCCTCAGTTTTGATACGGGGGTCCGAGGCGGGTCGAGTGGACACCTGACCCCTTGTCAGTCAGTGTGAAAGGAACAAGCAACATGCTAAATTTGGGTATTAAATGCGAGATATTCGGCTGTGTGAAAGGGGCTTATGAAGCAAATGAACTTAAAATTCTTGCATACTGTATCTCTAAGTGTAGTCCTTTTGTGACGGGATCAGTTTTTTTTTTTTGACATAGAATGGATGAATGCAGTATTTTACCTTGTTCTCTGATAATAAAACAGAAGCTATTAAATTGATCAAAATTCAGCTCAAAACCAATTAGGCATTGAAATGGTCCATTTTGGCAACCACAGGTGATCTATAGTTGATTAGCATGATATTGCATTACTCTCGGTCCTTGTTCTAGTTCACACATATTTTAGGAGCTATTTCAAGATTACCATATGAAGGACGGCACAATCACAGTTCTGTGACCATGCACCACCCAATCTAATTCAAGAAGCCAAGATAAAAATGGTATTCCATTCCATGTTGCCAAGAAATGGAAATGGACTGAAACATGAAATGTTCAATTATAAAATTGAAAAAAAAAACACTCTAAGGCTCCTAGCTGATGAATTAAAAAAAAATTGAACTCATGCCTAAAATTCTTTTTTTCCCTGTGAACTTTGTTGCAATAAAATTTATGACAGTAACAGATAGCTGGTCTGGGAGACGCCCTGTGGATTTCTGTTACCTAGGTGGTAATGGATACAACCTCATGCATAAGTGATGGTGCGGTGTGTGTGTATATGTATATATATATATGTATAATTTCCTTAAATTTGCTTGAATGAAGGCAATGTCTGTACAGTTACCTAGTCTTCAGCATTCAAACACAATGTGCTGAAACTAATACAAAAAAAGAACTGGCATGTCATATCTTTGTTGAAAACATCCATGAGATACAAAATGATGCTTGTAAAAGTTAAATTCAATTCAATTCAGCTTTGTTTATACAGCGGATTTTACAATAGTATTGTCTCTTTACAGAAGGAGCACCCAAGAGCAACAGGGGCAAGGAAAAACTCCCTTACGTTTAGTTAGTCTAGGAAGAAACCTTGGGCAGATCCACAACTTAAGGGGCTAACCCAACTGCCAGGGGTCATGCAGGAAAATTACAATCATAGTAATGATAGGCTACAAGTTGTCTATGGTTTTAGCTAAGGTTCATAATAGTTCCAGAGTATTATCCCACTTTACATGACATGGTAGTTATCAGGAATTATGGCTGGACAATGTAGCGGCAGCCAGACATAGTGTTAAACTCAAAGGAGTGAGATGGGTCATAGGGGTAACAATGAGGGTCCATTTGACAGTGCCATTGTGAGTAAAAAATTAAGAGAACCTTTGGGATTAATCAAAGGTTGAACCTCCTTTGGCAGGAGTAAATTAGGCCTTTTATCGATATTCGTATGTTCTGATGGAAAGATAAAGAAAAGGCTTTTTACAGGTGCCATCAGAGGTCCACAAATAGGAAAATAGGTTTGTACCTAATGTGGTCTGTCAAGCAGTGTTATCAAAACTTAGAAAAATTAAAAATAAAAAAGTAAGCAATTTTGGACCTTCAGTTGACATTTCTTTCTAAATTCAGACACGTCCTCTGAAGATAGTAAGAGAAAATTTGTAGCTGAAGCTTTTAAGCTGTCTACACGGGGAAAAAAAAGCATTTTCATGTCATGACATCCTTCCAGGAGAGTAATAAAAGTGACACTTTTACAGAAAAATAACTATTAGGGCAAAGTGAATAAAACAATTTACCACATCAAAATTTCTTCAGCATATACCTTACCTCATGGGCTACACATCTGCAAAGTTTAGAATCCTGCATTCTGTGATTGAAGGCTTTCTCTCAGCTCCCCCGATTGTCACCAGGCTTGCAAGATGCCAAAATCACCCTGGTAAAGGACGAAACTGAAAGTGCCTTGAATATAGCCTTATGAAATTGTGTATATTGCATTGTCAATCAAAACAATTCTGAAAATGATCATCACTGGTTCCTATCCTATCCACATGTATAGGATACCTTTACATTTTTTCAACTTTCTAACATGTTCTGACCTGTGAATAAAACTATTTCTAATGCTAATGTCTACAGGATGACATTCAAGGGCCACAAAAAAATTGGGTTTGCTTTCCATGTTGACCTTCCAGAAATGTCAGGTCAGAATTACCATTTTGGCTTATTGAAGGAGAAAGCCAGTGAATCATCCATAGCCCTGTTGTTCCAGGTCACAGAATGCTGTTGGTAGAAGAAAGAATGCAAAAAAAAATGTTTTAATCTACTTGTCTATTTAATCTATTTGATTTACTTGTGTTTTTTGTGTTTATGTATTTTTCATCATTTTTTATTGTCTTGCTTGTTGCACATCTTCGGCTGACCTGCCTGTAAGCCTGTTGGGCTAAGGAGCTAATGTAATTCTAGCTCTGGGGGACACATTGATGCTCAACTGTAGTAATTCCAGTGTTTGGTGAGAGGCATCACTCAGGACTTCTACTGTAACCTGGCTAGTTTACCTGCTTTGAGAGATGTGCGGCTACCTAAAGTCTGTTAATTGAGCCTCTGCTGAGCTGCTATTTGGATTGTAGCATTATGCTATTTACCGAAAGAGCTCAAAAGGTCACCTGGATACACCTGGTGCGTTCACTTGGTGCATGCCATAGTACTTCAGGACTTGTAGCGATTCGGGAGCAGTCACTGACCAACTAAGCTGCTGGTCAAGATTCTGCTCTGGAGCATATGACACTCCTTCCCCAATCAGACAATTCATGAACATCAAGTGCTGCATTTCTTCACTGCAGGAGGGTCTTCAATGTCCTTGGAGTCTGTGAAACTGAAAATGCTATACAAATAAATTACAACTGCTTCAAAAAAAATTGCACTTGTTTCAGTTAGTAGGTCATCAGCAGGTCGTACAGTCATTCCAAGATAATGTTACAAATCTACACATCAATACTACACCAGCGTCCAAATTTTCGGCAAAAAATGTTTTCTCAATAGAGAGAAATATTTGCATGTAAGTGGTGCAAATAAAATACCCACATTTTTGCCATTAATAAGGCCGTTTCTATTTATAATGATGCCAAGATGTTGCTGATGTTAAATTGCGCCCACTATAGCCAATCAAATTCAACAGCAAAGCTGCCAAACAGGAGCTGAATATTTTGGCAATGCTTTGATGTATTGCCAAACTTGGTATACAGACTCAGGACCCTGTCCTGACTTAGAACCAATTACCTCAAACTCTCTAGCACCCCCACTGGTCAAACGTCACATGTTGTTGGGTGGCGGAATGTCATGGGTTGCGGAACCGTTTTTGTCATGGCATTGTTTGGCCTTTTTTTCAGGAGGCTTCAATGGGAAGGCAAATTAATTCATTTTTATGGTTTTTAATATCTGGGCACATAAATAGGAAATGTGTCATAAAGTCACAGTGCATTGAATAAATTATATGAAATTTTACAGGATGCACATTCCATTGTCTGAACATTTTGGGCCCACCCTCATGATCATCATGTTTCAGACAAAAAGGGGAACCACAGACACATAGAATGGCACCTGTGGGGCAGTCTGCTAATGGTCCTCACAGTAATGTTAAGGGCATAATGATGTCCATTCCGTATGAGAATATAATTAATTAATAAGTAAGTAAGTAACACTAAGTAACTAAGAAGCAACTAAAAAGCAACTAAGTAACTTAAAAGTAACTAAGAAGTAACTAAGTAACTAAAAACTAACTAAAAAATAACTAAGTCACTAAAAAGTAACAAAAAGTAACTCAGTAACTAAAAGTAACTAAAAAAGTACCTGAAAAGTAACAAAAAGTAACTAAGTATCTAAAAAGTAACTTAAAAGTAACCAAGTAACTAAAAACTAACTAAAAGTAACAAAAAAGTAACTAAAAGTTACCAAGTAACTAAAAAGTAACCTAAAAAAGAAACAAAAAGTAACTAAGTAACTAAAAAGCAACTAAGAAACTTTAAAGGAACTAAGAAATAACTAAGTAACTAAAGGTAACTAAGAAATAACTAACTAAAAAGTCACTTCAAAAGTAACTAAGTAACTAAAAAGTAACTAAAACTAACTAAAAAGTAACTAAATAACTAAAAAGCAACCAGGAAGTAACTAAAGTAACTAAAAAGTAACTAAGAGGTGACCAAGTAAGAAAGTCAATAAAAAGTAACTAAGTAACTAAAAAAGTAACTAAGTAACTTTAAAAGTGACAAAATGTAACTAAAAAGTAATTTTAGTTAATGTGTGAAATTTAGTTAATTAATGAGTACCTAAGTAACTTCAAAAGTAACTTAGTAACTAACTAAGTAGCTAAGAAGTAACTAAGTAACTAACTAAGTACTTAGTAACTAACACATCTTACACCTTGAAGTTTAGCCTAAGCCTAAGCTCTACTTACTTTTGCTAGAGTTCTGAAACTTGCGGCTGGTTGGTTCTTCCGGAGAAAAAGACAGTGACAGTTCGCACCATTTAGAACAGGGTTTAGAACTGAACTTTGACCTCTGAAGCCTTCGCCTACTGCATCCAATCAAATTTGACGGCGAAACTCCCAAACAGGAAGTGAACCATATCTCCGCAATGCTTTGACATAGCGTGACCAAACTTGGTGTACAGACTCAGGACCCTGTTCAGACAACTCTGAGTGGTCAATTTCAACACTCTAGCGCCCCCTCTGGTAAAAAGTCATATCTCAGCAACGGTTTACCAACCAAACTCGGTAGGTGGACTCAGGACTCTGTCCTGAACACTCTGAGTGATCGATTGCAACGCACTAGTGCCCCCTCTGGTCAAAAGTCATATCTCAGCAACGGTTTGATGAATCGCAACCAAACTTGGCTTGGGGACCCAGGACCCTTTCCTGAACACTCCTAATGATCGATTTCAGGGCTCTAGCGCTCCTAATAGTCAACTCATCTCACCAACAGTTTGATGTTTTGTAACCAAACTTGGTACTTGGACTCAAGACCATGATTGTACATGTTATGGATATATGACATGTGAGTCTGTTGTTTTGTGGCGGGATGTCTGGTTGTGGAACCACATGTGCAAGGGCCCGTCACAGCCGCTTGCTGTTTTAATTAGGGTACGGCCTTGGTACGGCCTTGCGCACTGGATGTTGCGAAGCACTATTGTTTTTGTAAGGATTCTTCTTCTTCTTCTTCTTCTTATTATTCCCTTTTGGTGAGGCGTCGTTTGGCCTTATTGCGGGTGGTTCCCATGGGCGAAAACTCGACACACACGTCAGTCATTCTGCCTGCTACTCAGCCATATAGGTTTTGGAACTGACCGTGGCCCACGGACTCCATAGCGCCCCCTAATGACGTTGAGTTTCGTGGTCAGCATATAGTTTCAGCTACATGCACCAAATTCGTAGATGTGTGGGACTCCTCATGACAAACAACTTTTGTAGAACATTGCATTAGCAATGCCCAACAGGAAGTGAAGTAATTGGGATTTTGTGCATTTGGACGTGGTGAATTTTAACGTACTCATCAAAGGCGGTTTGTCAGATTAATGTGAAATATGGTAGACATGATGCAAAGATGTTGCAGATGTTAAATTGCAAAGGGATTTTTGATATGTTGTAATATATTGAAATGGCTAATTATTGATTTTTTATGCTATTCAATATATCGCCAAATAAACAGGAAGTGTGTCAAAAAGTCACAATGCATTGAATGAAAAATCTGAAACTTCACAGCTTAATAGATATTATGATTATGATGACACCCAGACACCCAATGTGTTTGCCTGGTATAGCCTAGCCATGCCCAACAGGAAGTGAGGTAATTGGGGTTTTGTGCGTTTGGACACGTGATGAATTTTAACATGCTCATCGGAGACAGTTTGTCAGATTGATGTGAAATTTGGTATACATGATGCCAAGATGTCGCTGATGTTGAATTGTGAAGGGATTTTTGATATGTTGTAACCATGCACAACGGGAAGTGAGGAAATTGGGATTTTGTGTGTTTGGACACGTGGTCAACTTTAATGTACTCCTCAGAGATTGTATGTCATATTCATGTGAAAATTGGCATACATGATGCCAAGATGTTCCTGATGTTAAATTGCGCTCGCTACAGCCAAACAAATTCAACAGCAAAGCCGCTAAACAGGAAGGGAACCATATAACGGCAATGCTTTGACATATCGTAACCAAACTTGGTATACAGACTGTATACAGACTATATATCTTGGTATACAGACCTGTCCTGACCACTCAGAACCAATTACAATTACAATTATTCAAACTCTCTAGTGCCCCCACTGGTCAAACGTCATATCTTCATAATACTTATTGTATTGTAACCTAGGAAACGTGTCATAAAACCACACTGCATTGAATGAATGGTCTGAATTTTCTCAGGAAAATAGAAATTAAGATCAAGACCATACCCAGACACCTTTTGGACTCTGAAGGTTTTGTCCACTACAACCAATGAAATTCGACGGCGCAGCCGCCAAACAGAAAGTGAACTGTATCTTGGCAACGCTTTGACGTATCGTAACCAAACTTGTTATGAAGACTCAGGAACCTGTCCTGACCCCTCAGGACCAATTACCTCAAACTCTGTAGCACCCCCACTGATGTCACACCTCTGTTAATTGAACTTCACTGGCTCCCCTTAGCTGCTTGCATCAAATTCAAAGCACTAATGTTGGCCTATAGAGTGATTGATGGTTCTGCTCCCATCTACCTGAATACTCTCTTAAAGCCCAATGTCACCCACCGACCACTTTTTTCCTCCAAGGAACATTCTGTGGCCAACTAGCATGGACAGCTCCTTGCGCAGATCTCCAGACTCTTCTCATGTGTTATTCCATGCTGGTGGAATGACCTTCCAAGTGCTACCAGATCAACACATGAAGACCCAGCATTTCCAAGAATATCTATGAATTTCTGAATACAAGGAATGCATTTAAGCTCTTACTCTTAATCTCTCTCCATACTGCACTTTTATTACACTATGGCACTTTCAACTTAAAATACTGCAAATTTCATGTTAGCAATATGCACTTTTTCAAAACTTTGTCAGTTTTTCATTGTGCTGTAGCTTGAATGTTATCCTCTTTTGTAAGTCACTTTGGATAAAAGCGTCTGCTAAATGCATAAATGTAATGTAATATAAATGTAAATTTATGCAAAACAGTAGACCATGAGGATAGATTCTGAATTTTTAAGAAATTTTGAGATGGTATTTTGCCTTATTCAAATGCTATAAGCTCTTACCACATACCACATAACACATACCACGTCATTATGGCCGTGGTGGTGGAGTAGCCACAATTCACAATTCAAATCTCATTATGGTCCCTAATCTTGATTATATTTTTAAATCTTTTGAGGTTCTTGTCCTTAACTTGATTCATCTAGACAGGAATTGTGTAACATTATATAGACCTCCAGGCACTACACTGAATTCTTGTCTCCTACACTGAATTCTTGTCCTCTTTAGTTATTAAAAGAGAAAAGATAAGATCTAAAGTTATGATGATTGTCCCTAAACAGCTGAACAACATTCTACTTCTTCACTAAAACTTACTCAGTGTCCTTTCACTGTCATGTAAAACAAAAGTTAAAGACTTCAGAGCAATTATTGACCAGGACCTCTCTCTAAAAAGGTTAGAAAGTTCCTTTCCTTTAAAGGATGCTATTTATACATGCATTTATTACCTGGCTTGATTATTGTAATGCTCTGTTCCCTGGGTGTAGTAATACCTGTATCAAAAACCTACAGCTAATACAAAATGCCGCAGCCCAAACACTTACTAGGACAAAAAAATATGAACATATCTCTCCTATCCTTGCTTCCTTACATTGGCTCCCTATAAAAATTCGAATCAATTTTAAAATACTCCTCCTAACTTACAAAGCCCTCAGTGGTCATGTTCCAACATATATTAAAGACTTACATGTCCCTTACCACCCTCCTAGAACCCTAAGATCCCAGAATGCTGGTCTTTTTGTAATACCGAGCATATGAAAATCTATGATAGGAGGAAGAATTTGGTACCCCTCTTGTAGAATAACCCCACGCCCCCTTCCCCCCACATCCAACAAGCGGACACTCTCAGTACCTTTAAATCTGGGCTTAAAACCTTCCACTTTACTGTTTCCCATAGTTGGGGATGGTGCATGGTCATAAATCATCACTCCTCATGGGTCTTTTGGGAGGGAGTGCCTCTGCTGTTGCCCCCAGTTGTGAGGCATGGCAGCCACTGACCATCCCTGCAGTGGTGCTGGGTTGCCATGCACCATACCTTAGTTATGACACTATAGCCTAGTGCTGCCGCAAACCTTTAATGTGTCATGCTGTACAACTCTTTCTCTCTCTCTTACCCTCTCTCTCTCTTTCCCCTCTCTCTCTTTACTTCTCTCTCTCTATATATGTATACATATATGTACACACAAATGACTCATATGATCACAGATGTGTGAGCCTGGCCTAACTCATTTGCTTCCTCTGTCCACAATCATCTGTGCTGAGTGTCATCCCTGCCTCCTTCCGGCGGACTCCTGTCACCTTCCCCTCCTGAGTGGACTACAACCAATACTATGGGAGGCCCATGCCAGGACCTACTCTTCACCCAAGAGACACCCAAGAGCCCTTCCTAGACACCCTTGCCAGGACCAGCTCCCCTTCCTTGAGGGTTTGTGACTGATCCCCCCTTACAATGGCACTTATTGTTATTGTTACCCACATGATCCATCTCACTCCTTGACTTAACACTGTCTGGCTACTACTACACTGTTCAGCCATAATTCTTGATAACCAGCTATGGACTGACTACTATGTAATGTTATGGTATAATACTCTAGAACTTTTATGATCCTTAGCTAAAACCATAGACAACTTGTAGCCTATCATTACTATGATTGTCTATCTGTATAGTGTGATTTGGTGCGTTTTCAAGGGCTTCAGAAAATTTGAATTAGAATTAACCCCAAAGTACCCGATGGTGGCGCAGGTGGTAGAAGTGTCATTCGGCAACCGAGGGATTGCAGGTTTGAGCCCTACTCTGCCTGACCCCATTGAAGTGTCCTTGAGCAAGATCCTGAATCCCAAATTGCTCACCTTGCGTGGCAGCCTCCACCACCGGTGTATGAATGCATATGGATGAAAGTGAGGCATACACTGTAAAGCGTTTTGAGTGCTCATAGGAGTTGAAAAGTGCTATATAAATGCAGTCCATCTACCCAGCATTCTAGTGTACTTAAAGCTTGAGATATGAAGTGGTGTCATTTTACCATTATGAAGCAAGTATACTTAAGTAATGCTTTAGTAGTAATTTCAGAGTGCACTAGAATGTAATTTATATATACAGAGTATATGTTTAAATATATGGGCAATTCTACAGAAAACTGACTTTTTGTAATGTACATAACTCTGATAAAATGCCTTGGTATTTGTATGATGTTAATGACAATGTGAAATATTTTGTACATTTTTTTGTACGCTCAACAGTTAAAAATAGCAAATGCTCAAATTTCATGTAATCATTCACATAGTACCACATCATCACATTTTATTGGCGTTGTGGACGTGACAAAAAAATAATACTCTAATTTGCACTTTATTCCACATATTATCTTTGGCCTTTTATTTTCTGATTTCTTCATATGTAGATTTCTTGGTTGAATACAAATGCCTGGTCAAGTTCATGGCAATAGTGCAATCACAAATACTTTTACTGGAAAAATGGATTAAGTGCTTATTTTCCCAACTGTGTACTGTGATTACTTCAAGCCAGTCTTGACTTAGTAAGTAAAGTGTGTACTCTATGGTAGCCTCTTTAATTCAATTCAATTCAATTCAGTTTTATTTATACAGCGCCTTTTACAATAGTATTGTCTCGTGGTGCTTCACAGAAGGAGCACCCAAGAGCAACAGGGGCAAGAAAAACTCCCTTATGTTCAGTTAATCTAGGAAGAAACCTTGGGCAGATCCACGACTCAAGGGGCTAACCCAACTGCCAGGGGTCATGCAGAAAAATTACAATTAGTAGTAACCATGACAGACTATAAGTTGCCTATGGTTTAGCTAAGATTTATAATAGTTCATAATAGAGTATTATCCCACTTTACATTACATGGTAGTCATTCCATAGGTGGTTATCAGAAATTATGGCTGGACAATGTGGCAGCGGCCAGACATAGTGTCAAACTCAAAGGAGTGAGATGGGTCATGGGGGTATGTAATGGGGGTATGCCGCTTGTAGAATGTTGGGGGGGAGATTATTCCACAGGAGGGGTGCACGGTAGTCCTCCTATCATAGATTTTGATATTCTTGGGATTACAAGGAGATCAGCATTTTGGGATCTTAGGGTCCTGGTGAGTGTTCGGGCCGCAGCATTTTGTATTAGTTGTAGGTTTTTGATACAGGTATTACTACACCCAGAGAACAGAGCATTGCAATAATCGCGCCTGGAAGTAATAAATGCATATATTAATTTTTCAGCATCCTCAAAGGATAGGAACTTTCTAACCTTAGCAATATTTCATAGGTGGAAAAAAGATGTTTTTCAAATGTGTTTTACATGACTATTTAGAGAGAGGTCCTGGTCAATAATTTAACTTTTGCGTTACATGACAGTGACAGGCCACTGAGTAAGTTTTGGTGAAGGGGTAGAGTGTTAGTCAGCTGTTTAGGGTCAATCATCATAACTTCAGTTTTATCAGAATTTAAACATAGGAAATTATTAGTCATCCAGGTTTTTATGTCCAGGAGACATAAGGAGGCATCAAGTTTAGTTATGGGCATATAGTCATTAGGCTTCATAGAAAGGTAAAGCTGGGTATCATCAGCATAGGAGTGGAAAGTAATGCCATGTTTCCTTATAACAGATCCTAAAGGCAACATGTACAGGGAGAATAACAGGGGACCTAGCACTGAGCCTTGGGGTACACCAAACTTTACTTTGGCATGGGATGATGGTTTGGCTTTTAATAAAGTTTGTCAACAGTCAAATAGTTGAATTTATTTATTCATTTTAATTTCATTTATTTGTTTTCCTTCTAGCCAGGTGCTACTATGAGGCTACAGTTAGCCTAAGGTGGCAAATACACAGAGATTCTAAATCAGAATTGTCAACATTAAATTAACAATTTACTGTATTCATAAAGTGCAAAATGTCAAGCGGGAGGGTAGATTTTGAAAAATGCTGCCTAAATACAGAGGAAAGCTGTTTTTTACGCCACATAAACTCAACAAGGTAGGTGCTGGGGAGCTGTACCTCTGTAGACCTTATTTCTCCACACTACTATCCCCTGACCAAATTGCTGTTATCCTTCGACTCTTCAGATTAGGAAATTGATTTGACAAGTCAATTTGACAATTACTTTTCTTACAAACCCTCCAATAGACCTATACTTACCGTCACACCACCAATACAACAATAGGCTATGAGTACACTCGGCCAGAAAACAATAAATTATTCTTCTATACTCTTAGACAGGCTCTTAACAACCTTTATTACAACCCACAATAATCAAAACAACCGTATTGTGTAATTTGGTGCATTTTCAAGGGTTTCAGAAAATGGTTAACATGGTCCAACTGCAGTGAAAGCTGTAGCTGAAAACTGCAGTGTTACTCCCGGATTACGGCAGTAAAACTGCAGTTTTGATTCTGCAGCACGATGGATGTTTTCATATGGAAAGTTACCAGGAATGGCCACTAACATGTTGTTGTCATCTCCTACACTTAAACAAAATCCAAGAGAAATTATTTTTAGTCAGACATATCAGAAGAGTTTACTGCATTTTCCCAGTGCGGGGAAATCCAAGCTACAGTCATGCCTACCAGCGCACAAGTGAACGCTCAAGTTAGTTGCATTTCATTTTAACAGAGAACTACTTACTATAAGCCTAAATTGTACGCAGATCTTTGGTGTTTTGCTGTCTGCTTTGTGAATTAAATGTATGTGGCCTTACTGCAGGTTATCATGACCTAAACTTTGCACTATGATTATTTTCTGGCACCCCGGTTGAGAAATACTGATTTACACTAAAGCCTACACTCGTTTGCAGACACTTTTAAAATACAAAACACTGTCACACATTGGATAGCCTTAACTTTGATTTCAATGGACCAGCCTGTTTTAACTGAATGGTCTCTGAAGTGCACATCTCTTGTGTGGTCACGAAAATAGCGGACACACTGTAGACAAAAGATCAAACCACTAAATAATGAATCAATATTGAATTTTTTGAACGAGAAACAATATTAATTGCTGAATCGATATTTTGAACTCGGCCCTAATGTAGATGATTTTCAACATGGACAAAAGCTCCAATGTTTCCAGCACCTTGTTGAATTAGTGCCATGAAGAATTGAAGCAGTTCTTAAGGCATGTAATGGACGCTGATATGTCTGGTACATACACACTGTGACATCAGGTTCAATGTGGAGAAATTTTAATGTGCATTGCTTGCTGATATATCTGATACATTTATATTTATGTTGTTACATATGATGAATATGATTATACACATAATCAGGTGAAAATTCTTTCAGTATTTGAAAGCCTCTTGTGTGTTCATGTTTTCTACCAGTAGAGGGAAGACTAGGATTTGTTAATTCTCTGAGAACAGACATTTTTCCCAAGAAATTCAAAGGTAAGCATTTGTACATTTGACTTGTCTAACCTGTTGTACAGTTCAGTTTTACAACTAACACCTGCTGTACAGTGCAGACATGTGACAAAATAAATGTAACAAAAATGTCCTATCCTTAAGTAATGGTAATAGATTGTAATACTTTGTCATCATGCAGACTCTCACTTTGCAAAAATCAGTGTTTTATGTTATGTACCAATATTTTAGGTATCCTTTTTATCAGATAATTAATTCTGGAACCATCTTCAAATCAGTTTGGAGGGCATATTGTCATATAAAAGGTAGATAAACTCAAGCATTACATCACATCATTACATCGCATCACATCACAACTGAATCACATCTCGAGCAGACTATATCTCTGAATGGATAACATAACTGTGTTAGTATGCTAAAAAAGGAAGATTAAGGAAGATTAAAAAATCAAGGAAGACCCATGCTTTGTAAGAAAGCATGGGTTTCTTACACATGCAAAAGAAAATCATATACAGAGTTGGCCTTCCACTTGTGATCATATAGATTTCATTCTACAGAAGGAGCTCTCCTATCTCTTTAACCTCAACAAATTCTTTAACCTTGCATTCAAAAAGAAAGCATTAACTTAATGAAGTTCTGGAAAATGTTTGAAATATCCTGTGTGCCTTTATGCCAAAAACTCAACAGTGTTGCTTTAACTCTTGAAGCCAAAGGAATGTGAATGGATTGTCCTATTTGTCAAGCCCTTTTCCTTTTCCCCTGTATTCTGTCAGGACAAAACTTTCATTGTCCCCTCAGTGCTGTGCTCAAAAGAGGACATTCAGGCAGCATTAGATGGTGCTCAGTGAGCAAGTCTTGTGTGGAAGATGCACACCAGATATGCAACATATTCACACACACATACACAAGTAAGTCTGTTTTAGCAGTGATTTTAAACACAAGTCTACAATACATCATGCTCAAGTAGCAGGAGTTTGTGAGGTCTTAATAGAAAGCACACACTCAGAATTTGTAGCGTGTTGTGGGTGATAAGTCTTGTTTTAAGTGCAAGTCTACTCAAATTTGGAATATTGTGTTTTATATCTGGAAAAATATTTTTGCAGTGTAGTAAGTCTATTTGGTCTAAAAGTAATACCAACTAAACTTTTTAATCATAATATAAAATTAATAACACTTGGTTAGTCACTAGACAGCAGTTTTTGCAGTGTAGCTTGTCAGCGAGAAATGTTAATTTGTGTTCCCCACCTTCATTAATGGAACAGTGGAGGAACTGTTTCCCGTTGTCATTAATGCCAACAGAACTCCTTTCAGAGAGAATGTTTTCATACTGCTTTCAGATCTTTAATGAGGCTGTTCTCACTCTCTCACACTCATCTTCCCAGTCCCTGACAGGCATTGAACAAAAGCCAAGACATTCAAAATTAGTCAGCTTGTCCCCACCATCCAAAACTCAGATCTTCAGATGATCAGTAATTGTTTTAAACAGTCAAAAAATGTTTACAACTGTCAAAAGTGCTTCACATTCTGCTAACAGCTTACTTTGAACATTTGTAAAGAATGTTTTGCCCATGACCAGATCAGGTACAATATATCACTGTCAATATATATAGCCTCATAGCTCATCACACAATACTTATCACACAAAGCTGAGTCAATATTACATGTGATGAAAATCTCTAGTGTAGTACATATGTGCCCTTAAGTTTCTAAGGTAACTATACAAGGTGGAAAAACTGGGACAACATTGGCTGGATTTGGCTGAATCCAGATCCATTTGAATGCTTGCACAGTAACTTGGCAACTTAACAGTAGTACATGGGCATTAATATTCACAATGGATACATCTACTTACCACTTAATACCAATGTGAAAAACAGGGGAGTGCACATGGTGGTGATGGAGGTGTAGCATTAAATAGACCTTTACTACCAAAAGCATGTATGAAATTATCAAAAAATTCTTATAAATGTTTAGTCCTATTCAAATTACTAAATGGTGAAATAGAAGAGTGTCTGTGACAGAGACAGATAGTGAGTGTCTGTGTGTGTGTGTGTGTGTGTGTGCTTATTTGTTGCGTGTGTTTACTTATTTGTAAACCAGTCATGTAAAAACCAAATGTTTGCTTTTTCAATTGTAAAGTTGTCTAGGAGACTCTGTTGTACCTGTTTTGCAAAACAAAAACCCACACGTTTGGCCTCTTTTACTCAGCCTTGCAAATTTGCAAATATACAAAAATCTATGTTTTTACAATATTTAGTTTGTTTGTGACCTGGAAGATTAATTAAAAAAATGTCTGGATCTAGGTAGGGGGGTCCCGGATATGTCCAAGATTGAAAACTCAACTGTGTGTGACAGAGGATAGAGCTAGTGACAAATTAGCTTTCAGTCTTGTACAACATTTTTGTAAATTATGTTTATTTAAAAAGTTATTCATTCATCTCAGTTCTCCCCTATTCTTATTACGATGCATTGAAATGCACTGTTATTCGTAGTATTCTTATACTACTAGCAGGGGAGTGGCTCTGCCTTCCCAGACATAAGCCCTGTCCCCTCTGGAAAAATATCTGCCCTATTCACCCATCCAGTGAAAACGTTTTTTTTTTTTTAAAAAAACAGCTATCGCTAATTCTAAGCACATTTGAAGTCTTTTGTCTCTCTTTAAAGTAAATACTGAACTTTTATCTTATCAGTAAAATGTAATATTTGTCTTTTATAAAATATAGGCTATCTTTCTGCAGCTCTTGAATACTACCACTTAAAACTGTTTAGTGCCACAAATGAAACTATTCAATATTTGGATTAGCTGGTTAACAAATATCATACAGAAACACAGGAATCTTCTTTTAACTCATTATTAGTGTTATTTTATTTTATTTTATTGATTTTCTAAATGAATTACTTGTGCCCTGTATTTGTCTTGTTGAGTTGATATATTTTGATCATAAGGCAGCTGCATTCTTTTGCAATTTCAGTCTGAAGTCAAAAAGCACTGTCATATCATTAAGCTAATTAACATCACAATGCAAATAAATCTACGACATACCTGGAAAGTGTTTCCAGCCATAATTTCTGATAACCACCTATGGACTGACTATCATGTAATGTAGAGTGAGATAATACTCTGGAACTATTATGAACCTTAGCTAATACAATAGCCAACTTGTATTCTACTACTGATTGTAATTTTCCTGCATGACCCCTGGCAGTTGGGCTAGTCTCTTGAGTCTTGGATCTGCCCAAGGTTTCTTCCTAGACTAACTAAACATAAGGGAGTTTTTCCTTGCCCCTGTTGCTTTTGGGTGCTCCTTCTGTAAAGCGCCATGAGACAATACTATTGTAGAAGGCCCTGTATAAATAAAATTGAATTGAATTGAATTGAACTGATTGTGCGTGTAGCCTAAAGGAATGTGACCCAATGTAGCAACATAGATGATTCTACTGAGCTGTAGAATCTCTTGTAGCAATGCAATAATAATTAAGCCATACTGACTACTTGCCTATTAGTTCAAAAACATCAATGGAGAAAATAACAAAGCCAAATGTCTTGTAAAAAGTGAAGTCCATACATGAAAGTGAATTATAAGATTCTTCTTACATATGCTTATGATGTGCTGTTAAAAAAGAGATGAATGTAGGCTATACTTATTCATGTAGGCTATATTCATAAATAATCATAAAACTGTGGTGACTGATGAAAATGTGAGGAACTCTTACTCATCATGGAGTGTAGGAAGTGCAACCACACACAGCAGTAACAATAACATTAAATGTATGAGAAAGGGTGCTGATGTTTCATATTAATTGTAGATCAAACAACAAATTGTGTAAATGTTTTGTGAAAGCACCAATAGTCATCCATATTGAGGGATTTAGTCAAAAATATCAATCTGGATCTGATCTACATTTATTAATGACTGAAAAAAACCATCTATAAAACATTGTTTCAGTTATTAGTAGGGTGACATGGATCAGGATTCAGACTGATATTTCTGACCGAATGTTGATTATAGCCCAAGCCTCATACATCGCTGTCTTGTGTCCTTGCCTTGCCTTTAGTTTTGTTCACCATAATGCAAATATCACTCAACACATAGCCCATTCATATTTTCTAGGTACAACTTCTACCTGTGCTGGCCAATACTTCCATAAATCCCTCAGCTAGCTTTACGCTGACATGAATACATCGTCTCAAGAAAAGTATTTTATTAAATGATATAATTTTGACAGGGTTCATTTATAATGTGAAAGTATGAAAATATGCTAAAATGAAGATTTCGGCTGTTTTACGCACATACTTCATTTCTGTTTTTGCCTTGGAGTGTCAGAATTAATAATATGAAATGATAGTAAATGATGCTACTATCTATCTGTCAAAAAAGTTACTGAACCCTGGACGTAGGCTCAGTGAATCTAACCATGGTAATTTACTATACAAATTTTGGTGCTGAAACCTGTGGAAATGCGTGTCAATGCTGCTGCTGGTACTGAACCAGAACCAGTTCAACTCCACCACCGGCACCAGCACCAGCACAGCCATGGTGGAAAAGAAGTGTTACTCAGGCTAGAGGTGTTTAACACAGTCTAGTTTTTAGTTTTTGTTTTCTGTTTTTAGCTCACCTGTGTGTGTGTGTGTGCGTGTGTGTGTGCAGAATTTCGAAGAAAAACTGGAATAACGAGAAATGACAAGAGGTAGCACATCCGCTTGAACAAGCCATCATGTCCAGATCAGGACGGATGTCTCAGAGTAGGGAGGAGTAGTGGCACACAATACCAATAACAAGAAGAAGAAGAAGAAAAGGTAGAAACACAATGGTGGCCTACGCAGCTTTGCTGTTTTTCCACCTTTTCTTATTATTATTGTGTTCATTGTGTTTCTACCTATTCCTATTAGTGTGCTTGCTCAAGCGCCCAAAGACAAGCACACTATTGTTCTTCTAAAGTTACTTAGCATTCTAATTATTTCAACATGTTTTTGTCAAGCTGTCATGCTACCACTTGTCATTTGTCTGTTACTCCTGTTTTTCCACGAAATTCAGTCCCATTGAAATTAATGAGTAGAGCTTTAGAGTGATGATGTCATAATCCACTCCTTCACTCTAGACATTAGAGTGGGGGCAGAAGAAGAAGCCATTTTGAATTGGGATTTCAGAGCCAAAATTCACATTTTAAACCATGTAAAACCTTTGTATTAAGTTGAAAAACATGTGAAAGGATAGAAAGGAGAAAGACACTTTAAGCTAGAGAAAGAGTGAGCGCTGTTGACCAAAGGAGGAAATCCTTGTTTTAAACCATGACACTGTGTGTGGGTGGGGGTGGTGAGAGAGAGAGGGAGAGATAGATAGATAGATAGATAGATAGATAGATAGATAGATAGATAGATAGATAGATAGATAGAGAGAGAGAGAGAGAGATAGAAAGAAGCAGAGGCCGTGGCAATTACAGCTGTGTAACTGTCATTAGAATCTTTGGTAATTAGGCTACCACAAACATTCCAGAAGGATTCTATAGATAACTCTGCAATGGTAGACAATGCTGCTGCTGCTAATAAGAGACCTAGACACAAACCCAGCCAGATGGGATGCACATGCCACACGCACACACACACACACACACACACACACACACACACACACACACATACAACCAGGCATGTGCACACACACACACACACTCACACAAAACCAGGCGTGCACACACACACACTATCTCTCGCTCTCTCTTACACACATACACACACAGGCAGAGACACACATACACACGCATAAATACACATATAGACAGACACACATAGCTACACACCACACACACACTCTGTCTGAGCCAGTCAAGATGTTAAACAAAGCTGCCAAACAGGACATGAGCTCATATATTGGTAATGCTTTGACGTATCAAGACCAATTTTGGTGTTATAATTTGGAACCTCATCCCGATTATGTCTTATAGATTTTGCCACATTTGACCACTAGGGGTCGCAGTAACTATCAAAAACATGTTTTGGCTCATATCTCTTGACGTGTTTGGCACATGAATGTGAGACGGTGTGCGAACATATGGCCGCGTCTCATTGCCTGAATTGTTTTGTCTTGTCGGCAGCATCACAGCATGTTTGAGCAAACGCACTCCCACACTTTCTGCCTAGGAAATGTAGTCCAGTAAAACCTTTGAATTATGTTGAAAAACATGTAAAAGGGTAGAGAGGTAGGGAGGGAGAGAGAGATAGATAGATTGAGACCGTGGCAGTTACAGCTGCGTAACTGTCATTAGACATTCTAGAAGGATTCTTTAGAACACTCTGCACTGGTAAACAATGCAGCTGCTGCTAATAGGAGACCAAGACACAAACACACAAACCCAGTCAGACGGAACACACACACACAAACACACACACACAGAGACAACCTGGCACACGTGTGCACACACACACATACACACAGAGATGAGCTAAAAGCATTAAACTAAACCTAAAAACTAGCCTATATGTTAGACACTTCTAGCCTGAGTAAGTGAGAGCTGTTGACCAAACACATGCACACACACACAAACACAAACACACACAAAAACATATACACACACAGCCAGGCACATGCGCACACATACACACACACACACACACAAATACACAGAGACTGACACATACACCCAAGCATAGACTACATACACAGACACACATAGCTGAGCCACAGTGCAGTGACTGGGCACATTCCCCTGATCATTCCGACCAAGTTTCATAATGGCACCTTGCACCCTCTAGCGGTGCCAACTGGTCAAAGTTTGAAGTACATTCATGTACATAACTTTTGATCCGTGTGGCCGATTTTCGATAAAAGAGTATCTCTGGAATCCTTTGACCATGCCGACCCGAACGCATCCAACTTTGACGCTCTCTTCACTTTCACTTTCCGCCTTATTAGATCTTCCGCCATCTCGGATTGTGTCTAAAGTGAAACGAAGCGTTCGGGCACCACGGCCAATCGAATTTAATGGTGAAGCTGCCAAACAGGAAGTGAGCTCATATGTCGACAGAGCTTTAACTTATCATAATCAAACTTGGCACATGGGCTCAGCACCCTCTCCTGACCATTCAGACCCATCAGCATTGCACGCTCTAGTGCCACCAACTGTCAAACCTTGGAAATGCATTTACGCATGTAACCTTTGAATTGTATGTCTGATTTTCGATAATCTGCTTCTGTAAGAATCCTTGAGTCAAGCCGACTTCAATGCCCCCTCATGACGTCAACCTTCGCCATGTTGGAATTTCCGCCATCTTGGATTGTGTTCAAAGTGAAACTAAATACTTTGGGACGATCGGGCCTAAATTTGGTGTACCAAAGACCAAGACCAAGCCTCAAAATTTGTATACATTTTCTTCAGGTTTGAAAGCTGCCACAGCCAATCGAACTCAACCAAACAGGTAGTGAGTTCATATCTCGGCAATGCTTTGACGTATTGTAACCAAACTTGGAAAGTGGACTTAGGACCCTGTTCTGACCACTTTAAATCATCCATTTCAGTGCTTTAATGCCACCTCTGGTCAAAAGTCATATCTCAGCAATGCTTTGATGTATCACAACCAAACTTGGTACATGGACTTAGGACCCTGTTCTGACAACTCTGAATGACCTATTTCATTGCTCTGGGGCCACCACTGGAGAAACGTCATATCTCTGCAACGCTTTGACTTCTCACAACCAAACTTAGTACATAAAATCATGACCTTGTTCTGACTTCTCTGAATCATTTACTTCTAACTGTAGTGACCCCACTGGTCAAACATCATATCTTGGCACTAGTTTGACATATCCAAACTTGTTATACAGACTCAGGACCTTGTTCGGATTACTCAGAGCCATTTACTACAAGTTCTATACCCCAACCACTACTCAGAGCCATTTACTACAAGTTCTATATCCCAAAAATCTCATTAATGCTTTGATGTATTGTTACCATATTTGGTATCTGCACTACGGACTACTTGTCAATGGGGCTCTTCAAATTTGGTTTAGTTTGGCCCTTATGAGTGCTATAATTACCAGAATGTGTTTTTGCTCATTTCTCATCATGTGTTTGGGTTAGCAACAAAATTCCAATGTCTGGTCGTACTATGGGATGTTCTTGCCAACCTTTCATGTCAGCATAGGAATTCAGCTGCCATATTGGATAATCACAACCAACAAGCATTTTTCAATGGCCACATAGTTTGATTGATTGTCACAAAACTTGACACAGAAGATCTTCAGACTATGCCTAAAAAACTGATAAAATATAACTAAATTTACACAGATTTTTTGTCATGGCAAGTTTTTTTCTTTCTTCTATTGTGTACCACAGTGTATAGTAACCAAAAGAAGCTTATGGTAAATCTCTGTAATTCCACAAACTGATTCAGGACATTCCCAAAAATATTTTCTTCATACACTTAATCAATGACTTTGGTGACATTTGTCCTGTAACAGGTTGCAGGCTCATCTGATTTAGGCTTTCATGTGTCCAAACTAAATGTAGTGTATGATCTCAGGACCATTGAATATGGCAATTGAGTAACTAATGTGTAAGAGGTGGGAAATCATGATTATTTTCTTTCTTTCAGCAAAAAAAAAAAAACTTGCTTGACAATACTATAAAACAAGTCACTTGGAAGCGCAAAGCACAAGTATTTCAGACATGACATTTTGATAGAATAGATTTACAGTTATTATAGTTAATTTGTCATTTCAACCAATAGTAAAAGTGAATTAAATTTGATATTGGTGGATAGTAATAAATGAGTTCACAGATTGTTCACACTCAAGTCAAAATACAGCAATATTTACTGTTTTTACTATAATACTATTTCTATTTAAGACACAATTCCAATTTGTGAATGTGCCTTTATGATTATGACACAATGTGCATCGGTGTAATCTGATAAAAACTTTTTTTTACAAAAGTGCAAAAGATACAATTTGTATGTTCATGTGATTCAATCTAGTCTTGGCAGAGCAGTCCATCACTGGAAGTTTAGATGTCCAAGCAAGCACCACCAATGAAGTGCATGAGCCTTAACCAAGCTGTGTGACTTATCATTTTATTTTATTTTTTATTTTATTCAAAGTGACTTACATATTTGTCAACTATCAATTACATCAGGGCCAGTATCCCTTAGAGCAATTTAGGGCTAAGTGCCTTGCTCAAGGGCACAATGGTGGCAGCCAGGATTCAAACCCACAATTTTCCAGGCTACTTGCTAGCCAGGTTCCTTCACCACTCCACCACCACTGGAAATCCCAACAGAGCTGGAAATCCCAACACACACCACAACACGGAGACAGTAAGTGGGGAGAAAATGGTGTAATACTTTATTATAGCAACTCATATATTTGCCACCCTGTGGACCTAGGAAAGGGGAGATAGCAGGCCAACAGCAATTGCACAGTGTAGCTAAAATCCTAATGCAGTGACAACTACACACAAAATACACAACAATCCCCACACAGAATAATGAGCCAAGCACAGCAGACAAAATCCACACTCCGGTTTGAGAACGTTTTAGTCTCGGACACTTTCTCTTTCTGTCTGCTGCTAGGGTGATGGCAGGGCAGCAGAGAACTGTGTAGGACAGTAATTCTGCCACCTGGACCAAACTCAGGAACAAGCCGAGTTTAAGTGACGGTCAATGTTCCTAGAAAGGATATGGATACCATCTCGATTCAAAAGGGATGGATACCGTCTCAATTCAAAAGGGATGGATACATACTGTCTTTATTCAAAAGTCCAGGCTTCCCCCAGAAGGAGCTACATTTACATTTAGCAGACGCTTTTATCCAAAGCGACTTACAACTTTGTCAACTATCAATTGTTCAGGGCCAGTCTCCCCTAGAGCAACTTAGGGTTAAGTGCCTTGCTCAAGGGCACAACGGTGGTAGCTGGGATTCGAACCCACATCTTTTTTCAGGCTACTTGCACGCTAGCCAGGTTCCTTAACCACTACACTACCACCACCCAGAGCTAAAGTTATCAATGAAGCCCTCGTTGTTATCGACACACCATCCCGACAACCATCTGCTCAGTGATAAAACTCTGCTGAGCATTTCTTCACTGCATTTAATAGGTATGAGACCACAGAACGTTGTTGAGTCTGACATCGTTTGTGCCAACCTGCACAAGGAAATAAAACTCATTTTGGTGATCTCCAACTGCCTTAATCAGACATCGTTAGTGTCAGTGTTGATAACTTTTCCGGGGTACTTCATTACTTGTTTAGCCACCAGCACTTTAAAATAGGCTTCAATGTTGCTTGCTCTAGCCCCAGAGATTGAAGTGACTACGGCCAATGGAGTTCGATTCAAGTTTCATACAGTAGAAGCGCCAATTACCAGAGTTTTGTCTTGGTTGGGAGAGTTACTTATGGGGGAGAATCAATTAGAAACATGAAGTAGTAGCAGTAAGGTAGTATGAGGGGAGACTTAATTAGAAACATGAAGTAGTAGCAATAAGGTAGTATAGAAACTATCTATACTACCTTATTGCTACTAAATTGTTATTTATTTGAATTTAATAACACACCAATAATTATGCAAGCAATATTCATTGTTTTAACTAGCTGAAAACATGTGTGTCAGGAGGCTCACAGCAGTTAAAACTTTGGAAACCACTGAACCACTGAATCGGCGTCCAGGACCGACTCCCCATCACAGAGGACCTTCCTGGACGCCGATGCTGGGCCCGACTCCCCTTCCTGAGGCTTCGTGATTGACCCCCCCTCACAATGGCGCTGTCAAATGGACCCTTACTGTTACCCCCATGACCCATCTCACTCCTTCGAGTTTGTCACTATGCCTGGCCGCTGCTACATTGTCCAGCCATAATTCCTGATAACCACCTATAGACTGATTACCATGTAATGTAAAAGTGGGATAATACTCTATTATGAACTATTATGAACCTTAGCTAAACCATAGGCAACTTATAGTCTGTCATGGTTACTACTGATTGTAATTTTTCTCCATGACCCCTGGCAGTTGGGTTAGCCCCTTGAGTCGTGGATCTGCCCAAGGTTTCTTCCTAGATTAACTGAACATAAGGGAGTTTTTCCTTGCCCCTGTTGCTCTTGGGTGCTCCTTCTGTGAAGCGCCATGAGACAATACTATTGTAAAAGGCGCTGTATAAATAAAACTGAATTGAATTGAATTGAACTATATCATAGGCCTAGCATACAATAGAATATGAGGCCCCAAGCCAGTATGGCTTTACCTTACAATGTCAACACAACTCAACATAAAAGCAAGCTTATCCAAATAACTCAAACTTTCCAGTAAACTTGGTGTAGTCTACACAAAAATCACAGTAGCACTTGTCATTTCTCCTTATAAAATGTTGATCACCTTATAAAATGCTGCCACTTTATGTCTTCAAGATACAGTTAGTTCAGGTTAGCCTACCTAAAGTTAAGCTACTAATGTTACCAAAACTTCAAAGTTACCATCACTTTTTAACAGTGCATTGGACTCCAATGCTGTTAAATACACATTGAAAAAACATTGACAGATCTATACATTTCATCTCAAAGTGCTATCCTATGTTTACTTGTGAACATTAACATAAATAACTCTGGGTCAATTACAAAGACGTCATCATTATCATCATTTAACTCAGAGGACAAACTACATGCATGTCCTACCTCGCAATAGCTGGAAAGACTGATTGCTAGTTTCCTCCCTGCCTATCCAAAGCAGACACTGATTAAACGTTCTCTCTCTCTCTCTCTCTCTCTTCCCCTCTCTCTCTCTCGTTGGTTCTGCCAATCACTGCCAAATTGCAAGATTGAAAACAAATTGTCTGGACGACAACTGGCCATCTCCAATTGGCTGTTCCCAGGACAACAGAGCAAAAGGAAAGTTATCCTGCAGCTGGGTCTACGATGGATAGTCCTGCCAAGAAAATCAAGACAGATGGAGAAACAATTTTGAAAACATTCACGCCGTGTCCCAGGTAGACTTCTCGGCTAAATTACCATTACTTTGAAGCCATGCTGCAAAATTCTAAAGAGTTCCACAGACAGGTGGTTTCCTCCATGGAGAAGAGAGAAGCTTTCAGTCGTGAAAGTGAGAAAAACTCAGTGTGAAATTAGTGGATGTTTCTATGTCCACAGGTAATTCCAAAGAAGGCAGCTATGATGTACTCCATTTTAGGACTTGTCTCAAAGCAAGGAGTAAGTTAGCTGGTTTTTCAAAATAAAAAAACACATTTCAGAGATTGTATAAAACCAAAAATTACTTCTTAGTAAAGATATCGATAGCAATTTCGGCTTTTTATTTTTGTTCTTGTTTTTACACAGGACAGCGTGACCGAGATTAAGGTCCTAGAACCTGCAACCGTAAGGGTAGTGCCTATCAACAAGGTCCCGACAGAGCTCAAAGAAGGCAAATTGAAAATGTGTGGCAGCCAAAACTTGGTGTATGCTTGTTGGATAGGCTGATAAAACTGATTGCATTTTCATCAAGAAATGGGTGCAATAGCTCATACGGGAGTAGCCTAGGGGCTAGGGGGGGCAGATATAAGCTGCCCTATATCTGCGCTATGACCCATCCAATGAAAATTCTGGTTTAAAAACACAGCTATCGCTATTTCTAAGCACATTTGATGTATTTTATCTCTCTTTAAAGCAGAAAAAATAGTGTCTAAGCAAATCTGTAGCTTCTTAAATGAAAATAATATCCAGGAAACCTTCCAGTCAAGCTTTAGAGCTAATCATAGTACAGAATCAGCCCTAGTTAAAGTCTTCAATGGCCTTCATATCGCATCTGATAATGGATATATATCAATATTAATCCTATTTGATCTTAGTGCTGCCTTTGACACTATTGACCATGGTATCCTACTACACAGGCTTAAACACATGATAGGCATCAAAGACTCTGCATTTGCCTGGTTCAAATCGTACCTCTGTGGTCGCTACCAGTTTGTACATGCTCATAATGAGTCATCCTCCTACACCAAAGTAAAGTTTGGTGTGCCCCAAGGCTCAGTGCTAGGGCCCCTGTTATTCTCCCTATACATGTTACCTTTAGGATCTGTTATGAGGAAACATGGCTCTTAGGGGGATTGTTTTAAATAAAATTAATTAGTTTTTTTGAGGACACATGTCAGCAAGGGAAATACCATACGGTGCAATGAGTATAGTTTGTTTGTGGTAATGTCAGTTGTCTTTTGTGCTTTACACTGCAATATTGTGAAAGTGGCAGAAATTATTTTGAATACCAGAAGACTACAGCTGCTTTGCAAGCAAATTGTCGTATCGTGCTATCAGTTCAGACAACTCTCTATAGTTGCCTGGGCACCCTCATCCACAAGTTGATCAACTGGCATGCTACCTAGCAATTTTAGGCGAATAGCTGCACTAATGTGGTAGTTGCACTTGTCGTGATGCTTAGTGGCCCTGTCCAAATTTTAAAGGTCACTAAATCCCTGCACAGATCATGTTTGAGATTTCCCTACCAACCGGCAAGGGCCATAGACGATTGGTGGTAACACTAGCAGTTAGCCATGGGTATCTTTGATACCATGTGGTGTTAAACACACTGACCTTACCATTTGGTTTTTCAATGTAAATTTTTGGAACTGGTCTCCCCTCTGTTTTGATTTTCACCTTCTCATCGTCCTCCAGTGTGTGAAATTGGGTATTTAACATCATGAATACAACGTCTCGTTTTTCCATCCTTTTTTTTATTGACACAACAAAGCAAAACTCTACAAAGGTTCAAACTCTCCGCCGTCTGCACCATCACGAATGACAGGTCTGTCGATAATGACAGTAATACAAGACCTTGCGTGTCAACCCGTCAACTCACCCTTTCATTCTGATTGGGCCCATTGACGAATGTGGCTCCGGTGATTGGCTGATTGATGACAGACAAGCATTTTGAACTGACCTGCCCAAAGGGAGGACGTTCGTAGTGCGTAAAATAGATGTCAATGAGGGAGTAAGGGAGGACGATATTTTGGTGACTTTTTTCTGTTTTCGAAGTGATAAAATAGAATTATTTCAGCTGTTTTGATATGTTTTTGCATGTTTATGTATTAAATATCTGTGATTTTTTATAAATTTCACGTTCCTTACAAACTTTATCTATTCGCTGTATGGTAAGGCGTGTTCACTTGAAAGGAACAGACATGCTGGAGCCATGAAACATAGATACAAATCTAATATCTTATCACACCCCCAAAACATTAAATAAATAAAATATCATGTGACATATTTGTTTAACCAACAAACATAAACATTCTGTACAGATTTTTATCAGGGGCAGTGTCCTGAGAGCGTTCGATGGGTAGCCTGCAGACATACTCCTGGACTACAGTATTTTCCACGCAAGACCGACATTCCTAATAATCAGATATTTTCAACAACTTATCTTATTTTGGTTAAACACAGACATGCCAGGACAACAATCAGCATTAACAAAAACACGGGAGTGATAAGTATCGATGTATTGGAACAGTCATGATCGGCATGGACCTAGGCCGGGTTCTTAACAATCAGATATTTTCAATTTTCATTCAATTTATTTTATTTTGGTTAAACACAGAGTGGCATACCACAAGAACAATTAGGTTACATAATAAACTTATGTATTGGAATGAGAGGGGGTAAGGAGGGTGGTAACTCTGCATTTAACAGCCAATACATGGGACTTGACCAGCTGGGGGGTGGGATCCAAAAAGTGTCAGATACAGAAAGTGTGGTGGAGTCCAAAAAGGCACTTATACAGAAGGGTGGGATTTAATCTGCAGAATCTTTAGTAGCAATATTGTCATAAGCCATACCGACTACTTGCCTGTTAGTTAGCTAGCTGATGCTTTCTACAAAGTTCATCATAAGTAAACAGCAATAGAGAAAATGAACCCAAATGTTTTTTGAGTACATACGTTAAAGTACTGAATCAACTGAATCATGGTAAGCAGATACATAGCCTATGGTTAGCCTAAATGTTAGCTAGCCCACAAAAAGGACAAATTAGCTTATGCCAATAAACTGTGTCCCTTCTTAGCCCTGAGTCCTGAAAGACTTAACTTGCATGAATCAATGATGAAGCCAAGTCATGCCAGTCTTTGGTTCAAGGTTTGGGTTTGGAATGATGATGATGAAATAGGATATCAACAACCTTTGAAAATACACTAGAATGCAGGAACTGATATCTAATTTTTCAAAAATGTTCTGGGACAGCCCCAAGCTGTGCACAAATACATTACAAATGTTTCCAATACCCCTGTATTAGTGGAGCTACAATTGCTGGAGCAGCCTAAATTGTTGCATTGTATAGGCTATTAGCCCGCATCAGCAATGTGTTGTCCACACAACATATGTTCAGCAATACTACTTTGAAACAAATGACAGTACCAGTGTTTGCACCCATTTCGTGATTATGTTTTTTGCCCCCCCAAGCAAGCCAATGATGACATCCCAGCCACACCTCTATCTATATTATGATGTGAAAGTTCTCTGGGAAAATATAAAGACCTATTTTTAACACATAGTCTAATTGTATCTAGGCCTATTATAGTTCCTGCTGACAATGGACAGATCTTTCAAATCAAATCAGTCAATTAAGGAAATCAAATCAATTAATGGACATTTATTTAGCAAAATTACCTTAAACACAGGATAAAACACATGACATTAATTCATGTCCAGGGGTGTTGCCTGGTAGTTGGGGGCATGCAGGTGGGGTGGGCTGCATGGTGGTCATGGGTGTACAGGTGGACAGGGTTGTGAAAAGGTCAGGGGTGTTCAGGTGGGGAGGGTTGCATGGTGGTCATGGGCATTTAGGTGGAGAAGGTTGTGCGGGGGAGTTGGGGGTTGTGTGGTGGTCATGGCCTCGTGGATGGGGATGGTTTGGGATGGGATTTTTCCTCCCATCTAACCCCGGCCTCGCATTTTCTTAACCAGACTTGCCATCTGTATCTATGCTGGGGTGGAGGTAGGCAAAGTCAGTACTGGCTCTGGGAAGGGATATGCTAAACATAACCTCTACACGTAAACAGACTGGATTTTATTCCCACTCTTGTCAGTCCTGGGAAACTGTATAACTCCACAACATAGTAACGCATCATTCACACCATAATCTGTGCATATGCACTTTTTTGGTCCATTTTCATTTAGAATGCATGTCAGCAGATTGTCATCAGATTAGACCATGCACACCACGCATATGTGCTTCCATGCGGCAGCACCATGCAGTTTCCGCGCTGTTCTGGTGTGAATACCACGCATACATACTGTGGACGGACAGCAATGGGTACGGGCCACGAATGCGCGATTTCTATGTGAATGAGGCCTAAGACTTCTTCTTCTCTGAGGACTAGACTTCTACATGTGTTTAGTTAGCCTTTTCTTATATATTTCATGTCACCTAAAAACACAATCATATCAATCAAAAACACAATCATAATCAAACAAATAAATGGTTACTAAACTGTCTTTGGTTTTGAAAATGAATGTCTGACTTGTCAACATTGTCAGATCGTATTCACTGCCAACACCACCACATCATTGAAAAAGGTATATTTTAATTATACAGCTGTAAAACAGTTGTATCAAAGTATATATCCAGATAACATTGTCATAGCTTGACATTTCTCCAATATTATGCCATACCTCAGGAATTGCAGCTGTGTAAATGTGTACATGTGTAAATCACATTAATCCTTGAAAAAAAGATTAATCAGCAAGGTTCATGTCCACTGTGGCATAATATTTCATATGAATAAGATGCAGACTTCCACAGACCTCACCATGTGACAGGTTATGTCCTACAAGGTTCATAGTATTTGAACTACAATTCTATGCAATACATGCTAAAAAAGGTTCTGTGGGCAAATTGGGAGAGTAAGTAAGCAGCTTTCCATAAGAGGTAACAGTAAATTGGATATGTTTATGATTACATAGAAGATTAGACTGATACATAGTTTACAATGGTGAACTTATGGTGGACAATCTGACGAGTCAGAAAATAGGCAGTTTTCACAATCTTTTAGGGTGCTGATTCTGATGGCACTGGCCTCAAAAATGTTATTACACTTCTAAGAGAGAAATCTACTTCAGCTACGCATTTCCCTCAAGGGATCAAAAGAGTATCTATACTGTACTTATAATTATACATAGAAATTTGAACCTTGCATTTGAACCAGTTTTAAGATGTATTATATGATATATATGCAAGATGCCTTATTTACAAATTTTAACTTTTTTGGTATATTGAACATTATTATTGGTATTATTAATATAATATTGCTGTTTTAAATTAATGTTTTGTTTTTCTTCAGAAATTATTTATTTCAATTATTTGCCCCTTGGTACAAAAGAATTTTCTATATGCAATGAACAAAGTGTGGTGTGGGGTGTGCACATCCAAAGGTATTTCAACAGCTCCCACATCAAAAGATGTCATTGCTTTTGTTTTTGCTTTACATGTGTAATGTCCAGTCTTTATTAATGTCTAGGGACGTGGAACTATATAAACTACACTAAGGCCTTGACTGGTCATATTCATGTTAATTGCCCAATAGGTGATGAGAACGAGGTGATTACCAATTACCTGTGTAGGCCATTTTATGCATTTATACTGGCAGTGTTTTTTTAAGTTTCAAACTGATGAAGATGAAGATTGAAGTGTTGTCATTTTTCTATTAATCTATTTCTGTTTCTATTTTCAAAGCAGTATGCAAATCTTTTCTTTTTTTCCTTTTTCTTCTATATGCAATGAACATACCATATTGGCCAGAAATTCAGACAATGTTTCTTTCCTGTAAATACCTCTGAAAATGAGGGGTCATCTTATATTCGCAGACTATACAAAGAAAAGGTGGGAAATATAGAGGGCGTTAAATGAACCGGCAGCCTCTAATAGCCTTACAACTGCCACACACAATGAAGAGAGCTTGTCTTGGACAAATTCAAAATCAACCTCGAGCAGTGTAAAAGAATGACAAGGTTTACATTCACCTCAGTATCTCTTGACCCAGTGTTGATAATATTTGGGACGTTGTGTTTAAATGTACACAAAGCTGGGACACATCATGTCTGATCATATATGGACAGAAGTGCATCTCCGATGTGGCACAATGGACTGTACCTGTGTGACTGAGTGTCTTGCTCAGAGCCTGCACAGACTTCAAGGAGAAGCAGTCTATTCAGTGGTATCTAACTAAGGAGAACTCACTCATACCCTCTTAATCAGATTGGCAATTCTGATCAAATGTCAGTGCCAACATGCCAGCACCTGTTACTATTGCAAAGAAAGCTTGAAAATCACTGTGCGGTTGAAGAGAAATTATTTACTGTTATGTCTTGGGGTCTTGCAGTTGCGGCCATTGATTTTCAACCTTTCCATTGTGTCATGAGTCCATGTACCAAATTTGGTTCAAACATAGAACCATTGTTGAGTTTTAAACCATTTTACAAATTATAGTGCTCCCCAGAGGTCAAAGGTCACCATATTTATTGAGCCCCACTAGGGTGTGAATCCAAGTCCATGTACAAAGTTTGAAGGTGATATGTGAGGGGTGAACGTAGTCTGACAAGTCATTACAGTGCTAAGACTGCCCAGTGACTCTCTACTCTATGATCCCAAAATGCTAGTCTTCTTGTCATCCCAAGAATATCAAAATCTACAATAGGAGGAAGAGCCTTCTGTTACTGTGCGCCCCATCTGTGGAATAATCTCCTCCCCCACATCTGACAAGCTGACACTCTCAATACCTTTAAGTCTAGACTGAAATCCTTCCTCTTTACTGTTTCCCATAGTTAGGGATGGTGCATGGTAAATCATCACTTCTCATGGGTCTTTTGGACTGCCTCTGCTGTTGCCCCCAGTTGTGAGGCATGGCGGCCACTGACCATCCCTGCAGTGGTGCTGGTTTGCCATTAACCATACCTTAGTTATGCTGCTATAGCCTAGTGCTGCCACAAAACCTCTCTCTCTCTATACTATATATATATATATATATGCACAAATGACACATTTGCTCACTGATGTGTGAGTCTGGACTAATTAATTTGCTTTCTCTGCCTCCTTTCGGCGGACTCCTCTCACCCTCCCCTCCTGAGTGGACTGCAACCAACACCACGGGAGGCCCGTGCCAGGACCGATTCTCCATCATAGAGGCCCTTCCTAGACGCCCATGCCAGGACCGACTCCCCTTCCCTGAGGCTTTGTCACTGACTCTCCTCACAATGGTACTGTCAAATGGACCCGTATTGTTACCCCCGTGACCCATCTCACTCCTTGTAATGCTATGTAATGCTAGGTGGAATAATACTCTGGACCCTTAGCTAAAACCATAGAAAACTTGTAGTCTATCATGGTTACTGCTGATTATAATTTTCCTGCATGACCCCTGGCAGTTGGGTTAGCCCCTTAGGTCTTGGATCTGCCCAAGGTTTCTTGCCCCTGTTGCTCCTGGGTGCTCCTTCTGTAAAGCACCATGAGACAATACTATTGTAAAAGACGCTGTATAAATAAAACTGAATTCAATTGAATTAAACTGATGATTTTACCAAGCCTGTGTAAGACCAATAGTAGACCCATTAAGGCTGCAATGGTGTTATTATGCTATATACCAGAGATCAAAGGTCATCATATTTGCTGAGTGCCCTCAGGATGGGGTAACAAGTTCATGTACCAAGATTGAATTTGAAACATCAAACCGTTCCTGAGATATAATCTCCCTTCTTGTTTGGTGGCTTTGCTGCCATTTTCATTTGGTTGTGACAGGCTACAAATGGCTATAAGTAATGTTTGAGAGGAATGGTGTGAAGACCATGTGTGGCAATTTTTGTGTCGATCAGGCTAAATTTCTTACCACTGAATTTTTTTTCACTTCTGACAAAATCCAAAATGGGAGAAAATCCAATATGGCAGACGTTATGGGGTGTGCTGAACTTGGCTTGAACCAAGGATTCCAACTGTACCTTATTTTTGAAAATTGGATGTATGGTTCATGTTACAGTTGTGGATGCAACTCCAACTTTTACCCTGGGGTGGCGCTAGAGCACTTTACTTGCACACATTACACTTTAATTAATCAGAAAGCTGGCCCCAATCTGTGTGCAAAAATTCACATCTTTCTTCAATACGGTTCTATACGCTGCCATGGACTTCAATAGAAGAAAGAATACTAAGAATATATAGAACCACAAAGGGGTTCTGCAGCTTTGCTTGACATGATCTCATGCTTTAATATATAGTGATAATGTTAAAAACAATTGTCCAACTTTTAACATGTTTTCACCAGCATTTTCAAATAAAACGATTTTCTATAAAAGGCTAAATTTATTCTTAAAATTGTTTTTATTTCACTTTTTTCCACCAAGAATGAGTCTGGGAAATATCTAACTATCGTCTAAAGCAAGTCATTACCAAACGACTTTTCATGAAGATGTTTATTTTTTTTAATTTTTGTTACATTTTCTACACTATTGAACTGTCATGTGTAGTTCACCTTGGCCTAGTGCATAGTCCAAGTGTAAATTCATCTCTACCATCATGTAAGGCAGGATATCCACTTAGCTGTTAATAACATCACATCAGTCTTTAGGTGCTGTTCTACTTCATTAGCTTTCTTAAAATAAAATGGCCCCCTATAAAGCTGTTATAAAGTTGTTTTTCGGCATGCAGTTGGTTTCTACTTCAATCTAGTTTCCACACAAATCCCAGATTGTCTTAAATACACCTTTTCAACATGTCTCGCATCTCGTGAGATACAGTATATGTGATATTATATTATTCATATAGACTTTGTTTTATGTTCGTTCAGACTTAGACATTGCTAGGGTAACATAAGAACACAACCCACTGAACTTGAAAGCTATCAATTGCAACTATATTTCCTCTGGCAAACTAGAATTCTGTGGTTAAAAAATCAAACCAATAGGACACAAGAACAAGAGTCTTCTTCAGCTTGATGTACCAATGGCAAAGACGGTGGAACTGTCCTTTTCTTTATCAAAAAAGATGGAGGAAGACATATCCACAGAGCTCTTCAGCTTACTTTCTGAGCCAGTGTCACCTGTAGAGACAGAGGATGATCTCGCAGCAACTGGTTGACACTCCTCACAACAGCAGCAGCAACAGTCCATAAAGGCCTGACCCAGAGACTTACAGAGACACAGTAATAGCACTGGTGTAACAGATGACTTGAAGAAAAGAAAGAATTGGTTGATTAGCGCCAGTAGTGATGCCACACTCTCAGACACTTGCAGTGGCACATACGTCTGTGTGATGTTACACACATTCTCAGGAAGGGTACACAAGCCATACACAATAGTCAGTGCCAGGACAGTGCAGTTCAGTTGTCGCTCTACCTGTTGAACATGTTGCAGCTTCTGCTTCTTGGAAGTTAATTGGCCCTCTGAACTCTTGACTGTGCTGCCCTCTGATACGTGGCATGTGGCTAATTGACATAGTAATGTGAAAACCACAGGAAGACAAAAATAGCAACCAAAGTACCACCATGTACGGGCTTCATGGTAGTTCATCACAATAGAATAAATTGACTCAGGAAGGTCAGTGTAAGGGCTCATTATACAGGAATCAACCACTATACCCAGGTTAGCAGACTTAACTGGGTGTAGCTCCCATAAAAGAAGTTCTGGAGCTGCCAAAACCATTGAGCCCAACCACACAACAAAAAGCTTTGCAAAAACTGACTGGCATCGTTCCACTTTCCGTACCTTGGGCTGGGAGCTGGTTGCAGCATGAAAACGATCAATGCCAAGGGCACAAAGGCCAAAAGAAGTCACACCTAAAGATGTTACCTAAGAAGGCGAGAGAGGAGGAGGGTGTTAGTCTTCCATGGTGACAATTAGTGTGGAACCTTTCTACAAACACCAGCAATGCTCTCACAGATTAAGACCTCCTCTGTATAGTCTTTCTTTACTTACAGTATTAAAAGCACTACTGCCATTACCTCTGCACAGAGTAAGTACTTATTTTGTTGTAAATGCTATATGCTTCTGTGGACCCAACAATGTATCACAAAGGTATCACCGCTTAAAATCCCGCGCTTACAAAAGGGATTTGAAAATCCCTAGGCTAACAGTTTTCAATGTTCTATTTGTTATATTATTTCACACTTCACAGACTACTTGCTACAGAAATAGTCTGTATTAATAGATACTCTATGTAAACTGCAGGTAAACACCCACTCAAAATCTGTAAGGCATTCATTCATGTTACAATTACTCCAGTCAAGTGAAGACATATATGCAGTGCTTTTAATAAACATACCTCCATGTATGGCACAGCCTTGCAAGAGAAATCTCCGAGAAGTCGCTTGTTGGTCAACTCATGAAAAACCACTACTGGTAAACAGAAGCACAGTACTAAAAAATCCCAGAAAGCTAAACTGGCAAGGATACAATTCCAGGCACTTCTCATGAAGTAGTTGTGCCACACAATGCACATCACTGCCAGATTTCCCACAATACCCACTGCAAACACCACAAGTGAGAGAAATAGAACTCCATAAGCGCTGTAAGAGCTCTCTGTCACTGGAAATAGTGGATTGTGAATATTTGCATGGTCTAATTCAGTAACATTAACTTGGTCCAAAACAGTAGTCCCCTCCAGGAGATTAGTAATCGAGGTGCTGGTTTCTGGAATGGACACATTTGTGGTGTTGATGGAACTCTCTTTGAAGTAGTTGAAGGTGGAAACCTCATTCCCATAATTTGCTTCCTCCAGCTTTTCTGCAGCTCGGACTCCTCTGTTATTCTTGGCAGTCAGATCCACTCTGTTCAAATCACTGTGGGTACCAAGATGATCAATATCTTCCTGAGTTGACACAGACATTATGGTTCTTGTCTGTATAGCCCTCTGTGGAAAAGTCAATGTCAGTGAAGCCAATTTAGTGAGCAGTAGAACAGAGATTGACACCAGCATTTTGATATTTTAAAACGTTCTTTTGCTAACAACTAACAGCCTTATCAATTGAAAAGAGATGAAGTTTGATATAGTGACTGTGTCAGAGATTGTAGCTTGAGGCTTGGTGTTCCATGTGCCTAAATGAGAGTGTGAGAACTGGTTCATCCATATGCATGAACAGGAAGTTGGCCTCATTCAAAGAGGAATGCAACTCCTTCTTCCACCCTCCCTGGGCCCCTTTTGGGACAGTGCTACAAAACTTCAGTCTGCTGGTTAAGCCATCTTTTTCAGTGCTGGAAACACCCCACCTTCTGGTGAAATCAACTCTCTACAGAGGCAGAGACGCTTTACTAACAGGAGCAGTAAAAAAGAAGCGAGGAATTTTTTTTATAATGCAAAACATCTTCTAAACAAACTGTTTAGCTTTTGTTTTTTGTTTTTTTTTTATCATGTGACAAAGAAAATAACACCGATGATTCGGCACGGAAAAGATCAAAGAGTACAAAGTTAAAATAAGATAAAGATGAGGAATGTCTTTTTTAAAGAACTGTTCAACAAGTAATATTAAACATATTAAAATGTTCAATGGGACTGTGACAAGCACACATGAGTGACGTCTCAGGTATTACTACAAGCTATCATTTCAAGAATGAACGCATGTGTGCCTTTTTCTAATTTAAAAATGTTGATAAAATTATCAAAAAAGAATAATGTATTGTTTATTAGGTATATTGCCAACGATGTATATATAAAATTAAATTGTTAAACACAGAAATAATGAAGTCAAACGATGGTCATTTTTAGTTGTTTTGACTCTCCTGTAAAGTTGACAAAGTGTCCTCCACACCTATATGTTTAAGCCCTCAATTTGTTTGGGGGTCAAAGTAACAAAAAATTTAACTTTAAGTAAAAGTTAATTAGACAAAAAAAATTCACGAAGGTCATATCACCAATTATCATTTTTCAATTTCAATCTATCAGTGTTTATTAAATGTCATCTAATTGAAAGTTTCATTCAATTCCATTTGAAGTTAGAATTGCTTTAAACTTAAAATTGGTTGAATAAAAAGTTGAATTCATTTGAGCTCATACATTATATTTAGAATTCCTTGTTGTTTTTATTTTATATTTAAGCCTCATGAAATTCTATGCGCCAGCATTTAATTCAAGCACGTCATTTACTTTAGTTTTAGGTTGCACGTCACCTGTCAATCAAATGCCCCGCGCATCAGTACTAATCTGCCTTCTGGTGTTGTCAGTGCATGATCGCATTTCCATAAAAAAAGAAAAAAAATTCTAATTAGATTACACTAAACAACGATTTTGATTTGATCCTTGGTTATGTGACTTATGTGAATTTTATTTTCTAATTAACTTTTAGTTTATTTTTTGCTACTTTGACCATAGATTTTTGGTCATAGATTTGACTCATAGATTTGCACTTTTGCACTTTCTGTTAGAATTTAGTACTTTTAAGGTGTCCCACTGTGGTAGTAAAATATACAGTATTTATATTTCATTATCTGTAGAACTACAGATATCTGTAAATATCTGACCCAAAAGATTCTGAAGGCCTGGTCAAACTGCTGAGGTCAGGAAAACACCTCTGTAGCCTCATGGCGAGAACTAAGACTCACAAAGCTTCTGTCATCAGACTATCTAAAGTCTAAACTATACTGACACTTCACACATCGGCCCCTCAACACACAAACACAAACACATCCTAATACTATACTGAACACACATACAGCCACTTGACTCATCACTTTACATGACAGCAGCTGAACCCCGTTGGTTTCAATTGTTTCCCCAGTGCTAGAGTGATTTGCAGCTGTTGCCAAACAGTGTGGCAAGTGTCGTGACTTTTTTCTTGATTGCTAAGTTCTGAAGTTGATTTCATTTCAATAACATAGCAATGCCACTGGGGGAAATGGAGTGTCTGGCCAAGTCATCTTCCTCAGGTTCTATCAAGCTTCTCGTCCTTTTCTAGCATGCGCTCATGTTTTGTATTGTATTCTTAATTTACATATGGCCAACTAAATCCCTCACACTTATCACCTCATTGGCATATAGCCAACCAAATGTGAAAGGTTTATCTGTTTACATATGCATTCAATGTTTTACACATATTTCTCCCTGTAACACTCAGCCACAAGATGGGGCTGTTTAACTATGATTGTACTGATTTCTCCCAGTTTCTGTGTTTTGTGTCTGTGAACTGACATTGGGATTTTCTTGGGCCTTTTGGTTGGGATTTTTTAAAACATAAATCTTATGCCCTGTTTTCCAGAGTCTCCAAACTTAATACAAACAGTCCATTCTTTCCTCACATTCAACATTAAACCAGAAAATCAATGTATATTTGAAGACAGATTTATAGAATACATAAAAATATGCTGAGATACCCAGAGATATCAAGATATAATTGAAGACAGGTTTATAGAAGACATCGAAAACATAATAGGTGACATGAAACCCAGTGGTGCCAAGAACTGCACTATATTAAACTTTACATGTTTAAGCTGGGCTAAAAGGATCCACTGCCTCTTTACAATGGTGTTGTAGTGCTGGTCTGCTTTTCAGGCTCTCAAGGTTTTCTACACAATAGTGGTCGGTAGTATTTGGATGCTTGTTAAAAAAAAATGTCTGTATTCTCAGGGTCTCTGTAATATGGTGGCCTGTACTTTGCTGTTTCTGTTTTCTGAAAGACAAGGCCTTCCACATCTCCCACTAACCAGACACTTGGTCCTCTTTCTTGTATAAAAAAAAAGTCACATAGTTACACAACATTCCCCTCTTTGAGGCCAACTATGGCCTCATCAGTGCCCAGTGCTCATAATTAATTAATATCATGCATAATTTGCATTACATATTCATTACTTAACTTCAACCAGACAGGAATCGGGCTAAACCTAGCTAAACCCTTAACAATTGTAATATCATATAGGCCTCCAGGTCCCTACACTAAATTCTTATCAGAATAATCTTACTTCTTGTCCTTTCTAGTTATTAAAACAGAAAAGATCATTATATTAGGTGATTGGATGTTGCAAATGATAGCCTGGTAATTGCGTTCCGATCTTTACTCGATCACATCAGCTTCTGCCAGAATGTAAATACACCTACACATCAAGGTATCCACACCATTGACCTTGTACTAACATATGGAGTACAACTAGAACAATGGTAAAGCTTTAAAATAACATGTGTTAATAAGGTAGTAAGAATGCATGATTAACAGTTAACAATATATTACAACAGTATAAACATAGTGTAAATGCTTTATAAACCAATTCTCATCTATTAATAAACAAGAAAATTATAACTAATACACATACAAGCCCTTTCTTACTGATTTGTGGTATGTTTTGCAGCCCCCTAATCTAAAGTGAGGATTATGTAGCCGATACTTCATTCAGCCTATTGAAAGGCTACAGGTTTGGTTCAGCTGTGAGTAATGGTTTTCTCTAAATGTCACCTTCAAGACACCACCAAGAAAACTAGAAAACAAGAAAAAATTGCCCTCTGGTATACCACACAGACTTGCTCACTGAAACAAGCTGCGCGTATACTTGAAAGGAAATGTTTTTTTGCCATGACAGCACACATGAGTGCATGAGAGCTTGTTTGATGTGGCTCCCTGAGACTTGTGTAGCATGGAAATTTTGTTGGCTCAGATACTACGGGGTTAGTGGCAGCGCTCACTGGCGTTTTGGTGAACCTGGAATGGATGACTGAAAGTCACTAAAAAAGGAAAAAAAAGCTTGAACTTTTTTGCAGTTGTACTGTGTTGTACTGCACTGAACTGGCCTCACCTGATTATAACAAATCATTCACACTGTACATTGTCACAAAGAAAGAAGCATATATGACCTTCATTCTGGCTCAGAACCAATGTGCAGGATGAGCAAATCAGCAGCACCAAATTGGACACAGTGGACCAGGGATATCTTCCATGCTATCAAGAAGTGGAGGCCTCAAGCCTGGCATACTGCAAAGTTTCCACCATCACAGTGGGATGGCCAGTCAATCTTTTCAAGTCATGCAGTGGTGCATCTAATAGAGCAAGACAAATTTTCTGTCTAACTCCTCACAGACAACTGAAGTACTTTGATCTCACCATCTGCCCTAATGTGACCATCAGCACATGCAACTAGGCCTGCAACCCAGCGAACCATATTCCTCTGTATGTGAATCACATGAGTGTATAGCAGATGCTATTATATTCTCCAAACTCAGAATTGATCTGGCCAGTGAACCACTGGGAAATGGAGAGTCCTTTTTGCAGATGACTCAAGTCACAATGACGACATCAAAACTCATGCAGGGTTTGGAGTGGTGGAGATGCTGGACATATGATAGTTGAACACCTTGCTCTGCATTCCCTGCTTCCAGCCTCGCCTCTTCTGCACTGCTGGCGAACCTCAAAGCGTTTAACTGAAGCCTCATAGCCACAGATGAGTATGTCACCATTTATACTGACAGCGCATATGCCCACAATGTTTGTCACATCCATGGGCCCCAGTGGAAACTGAGGGCATTCAAAAAGCCTGATGGGTCCCCGACTCAACACCTGGATCAGATACAACTCCTTTTGGCTGCTCTGATGCACCCTAACATGATTGCTATTTGCAAATGTAAAGCGCACAAGACGGGCCAAAACTCCATCACTCTGGGGAATGCAAGAGCTGATGAAGTGGTGAAGGAAGCTGCCCAAAATGCCCATGATCTGGATTAACTGTCCAGTGGGAATGGGATGGCAATGGGATGCTACTAACAAGATCCCTTCTGTGACTGTAGGTGGTGTGGCCTGCTGGGCAAACCAGCTTGCTCTCACCATCTGTTGGGAAAATTATGTAATGTGTTACAAGTTAGAAGTTACCCTATTTAAAATGTAGTAGTAATGTAAGCATTTCAATTACTTTTACAAAGTAATGTAACTAAATACATTTGATTATTTTGAATGAATTTTCTCAGATGTCAGCCATTTTCGGTTTTTGAAACCTGGCAGCATTACAGTACATTGCTGTTGCAAATTGAAACATGATTTAAGAACGAATTAGACATATCAGAATAGTATTAGACTTTCAGCTGTAAATAGAGGATGTTGTGCACAAGAGAAAATGGCAAAACAAAAATAATATTATTAAACACATAACCAGTGTTTCTGCAGAAGCTATTCAGACGTAACTGAAATTGTAATATTGAATATGTCTTGAAGTAACTTTATTACACATGCAATTATGCATTTTCTCAAATTAATGTACTTGATTACTGTCACTTTTATTTTGTAATTAAGTTTTACTCCCCAACACTGGATGTCAGGGAGTGGACTGTCACCTCTGTGGCAAATTGCCCTGTGTGCCCTTATCCAAGCTTGCGTCGATGGCACCTATGATCACTCTGCAACCACAGACAACAATCCAGGATATCATCTAACTTCAGGATGAAGCAGGTCTTAAAAGCACACCAAATGGTCTGAAACGGGGGGCGGCAGGGTTTGTGATGGACTATGGAGGACCCAAAATCTGCAACCACCTGCACTATAAAAAGTAAAACTATGCTGTTTTTCAGTTGATATGTATATATTTTCATTCCCCAATAGCCTAAAATTATTACACTGTTGAGTAAAATTACATTTTGTCATTTGTATCCTTGTGTGTTCCTCAATCTATTTATCTATTTATTCCATCTATCTATTTGATACAATAACAACAATCAAACTGAAATTATACATTCAATGAAAGGACTTTTATTTGATTAAGCATGATTCATGCATGCACACACATGGAAATTCAAGAACTTTCTGGAAGAGACTGATAACAGTGGACGGTTGTGGCTGGCTGAACGAGACATGTTTGTCAGGTATGGGAGGAATTAACAAAAAAATGCACGTCTGCCCTATATTTTAGCATGCACACTTTATGATTTTTATGGTGACCAGTTAAGACTTCTTTAGCACCGTTTTACTGATAGCTATACTGATATTAATTTGCAAACCCACTACACTAATATCATTTTAATGAACAGACACACAGATTATAAGTTAATTAGTTAAACATTAATGTTGATAGTAATTGTATTGAGTTAACATGGCACCATTCTACAGCTAACATTAAACAAGTAACATACTCAACAACGGTCGGATATGTGCCTTTTTATCAAACGTGAGATGTGATATTTAAATCTCAAATGTTTATTGATGTAGAGTAATAAATTGTAATGCTGTTCTAGATGTGGAGATTGCCTGAAACCTTAGTAGAAGACTTTACCAAATGGAGATTACTTTCGGTTACTTTCACCTTAATATTTTGTACACTTAGAAACTTAAAAACTAAAGCTGTTTAATGTGTGAATTTTAGGGAAGCTGCTGCTTGGTAGTTTTAGTTGTCTGACACTGGTAAGTTCTTTTTCCATGTCATGAAGGCGTCAACTTCCAATTGGACTGGGAAGAATACTGAATCTAGATCACAACTTTTGCCAGTAATTAAAATAGATTTATCAGCTATTAATCCCAAACTCCTCTTTATTTGTTCTTCTGTTTTCGTGTTTTACAACAATGCTGAGTTGCAGACAAAATTCATGCAACAAGCTGGACAGGTACTGCACAAAACTTTTGCAATAAGACAGAATAAGGGTGGCGCCACAAAGGAAAGAACTGGCAGGATTCTGCAGACTTTAAATGAGGTATGTGCAGTTACAATTGAATTAGACTTAATCAAATATGTTTACTATTATTTCTTTACAGGTCCATTCTATGGTCACTTTAATGCGAATTATGTAATTAAAACCCTGACACCTCAACAGTGCCTAAAGATTTGGCCTACTCAATCTCCTTTTAGTTGTGAAAGACTGAAAAAATCAGGAGATCTGTTTCCAGTTTAAGCTAGTCTGCAGTTGTAAAACGTGAATGTGAAATGGACCTTTATATTGACTCGTGAATTGGACAAAAAGTATATTGAAACACACTTCCCCAACTGAAGTCGAGATACTGTCTGTTTCAACAGTCTTTTTAATAAACTACACTTACAAAGTTCTCACTGCCCCGTTTTAAATGTTAGAACCCTTATTATAAGACAAACGAAGTTGTGGAGCTACATTTAACCTTGTTTATGAATTTATAGCACCTACCATGATGTACCTAACACTTGCATTGAAAGCCTTTGAAAGGCAAGCATGATGTTATAAATAAACAATAAACTGACGATTGTGCAAACTTTTTAGCACGTTTCAATATGCTTTTGTTCTGTATCACACTGTCAGTGTTAAAAATAAGAGCATGTCACTTTAATGATTTTTGCACAATGCATTTTGTTCAGGTCATGGACATCAACACAAAGACGGAATCTGTATGTTTAATCATCTACTTTTGTGAATTTAGGTACATACATTGTTTAGTAGTGGTGTACACATTTAAGCTATTTTTTCCCCCTTATTGCAAGAAAGATGACCCCCCCCCCCCCCCCCCCCCCCCCCGCCCAAAGCAAGTCACCTCTACGCTCTGCTGCAGTCATTAACTGACAGAGCCTACATTTGAACACTTCAGTGCTTTACAGAACACACACACAAAGACAGAAAGAGGGCCCACCACTCCCATCTCTCATGACAAATTCTTTCATCCCTGTCCCCACTACATCTTTCAATGCAATTGTAGTTTAACAGATGCTGTGGTTTTATTCTTTTTTATAATATTTGTTCTTCCACAATCAGTAATCCTGTAAGAGAAGCAAACCAATTGTTTATAGGTCTTGTTCTGTCAAGGAATGTCATATTCATGCATTAGCACGTCTCAATGTGTGTTAAACCGTTAAGAAGCTGACTAAGTATTTTACACTGCACATGGTTCACAAGCTTATTGGTTTTAATGGTCATTGCGCAAACAATATTATGTACTTGAACGGTCTTAACAGATCCAGCCCCCTCATGTCTTCTCCTGGGTTGACTGAAGAGGAAGGGAGAGTAGGTCTTGTGCTGGGATATGAACTGCTGATTTCAGGTTGTTGCTGCTCACCAGGCATGTTGTCTTGGTCTGAGTTCCCTATGCCAGCCTTGAGGCTCTGTTTGCCTGACTAATTGATGGCCTTCGTCAGGAGGTATTTCTTCTCTGTCTGGGGTTCTGATGACAACTCCAGGGCTTTTTTGGTCAGGTGAGGTGCTGACGTGGAGGTAAGGCTGGGCTCTCTCCGCTGATCATATAAATAGGATGGATTGATGGGCGGTCTGGGCCAGGGATGTCTTTCGGCACTGTGTTCCCTTCTAGCTGCAGTTGTCCAGCAAGTTGTCTGGGCCTCAGCTCCTGCATCAGGAACAGGACCTGGATCAATGCTGCCAGGGTCGCCACTTCCATCAGGACTACTCATGTCCTGCCCTCCTTCCGCTTGTCTCAGTCTCTCCAGCTGACTCGCGTCACAGCCCTGTAAAAATAGTTGAGATGATACCATATCTTAGAACCTTCTACTCTCACAGCTATAGGGGTCACCTGGGCTATTCTGTACAGCCCTTCATTTCTGGGTTTCTGGGTAACATTTTCAGGTACACCCAATTGCCTGGTTTCATCTTTCGGCTGCTTTATTCTTCGCCTCCAGGGATCATGTCAGGTTCTCTTCTTTTCTCCTGTTTGTAATTGGCCTTGTGGATTAGGGTCAGCTGCTGGATGTTACTCAGAGTATTTTTCTGAAGTTGCTCCAATGTGGGGCCCCTGTCAACCTCCCTGATTCTTGGAGTCAGCATTGGGCACCCTGTCATCTTGTGGGGTATCAGGTGAGTGTGTGATTCTGTTGTGATTCTATGAGAATGCATTTGCATCAGAGCAACTGGCAAGGCATCCACCCAGTTCAGACTGGTTTCAGCACAAATCTTGGCAACCTTGGCTTTCAGTGTCCCATTCGCTCGCTCCACCATTCCTTGGCTCTGGGGTGGTAGACACATCCCAATCTTGCCCGGACCCTTAGAACCTGAAGGATCCTTTACCATGTCCTTTCTGTGAAGGCCTTGCCATTGTCTCATGATATTATGTCTGGGATTCCAAATCTTGGGATGACTTCTCCCATTAGGAACTTGATCATGGTGTTGACCCCCTGTTCTGGGGTTGGGCAGGCCTCCACTGACCTTGAGAACCTGCATATCTTCAGCAGTACATATTGGCATTTTTCCACTCTTTGTATCATGTCAATGTAGTCCATGACCAGATGTTTGTATAACCCCTCTGGCGTTGGGATATGACCCACTAGCACTGTGCCTGTGCGATGTTTCACAATGTGGTGACTGCAGCCAGTTTTTCACCAAAATGCCTTGCATGTATGGTGACCAGAAACCTTTCCTCTTTACCTCACCCCTTGCACAATGATCCAAATCATGCGCATCCGAGATGAGATGTGGGCGTTTGATGGGCGCCACCATGTGGCCAGCATGGCAAGGCAAAGCAAGGCAAGTTTATTTATATAGCACATTTTATACGCAGAGGCAGTTCAATGTTTTTTACAAAAATAAAGGCAAAGAACAGTGAATATAATATATATAATATATAATGGAATATAAAATTACATAAAATGATTGCGGAAAAAAGCAAATGAAATAAGTAAACTAAATAAAATTAATGAAATCTGCACGTTTTACAAACAGCTAGGTCTTCTGATTGTATGTAGTGCAATTATGGGTTTTATTGTTAGAACAACTAAACACAAAACAATCCCTGGAACAACTAAGCCTTGTGATAATTCCAGAACAACCACAACCAGCTACTGTATGTCGGTGAACCCACTTTACCCAACATTGTGGAACCCAACATGTCGGACAAATTCACACGCATTACATTTACATTTAGGCATTTAGCAGACGCTTTTATCCAAAACGACTTACAAAAGAGGATAACATTCAAGCTACAACACAATGAAAGAACTAACAAGGAGTGCATATTGCTAACATGGAATCTGCACTATTTTAAGTTGAAAGTGCAATAGTGTAACGCAGTGTAGAGAAATTAAATTATTAAGTGCATTCTCAAAATTTACGCCAGGAGATATTCTTGGAAGAGCTGGGTCTTCACGAGTTTCTTGAAGGTGGAGAGGGTATCAGTTGATCTGGTAGCACTTGGGAGGTCATTCCACCAGCGCGGAACCAGATATAAGAAGAGCCTGGATTGACCTGCACAAGGTGTAGGCTGTGCTAGAAAACGTTCCTTAGAGGAGCGAAGCGGTCATCGTGACATAGGGTGACATAGGGCTTCAGAAGAGTATTCAGGTAGATGGGAGCAGAGCCATCATTCACCCTGTAGGCCACCATAAGTGCCTTGAATTTAATGCGAGCAGCCAAGGGTAACCAGTGAAGTTCAATGAACAGAGGTGTGACACGTGCCCTTTTTGGCCGGTTAAAGACCAGACGTGCAGCTGCATTCTGGATCATCAGTAGTGGTCTCACCGCATAGGATGGTAGGCCTGATAGGAGGACATTGCAGTAGTCAAGATGAGAGATAACCAGGGTCTGAACCAGGAGCTGGGTTGCATATTGGGTTAGGTACGGCCTGATCTTCCTTATGTTGGACAGGGAGAAACAGCACGACCGAGCGTTACAAACAGACAAGGCAGTTCAATGTGCTTTACAAAGATAAAGGCAAAGAACAGTGAATAAGAGAAAATAAAATGACATTAAATTAAAAAAGAAAGTGACTGAAAATAAAATATGGCTGATAAAAAAATAAATAATAAAAATAAAGCTGAAAGCAGCTGTGTGGTTCCACAACCGGGCATTCCGCCTTGCAACAACAGACTCATATGTCTTATATCCATAACATTTACAAACACGTTCCTGAGTCCAAGTACCAAGTTTGGTTAGAAAACGTGAAACCGTTGGGGAGATATGAGTTAACTATTAGGAGCGCTACAGCATTGAAATCAATTAGTCAAAGTGTTCAGGACAGGGTCCTGAGTCCACGTAATAAGTTTGATTGCAATAAGCAAACCGTTGCTGAGATACGACTTTTGACCTGAGGGAGTACTAGAGCATTGAAATAGATCATTAATAGTGTTCAGGACAGGGTCCTGGGTCCACCTACCAAGTTTGGTTGTGATACGTCAAACCGTTGCCGAGATATGACTTTTGATCAGAGAGGGCGCTAGCGCGTTGCAATCAATCATTCCGAGTGTTCAGGACAGGGTCCTGAGTCCACCGTCAAACCGTGGCTGAGATATGGTTTACTTCCTGTTTAGCGGTTTCGCTGTCAAATGTTATTGGATATAGTGGGCGAAGGCTTCAAAGTCCAAAGTTCTGTTCTAAACCCTGTTCTAAATGGTTAGAACATGGTCCTGACTTTTGACCAGAGGGGGCACTAGAGCGTTGAAATCGATCATTCAGCATAGTGAGAACAGGGTCCTGAGTCCACCTACCAAGATTCGTTGCGGTACGTCAAACCGTTGCTGAGATACGACTTTTGACCAGAGGGAGCGCTAGTGCGTTGCAAATCGATCATTCCGAGTGTTCAGGACAGGGTCCTGAGTCCACCTACCAAGTGTGGTTGCGATATGTCATACTGCTGCTGAGATATGGTTTACTTCTTGTTTAGCGGTTTCGCTGTTAAATTTGATTGAATATAGTGGGTTAAGGCTTCAGAGTCCAAAGTTCTGTTCTAAATCCTGTTCTAAATGGTTAAGACATGGTCCTGATTCACTGTCATATTTGATTGGCTGTAGCAGGCGTAATTTAAAATCAGCAACATCTCGGCATCATGTATGCCAAATTTCACATGAATATGACAAACAATCTCCAAGGAGTACATTAAAGTTGACCACGTGTCCAAACGCCCAATTACCTCACTTTTTGTTGGACGTGGCTACAACATATCAAAAATCCCTTCGCAATTTAACATCAGCGACATCTTGGCATCATGTATACCAAATTTCACTTCAATCTGACAAACTATCTCATCCATCTTCTGCATTGAAATTCACCATGTGTACAAGTGCACAAAATTCCAATTACCTCACTTCCTGTTGGGCGTGGCTAGGTTATACCAGGCAAGCACATTGGGTGTCTGGATGTCATCATAATCATAATATTTATTAACCTGTGAAGTTTCAGATTTTTCATTCAATGCACTGTGAGTTTATGACACACTTCCTGTTTATTTGGTGATATATTAAATAGCATAAAAATTCAATAATTCACTATTTCAACACATTATAACCTATCAAAAAATCCCTTTGCAATTTCACATCTGCAACATCTTGGCTGAGTAGTGGGCGCAATGACTGACGTGTGTGCCAGATTTCATGAGTTTTCCTCGGTGCTCGAGCCGTAATAATAATATTCCTTACAAAAACAATAGGGCTTCGCACCGTCCGGTGCGCAAGGCTGTACCAGGGGCCCTAATAATCCTTACAAAAGCAATACGGCTTCAGGTACTTGACAAATAAGGGTGAAACACAATTTTTTTTTACATTCCAATTTTTGCACAAAATGTATGAAATTATAATGTCCAAAGGCTTAAGTTTTTGAAACTTTTAGTGGTTTAATGAATTTCCCCTTCTTTTTGCTATTTTTTAAGCCTTTTTCACAGCTACAGATGGAAAATGTCCTGCGGTGTGACATCACATTACTGTAAAAATTAAATTTACAGAAATTATTGATTTCAACTGCAGATCACATATATTTAAGTTTAAGAAGCCCTTTATAAAAATCACTATTGAAATTCAACATACACTTATTTTTCAAAGCTGTTTTTCAGTTCCACTCCTTGCACCTTCTTTTCTCACTCACTCTCATAGAAATATTTTGTATCATGAAGAAAAATCTTACTGCACTGTTTGTTTTTCTTGTGATAGTTACATTATACAATGTTTTAAAAGCTACATCATGATGAAAATTAATGAACTTAGTAAAAGGCATTTAATTGCATTTAAAGTGATGTCACACCGCAAGACATTCTGTCACACCACATGACGCAATGAGCCACAGTTCACACACAAGTGACAGTTCACACACAAATTCTTCACTTAGAGGTAATCTTAAGTATCTTAAGTATTTCATCTAACTAAAAACATCTATGCAAAAGTGGCACATATGGTTTTATTCTAGAAAACCTCAACAATAATGAGAGTAAAGTGAATGTAATGAAATTAGTTTTTATTAAAACAGTGTCAACACAACTTGACAAAAAAAACCAAACAGGTTTATCATATCCCTGTATAAAGACAACTCAGCCAGGTCCATTTTCATCTTTCAGTTTTTTGCTTTTGTAATCCTCCATGTCTCAGGATATCTGTCTTGCTTCTGTTTTGGCAGTGAACTTATGTTTTGAGACCTAATGTCTCCTTTTTGCTTTTATTTTCTTGATCTGTTGATAAAATGAACCACTGTTACATGTAATCAAGGCAAGTTGTATTATATGAATATTAAAGGAGAAGTTTGGTGTGAATCAATCGATAGCCCAGTTGTTTGAGGTCACCAAGTGCTGTCAGGAAAAAGAAAATTTGATACAGCATAGACCAAATACTGAACAGGCAACTAACATTAAGTGAATAGGCATAGTAACTTTCAATTTCATTTCCCCATTCAGTTAACATTAGTTACTGGTCTGTTATTTGGTCTATGTTGAATGAAATTTCCTGGTTCATTTACCTACAGACATCATTCAGTGACCATGAACAACAGGGCTATTGATTAATTTACACCAGATGTCTCCTTTAAAGTGCAACATTTTTATCAGATTCAAACTCCCTCACTAACTCCCTTTTCCTATATCAATTTCATTACTTTCTTCTTCTCTCCCTAAGGATCTCCTCACGCCTGGCTTCATCCTGATTTAACCTCTCTATGCACCTTCTTGTCCTTTCTTTGCTCATTCCTAAAAAATATCATAAATCACTTTAAAAACACTTAAAAGCAAATATCAGTGATTGTTGGCCATCTATATAGGATAAACATGGGCACAAATACATCATACATTTAGAATTTTAAAAAATAACAAGTAAGGATCTAGCAACACATTTCATTAAGCATGTCACACCACAGGACATTAACAGCATTGTGGCCATTTTAATCCCTTTCTATACATGACCGACCTCGGGGCTAATGAATGAATGCTAACTGAATAATGACATTGTTTTTAACCTTGATTTGTGATTTAAAAAAAAAACAACAACTTTTTTTCGTCAATAAGAGCCGTCACACCACAGGACACTATAAATGGACATACACATTGTCTAACAGAAACATTGAAGATTAGAAATATTAAGAGATTAACACTCACCTTTAACTTTCACAGCACTCTCCACTAACTGACTTACTTCCTGGTAGGGGGCCTGTCTTGAAGACCCCTGCAGTTGTCCATGCAATTGCCGTTCAAAAACTTGACTTGCATGTCACGTTGCAGGTCACCACTGATGTTACAAGATTTAACTTGCTGTAAATATTACTGTATAATGTTTTTGCATGTCAACAAATCTTTTTCAAGTTTCAGGTTAATAATTGTAATATAATGCCAAAGCTTTAATGAATCATTCCAAATGTTGTTGGTCTATTTTATCGCTGTTGATATTTCATGACTCATTCATGTTCCAGTCACACCGCAGGACATTTGGCATAAAAACCTTTAAATAAACATGAACAAAAAATATTTTTTCATCCCAAACTAAAATTACAACATAATATACTGTAATTGGCTTCATTTACCTATGATTTTTATGAGGAAAAACACATTTTAGTAGGTATTTACACCATGTTACATTAAAATCACACGCAAACCATGGTGCTCCGGCCCCTAAATATATTTAGGTGTAAGGAGTTGCATACATCTGTGAATGCATGACTTACAAGATCGGGTTGGACAAATAGGCTATTGCATACACTTATGTTCAACAAATAGTTGGGAGCCAGAAATCGAATCAAGGACAATAGACCAAAAAAACTCAGGTCAAAATGTAAGGCATGATAGAAAGAAACTATACCAACACTAATAGAGACTTATACATGTATTGCATTATTGTTTTACTGAATGGATGGCTTAGTCTAGTTGTAACACTACAACTTACCCCACTCAGTAAACCTTTGTATAGCATATCTACTATGAGTTGGTTACAAACTATTTTAAAATTGTATGAGTTTTTAGCCAACAACACAGGTGATACAAGACTTAAAAGAGTTTTTATAGATCTCTGTGAAAACTCACCCAATCCGACTGAAAATTTGAGGGATAAAGTCTTAATGTGGTCAATGCCCCACTCTCCATAACTAACGTCAGGATGCAGCCTATAGCCTGGGCAAGTACAAGTTGCTTTTTTTTCACTGGATAAACCAGCAAACAAGTGAAAGAAAACAAAAAGAAACTCAGGCTAATATTTTTAGAATCCCCAAAATTAGATTGAGAATCAAAAATGTGCTATTGGCTTAAGTTCATGCAAAAGAAAGTGAATAGCTTAGCTTGGTAGGCTATCAGGCATAATTTTAGCCTGATATGATGCTAGATTTGTGTTTTGATAGCATAACATGAGTAGGAGTAAACTTGTTCAAAATTGCGCTCTGAAGTTGAGAAAATGCTCTTCAGGTCAATCAGCCAGCAGTGGAAAAATGACCAAGAAATAGCCTAATCTGGTTGGTGGGTTCAGTTGTATTTAGGCTATACTGGCTATTTTTTATCAACAGGCCTCTGCAATCAAGCTTAGTTATTCACTTGATTCATATGTTTCAGGGGCTATGATTCAATTATAAAAACGATTATTGACACATCTTGAATTCATGTACTGATGTATATACTGAAATATATGAATGAACTTTTTAACACATTGTTTTTGTATTTTGAAAAATAGTACATGTGTCATAAGAAACACTTGAATTAAATTCTAATATATTTTTATTGAACATGGAAATAATAGTAAAATCGAGTTAAGTGGCTTCTCATGTTTGTTGTGTTGCCAAAATATTTTATTTTCGCACGGCTCAACTTACAGACAACGCGACTCTTGTTCAGTTTGCTTCCTCCTTCTACGTTATAGAAACCGAACTGTTTCCATACTTCTGCTTTTAAATGCGACTGAGCTGATCGAATCTCACGGTTCGCCATATTTTCCAGTTTGTTTACTTGTGTGTTCGCTCTAGGTGCGCATTCCAAAGAGTCCGGAAATTATGCGTAAAGTGCTTCTTAGTTCCGTGTCATTTAGAACCGTCTGTATTACTAATTAATAGACTTAAATAATCGAAATTTGGACGTTTGCCAGTCGATTTAGAATTGTCCACGGCCTAATTGCAATGCATCTAAGAATCTGAAATTTCCCCCACCGCTAGCACTATGTATGTACTAATTCATACACACCATCAACATCTACAACTGGGTATGAATTTGATGTGCGTCTGTGAAAATGTCTTATTTTGTAATGTGTGAATATTGACAAGTGATGGCTTTGATCAGTCATGGAAACAATCTGATGGTGATGCCATATTTTGAATGCCATATTTTTGTCTTTATCCAACACTTACAGATATGCACCGTTAATGACATTCATGCTTACAAGACATATCATTTAAAATGCATACATTATATATACATTTATTTAAAAAAAACATAAAAATGTCAGAATTATCTTTCACTTTTCACATCTACATGATAAACAGATCTGCAGTAGTCAATTCATGTGCTGAATTAAATAATGTTGGACGGTAGATACGATAATGGATAGGAAATGATTTAATCTGATGTGAAAATGTGAAAAGATAATGTGTGAAGGCATAAGTTACTGTAAAGGCTTCTGGACAAATGTCTCCGGCAGGTGGGAGAGGGGGTAGCACTAATGCCACTGCCACTGTTTGTCCACCCACAAAAAAAGGGCTGGGCCTGTGATTTCACAGTCATGTTGTGTACTATGGATGACTAAAAGCTTAATGTTTTTGGAATTACTCAAATTTCCATGCATCAGGTAGAGGTATAAATTATACCAACCTCACAAAAATAAAACCAGAAACAAAAAAACAATATAGCCAGAAATCACAACTGAAATTTGGCTTATTAAATATTCGTTCGCTCTCCTCAAAGACAACTTTAATAAATGAACTTATTTCTGATAATCAAATTGACATACTCTGTCTTACAGAAACCTGGCTAAAACCTGATGAATACCTCCCACTAAATGAAGCTACCCCCCCTAGTCATCTAAATTGTCACATACCACATCGTTATGGCCGTGGTGGTGGAGTAGCCACAATTCACAATTCAAATCTCATTATGGCCCCTAAGCTTGATTATATTTTTAAATCTTTTGAAGTTCTTGTCCTTAACTTGATTCATCCTGATGGGAATGGTGCTAAACCCTTAACAACTGTAACATTATATAGACCTCCAGGCCCCTACACTGAATTCTTATCAGAAATCTCTGACTTCCTGTCCTCTCTAGTCATTAAAACGGAAAAAATAATCATATTAGGTGATTTTAATATCCACATCGATGTTGCAAACGATAGCCTGGCAATTAGATTCCAATCTCTGCTTGATCACATTGGCTTCTGCCAAAATGTAAATACACCTACACATCAAGGTAACCACACCCTTGATCTTGTTCTGACACATGGAGTACAAATAGAACAACTTACAACCCTACCTCAACACTCTACACTAACTGACCACTACTTATTAACTTTAAAAATCACATTAGACTATGTAGCACCTAACTCAGTCTACTACTACACTAGAAACATCAACTCCCAAAACTACAGATGACTTCATAGCAAACATTCCATCTCTCCTTGAGCCTCTGCTGAGCCAATATAGCCCTGTATTAGAAGGCTCTACGCCAAGCCCAACCCAAGTTGATCAATTAACTGATAGTGTTGTAAATGTACTATACTCCACATTCAACACCATTGCACCACTCAAAAAGAAAACTAGGAAACAAGAAAAAATTGCCCCATGGTATACCACACAGACTCGCTTACTGAAACAAGCTGCTCGTAGACTGGAAATGGTATGCCACTAAACTTGAAGTGTTCCGCCTTGCTTGGAAAGATAGCATAAAAAGAGTACAAGACAGCACTTAACAATGCCAAATCAGCATATTATTCCTCACTTATACACAATAATAAAGATAATCCAAAATTCCTTTTTAACACTATATCCCGTTTAACAAAAAGCAGGAACGAGGTGTCCCATTCCATTCCAATAACTCTAAACAGCAAGGACTTCATGGACTATTTTAATGACAAAATTTAATCTATTAGACTTAAAATAAACAACTCCCTTGTAACCTCAAATCCAGTTGGACCACATGTAATGGTTACAGCTAGCTCTAGTCAACCTGTAGCATACTTTGATTCATTCACACCCACCAATATATCAGAAATTACATCTTTGATCTCTTCAGCTAAAGCCTCAACATGCTTATTGGACCCTATCCCAACCGATCTTCTTAAGGCAGCTCTCCCTCTATTGGCTGAGACGATTCTTAAAATTATAAATGACTCACTCATAGCTGGGCATGTCCCAAAATCTTTCAAGACATCTGTTATTAAACCATCAATTAAAAAAACAAACCTTGATCCTGATGTCCTTGCTAATTACAGACCCATATCTAACCTCCCATTTGTTTCAAAAATACTTGAGAAAATAGTGTCTAAGCAAATCTGTAGCTTCTTAAATGACAATAATATCCAGGAAACCTTCAAGTCAGACTTTAGAACTAATCATAGCACAGAATCAGCCCTAGTTCAAGTCTTCAATGACCACCTTATCGCATCTGATAATAGACATAAATCAATATTAATCCTATTGGATCTTAGTGCTGCCTTTGACACTATTGACCATAGTATCCTACTACACAGGCTTGAACACATGATAGGCATCAAAGACACTGCATTAGCCTGGTTCAAATCATACCTCTCTGGTCGCTACCAGTTTGTACATGCTCATAATGAGTCATCAACCCATACCAAAGTAAAGTTTGGTGTACCCCAAGGCTCAGTGCTAGGTCCCCTGCTGTTCTCCCTGTACATGTTACCTTTAGGATCTGTTATAAGGAAACATGGTATTACTTTCCACTCATATGCTGATGATACCCAGCTTTACCTTTCTATGAAGCCTAATGACAATATGCCAATGACTAAACTTGATGCACGTCTCCTAGACATCAAAACCTGGATGACTAATAATTATCTTTGTCTAAATTCTGATAAAACTGAAGTTATGATGATTGGCCCTAAACAGCTGACCAACACTCTACCCCATCACCAAAACTTACTCAGTGGCCTATCACTGTCATGTAACGCAATAGTTAAAGACCTCGGGGTAATTATTGACCAGGACCTCTCTCTAAATAGTCATGTAAAACACATTTCAAAAACATCTTTTTTCCACCTACAAAATATTGCTAAGGTTAGAAAGTTCCTATCCTTTGAGGATGCTGAAAAATTAATACACGCATTTATTACTTCCAGGCTCGATTATTGCAATGCTCTGTTCTCTGGGTGTAGTAATACCTGCATCAAAAACCTACAACTAATACAAAATGCTGCGGCCCGAACACTCACCAGGACTAAAAAATATGAACATATCTCTCCTATCCTTGCTTCCCTACATTGGCTCCCTATTAAAAGTCAAATTGATTTTAAAATACTCCTCCTAACCTACAAAGCCCTCAAGGGCGATGCACCAACATATATTGAAGACTTACTTGTCCCTTATCACCCTCCTAGAACCCTAAGATCCCAAAATGCTGGTCTCCTTATAATCCCAAGAATATCAAAATCTACGATAGGAGGAAGAGCCTTTTGTTACCGTGCACCCCTCCTGTGGAATAAATCCCCCCCACATTCGACAAGCGAACACTCTCAATACCTTTAAGTCTAGCCTTAAAACCTTTCTCTTTACCGTTTCCCATAGTTAGGGATGGTGCATGGCAAATCATCACTTCTCATGGATCTTTTGGGAGGGACTGCCTCTGCTGTTGCCCCCAGTTGCGAGGCATGGCAGCCACTGACTATCCCTGCAGTGGTGCCGGGTTACCATGCATCATACCTTAGTTATGCTGCTATAGCCTAGTGCCGCCACACAACCTTCATGTGTCATGCCGTACAACTCTCTCTCTCTCAATATTTATATATATATATATTTATACACATATGTATGCCCAAATTACACATTTGCGTCCTGATGTGTGAGCCTGGCCTAATTCACTATTTTCCTCTGTCCATAATTATCTTTGCTGAGTGTCATCCCTGCCTCATTCCGGCAGACTCCTCTCACCCTCCTCTCCTGAGTGGACTACAACCAACACTATGGGAGGTCCATGTCAGGACCGACTCCCCATCACAGAGGACCTTCCTGGACGCCGATGCTGGGCCCGACTCCCCTTCCTGAGGCTTTGTGATTGATCCCCCCTCACAATGGCGCTGTCATATGGACCCTTACTGTTACCCCCATGACCCATCTCACTCCTTTGAGGTTTGTTACTATGCCTGGCCGCTGCTACATTGTCCAGCCATAATTCCTGATAACCACCTATAGACTGACTACCATGTAATGTAAAAGTGGGATAATAATCAATTATGAACTATTATGAACCTTAGCTAAAACCATTAGCAACTTATAGTCTATCATGGTTACTACTGATTGTCATTTTTCTCCATGACCCCTGGCAGTTGGGTTAGCCCCTTGAGTCGTGGATCTGCCCAAGGTTTCTTCCCAAATTAACTGAACATAAGGGAGTTTTTCCTTGCCCCTGTTGCTCTTGGGTGCTCCTTCAGTGAAGCGCCACGAGACAATACTATTGTAAAAGGCGCTGTATAAATAAAACTGAACTGAATTGAATCAGTACACTAGGACCACACATGCTGAATTACTTGCTTTCTCTCCTAAGCACCTGCATCTTCACTGGGACAGCTCAAACCTCCACTGCTTACATTAACTCATTAAATCAACAACATTAAATATTCAGCAGCACTATTTCTAAAATGCCTAAATTATTTAATAGGTTTCATACTGAATTCTAGTGTTATGTGACAAAAGGACGTTTTCCCTAAAGATCGGTCACCAAAAGTAATGCCTATACTAGACCATTAGGACTGCTATGCTATGCTATGGGGAAACATGAGACACAGCAGCCAAAAGATTGGGAATAATAACATGACACTGACATTTTAATAAAAGTAGAATATCTTTCAAAAGTTTAGTAGTGATTTGGCATATTACAACACGAGGACAGTTATTTAGATGAAATAATCATATGGTGAACAATGGCTTATTTAGGTCGTAATGTTATTTAGGCTATTTGTGCTGCTTTTAACACGTTAAGCAAGTTTACTTTACAGGTTTTGAATTGTCCCGCAATTACAATCAAATGCACGCAGTTCTTGCTTACATACTAAAAAATAAGTCAGTGCGTAAAAATAATACAAGTATGTAAATTGATCGATATTTAAACATTAACAATTACTTTTAGATCGATGGCACCACCTGTTTGTAGACAACGGTAGACACTAGCATGGGACAACTAGTGACGTCTGACGTCGGTTACGCACATTATGTACCATGTGACTGCAACAAACCAATCACACTGGAGTCTATTAACGGAGCCAGTTACTCGATTCTGATCGCAAACATACCTCCTAGGTTACTACATATAAATCTATGCCAACCGTTGGATACTGTGGAGGTAGTAAGCCATTCGGGAACCTTTTGCCTACTACTTTCATACCTACATGTCTACATCCGGACCAGGGCCATCCCTGCTACTCTGATTCGGACGTACCAGGATTATGACGTACTAGGTTTCGCCTACTTTCGATGGCTAGTGGAACTATTCGGACGCAGCCTAACTATTTTTTTATCCTGGACTTGTCAGCATAAGCAAGCACCACTAGTATCAGATGCACCTCTCCACTGTTATTTCGCTCAGTGGTTCGAACTTGGTGGTGGTGGTTGATAAGAGAAGCTGTTGTAAGGATATTGCAGTTTAAGTTTAGCAAGCAGCTTCACCCCATCGACAGCTGCATTACGTTAAAGTCAACATTGCGCAAGATACCGAATCCGAATGTGTCGTTGTCATAGCAACTAGCTGCTCACTTGGGTATTTTGTATGCGTGGTATAGTCTGACAGTCAGAATCTTTCTTTGCTTGCAAGAACAGCATTAGTTAGCGGTTATCAGTAGTGGTTTATTACCTTACGCTAATCAGCTATAACGTTAGTTAATACAAGTCAGGGCTAACGTTCGCCGTTTAACCTTTTTTGAGGCGTCATCACCAGTTCTGCCGTTTTTGTCACCAGTTACGGTAACGTCTGTGTTCTTGCGTTTTTAACTGTTCATTGGCTAGCTGTACCAATGTTGCTGTGATGTTAAGCTAACATTAAGGCACTGTTTGATGACAGTCTGTAACACGTTAATCAGCGTGTTGACATCTTCGGCCATGATTAAATTCTTGCCAGATGCTGTGAAGGCACAGCTTCGTTCTGGCATTGCTATTTGTTCACTTCAGCAGTGTGTCGAGGAACTTGTTCTCAATAGTATTGATGCTGGCGCAACGTGTGTTGCAGTGAAAGTGGACATAGAGGCTTGCAAGTTGCAGGTAGTCGACAATGGCTCAGGGATAGACAGACAAGATCTTGATAGGGTAGGGAACAGATATAACACAAGCAAGTGCAACTGTTTGGCAGACTTGGAGAGTTTAAGATTTCATGGGTATCGAGGAGAGGCTGTGGCAAGCATCGCCTCACTCTCTGGTATGGTAGAAATTTCATCCAGAACCAAACTTTCAACCAAGACATTTATTAAGGTTTTCAGCAGTGGGCAGAGTGTTGGTGTATTTGAAGCAGAGGCAGTCAGACCATCTGCAGGTACGACAGTGACTGTTTGCAACTTCTTTTACAACCTGCCTGTGAGGAAGAAACATGTTGACCCTGTGTTGGAGATGGAAAGAATCCGACAGAGGGTTGAGGCCATCTCTCTCATGCACCCATCCATCTCTTTCACAGTAAAAAAAGAGTGCACAGGAGCCATGCTAGTACAGTTGTCTAAAGTGAGAAGTACATACTATCGGTTTGCTCAGATTCATGGTCTAGGGAAGGCCCAGAAACTTTGTGAAGTCAAACATTTGTATGGACAGTTTGAAATTACAGGACACATTGGCTGTGAGGGTCACCATACAGGTAATTTACAATACCTCTTTGTAAACAGAAGGCTTCTCCTAAAGACACGTATACACAAGCTACTCAAGTGCATATTTAAATCTACGACTTTCAATAAGCAATGTGGCAGCCCCTGTGTCTCCCATGTTGCATCCAGCACTAAAGAGCACGCAGGAGAGCTTCATGGAGTGTATGTTATCAACATCAACTGTCGTTATTCAGAGTATGATGTGTGTTTGGAGCCAGCTAAAACACTTGTTGAATTTAAGGATTGGGACAGTCTCCTGTATTGTGTGGAAGAGTGTGTCAGAATGTTTCTGACAAGGAAAAGTCTGCTGGAAATTACAACAGAAGACACTCAGGGTTTGATCCCTCCTCGGCATTGTGAACAGGTGACTTTTTCTGACACAGGAAATGGCAGTCAGTCTATCTGCAGTGAGTTTGTCGGGGGGAAGACACTGGCATCAAAGCCTGTTCTCCGGAGTGCTACTGTAGATTTTACAAAAATGAGCAAAGGTTCTCATATCTGTAACAAGAATACCACAAAAGATGAAACTGATACCAAAGTTGAGGCTACGACAGGGACAAAACTTGAACTGGCTTCTGAGACAACATTCTTTGATGAAAGTCCTTTACCTGTGAATCATTTAGATCTGGAATATAAACAGCATGACTTATCCAATTCAGAATCTATTAACTGTAAGGATTCTGTCAATGATAGCATGATAAATCATGACCTTGAATACAAGGTCTTTAATGTGAATTTTTCTTGTAACAAATTGACTTTGTCACATGTAGCTAGTCCTCTTAGCAAATTTAGAAGAATGTTGGAAGTAGAAAATCAGTTACAAGAGTGTAGCAACCACGAAGCAATTTGCAGTGACACAGCCTTGGGCATTAATAATGTTGCCCTGCCTTTTGTAGGTAGGGTGGTAAAACCACACACAGACTGTATGTCAAACAAGAGAAGAAAAATGTCTGTGGCCAACAAGCTGTCTTATTTGAAACAGACAAAGATAGAACTTTGTAATTCTACTACAGACAACATTCTTAATGTCATCAGAAATATAGACACCCGCAACATGACAAGATTGCCACATTCCTCAGTGGAAAATGTCAATGGAGAGCAAGTTCTGTATAACACCCCACTGCTCCCCAGTTCCCTAAATTGTGTGGAAGATTCCCCCACCACTTCTAGACATGATTCAAAAATGTCTGAAAACTCTCACCTGTCTAATTCACTATTGAGGCCTCATCATATTGGTTCCTTCTCCAAGAAATACAACTGTCTAACAGCAGCCCCACCCACAATCACTGTGGACCTGACCCACATAAATACATGCATGCCCTTGGTGAATTACCAGAATGGTAAATTTGGGAATTATGAGGTGATCCCACATCCACAATCTGCCTGCTCAAAAAGGTATCACACAGATGAATCACAGCAGAGAAACTGGCTGGTACACTATGATTGCTTGGCTGGAAAAAAGGTTTACATCAACAGAGTGACTGGACTAAGCAGATATGAAGCTCCATCAGAGAAGGAGACAAAAGTGTCCTGTGTCTCTGATGTGGCCAACTTCGCTATCGAGGTCATCACAAAAAGAGGTGATGTATACGTGTGTGTGTGTGTGTGTGTTTATGTCTTTTGTGTGGTATATCCAGCTCCACTTCATTGCAGTGACCTTACTAACCACAGCTCAAAAGTAAACTGCAAACTTGTAGCCTGTATGACCACAACTGAAATAATGATGTAAAACTACTGGAGTAAGTCATTATTGTAATGTGTGGGCAGGGCAAAATGTCGAGATCTCTGGATTCGATTTAACATGCACTGAGACATGTCCCAACTTCAAATAATGTGGGAAAATGGTGTACAAGAACATGCTATTTATTTCACACAATTTTATGACAGTCCAGTGAAATGACAAGTAATAACATACCTGTACATTAAACTATAAGACCATACAGATACAACAGATTGACTTGTTACCTTACCTTAAATGAAAAACAAGGACCGATGTGTGTGTTTGTCAGGCCTGAGCAAAAGTGTGAATGCCTACTCTACAACTACTCTGCCACACTAAGTGATGTATTCAGACAGTGTATCAAGAGGTGATAAGTGTTTGCTTTTGGTACTTACTACATGCTAAGTTGAGATTGCAGCCTATTAGTTTGTTATTAAAGATATATTAACAATACAGGCTCTATTCATTATGAATACATTTTTTCAACACAAACCTAATAAATTATTTATGTTGCATTAAAGTCTTAGCTATATGTTAATAGTGAGCGTAAATGTTATCTCAAATTCTAATTGCAATTCTGCACCGTTTTCGACTTCAATTTGAATTAAACTCAAATCAAGAATTTGATTGGAGCTTCAGTTTTGTCCAGGCCTCACTTGTGTTTCCACGTGTGTGTGTGAGATAGAGAGAGAGAGAGAGACTGCAAAATAGTACACCTTCTGAGACACATGGGTCGCAAGGCAAGGCAAAATTTATTTGTGTAGCGCATTTCATACACAAGGCAGCTTAATGTGCTTTACAAAGAAAGAAATGTTGAAAACAGAGACTGAAGAGAGATAACATTGAGAGTATCAATAGATAGGATCATAGAGGAAAGTAACATTAATAAAATATTGAGAAATAAAAGATGAGAAAAAGGCAGAAAAAGTTAAGAGGAGAAAATAAACAGGTAAAAAGAAGTGGCTAAAATAAAAGGTTAAATCAATAAATAATTAAAGTAGAGATATAAATAATAAAAAGTGAATCAAAAATAGGTAAATATGGATAAGTATGTCAAACCAATTTAATATAAATTAATAAATAGAAACAAACAAAAGCAAAGTATGAAGCAGTTTTATAAACAAGCTATAAAAACAAATTATAAATAGTTATCTGTGTATCAGTAAAACACATAGTCATAAGTCTGGATTTAAAACTGGATACCATGGGAACATTTTTTGATTTCATCAGGGAGTTGGTTCCAGAGCTGAACTGCTTTAACTGTAGTAAAAGATTCCTTTCTTGTGAGCAGAGACGCTTGGGTGGAGTGTATAACTGAAGTATGTCGGAGATATATTTTGGGAAAGTCCTATTAAGTGCTTTAAAAACCAACAGTAGTGCTGTACAATCAGTTCTGTGACTCACTGGGAGCCAATGCAATGACCTCAACACTGGGGTGTGCTTAGAACCTTGGCTGCTGCATTTTGTATTATTTGGAACTTCTTAGTGTTCTTTTTTTGAGTCCTATAAAAATGTAGTTACAGTAGTCAACCCTACTAGAGATAAAAGCATGAATAAGTTTCTCCGGGTCCCTTTCTGACATAAGACTTATTTTGGTAATGTTTTTTTAGAATCAGAATTAAAGCAGATTTAGAGACCAATTTTGTGTGACTGCTAAAATTCAAATCACTATCAATGGTGACAACAAGATTCTTAACAGTATCCTTTGTTCTAAGCCCCTTTGTGTCAAGAAGGGCACTATTTCTAAGCCTTTCTCCCTCTTCCTAAATGCAATGACTTTATTTTTGTCTGAGTTTAGCTGAAGAAAGTTTTGCAACATCTAGTTGTTAATTTAATCGAGACACTGACAAAGGCATTCCAAGAGGGCATGGTCATTAGCTGAAAGAGCAAGATAAATCTGAGTGTCAACATAACTATGATACTGATTGAGTTGTGTGTTATGATTTGCTTAAGGGGGAGCATATAGAGATTAAATAGCAATGATCCCAGAATCAATCCCTGAGGGACACCACAAGTCAGAGTCAGTGGGGTTGAAGAGCAATTTCCAATTGCCACAAAGAAACTCCTGTCCTGTAGGTAGGATTTTAACTACTTAATAACACCACCAGTAAAACCAACCCAGTATTCAAGGTGATGTAGTAGTATGCTGTGGTCCACAGTATCAAAATCTGCACTGAAATCCAGTAACACTAAAACAGAAACCAAACCTGCATCACTATTTAGTTGAATGTCATTTACAACCTTTGTCAGGGCAGTGTCATGCTATGGTTGGCATGAAAACCTGACTGATAAGTATAAAAAACAGTTGATGTGTTTATCTGAAGCATGTCTGTTAGAATGAGGTGAAGGACATATTATTATATATTATATATTATATATTATATATATTATTGAAAAAGCTAGTTGGCTAGTCGAGTATCCAGTTGAGAAAGCTAGTTGAGTATCCAGCTGAGAGGAGGATGAGCTTAGATTTCGTACTGTTTCTTAAAAGTTTGATAATCAACAAGGTTGAATTCAGACATTACATTTAAAACCCCGTTCTCTGTGGCCGATATGTCTAGGCTGGTTGGTTGCAGTGTCAGTTGCCAGTTTCCAGTGAAAAAGATGCAAATTCATCACATTTTCTACAGAAATGATTAGCATTTAGGTTCTTTTTTTACATAAACTTAGTCCATGTAATTTAGCAGAGTATGTTCATCATGTTCAGGACAACTTTTTGAATGACTTGTGAAATGTGTACCTTAGCTCCTTGAAGTAACCAATATTTAAAGCGTACAGCAGATCAGTGAGGAGAACAAAGGCATGCAGCATATTCCTCATGACAGGTCAAGAAGAACGAGGATACTTATCTTCATCCCTCTGAACATCTCACCTTCACCAGTTGGCTAGTCAGAGAGCAACGAAATAATGCAGATCACAAAATACAGTAATTTCAAATAAACCGGGATCAATGAAGAGACTAGCATTCGTTTCCATATATTCAGTGATCTATGACTCATTCACACAACAATCAGTGTGTTTGCAGTGCATATGCACTGGCATACATGATGTCGGAGATGGTTTGTCAGATTGATTTTAGCTCAGATTATAGCATAACTCTATTTGATTTCTTTTTGCCCACAACACAACAAAATTAAATAGAAATAGACTAATAATAGACACACTAACCCATACCTGTCAATTTTGTCCACTATGTAATTCTATTTGGCCCCCAGATAATATCTAATGTGTATCAGAACTGGCCTGCTGGTATTTCGCATGCACCGTTAATACTGCAAGTCCCTTAATGTCCTTGTATTATGTCAGTCGAGGCCTGCATGAGAGTATGTTATGAATGCAATTCAAAATAAATATTATTGCGATAGGGATGCACTGATATCGAAAAAATTGGAAATTGGTAAATTGAAAAAAATAGCAGATCCATGGGCCAATCCTTTTCCTAAACTTAAAGTTTTTTTCCCCTTGAATGTTTTTTTTTTTTTTTTTTTTTAACACAAAGCCTTGTTTTCTGATTGTTTATGATGAAACACAGTAGTTAAGATTGAAATTTTAAGATTGAGATTGAGTGAACATTACTGACCACTCGGTGAGTTTCATGTCTTTAGAAATGAAAGTTTAACACGTTTTATGAAAGATTGCAGTTGTGTACCTATGCAGCCATTCTGTAGATGGGGGCGTGTTACCACAACAACCGAAAATTCTCGGAACAGAGGCATTTGTCAAAATTTTAATCTTAACCATTGTGTTTCATCATAAATGATAAAAAACATGAAATACAAACATCAAATACAATGTAATGACACTGGCACACACTTGTGTATTTTTAAATTATCCTCTAAATAGCCATTGTATTTTGTCTGTTTTTTTTTTAATCTGTTTTGTCTTGGCTTGGAAAATAATGCCCAGTTAATAGAGCAGGGGATGATGCCTATCTCTAATTCAATGGCGATATTGGATCAGTATTGGTTATCATTATGGGAATTTAAAAAGTTGGATTGGTGCATCCATAGCAATAATAGAATAGCTTATAGGCCCAAGATTTAGGCAACTTTCAGTTTAATGTGTAAAACAAGTAAAACAAATACTGAACATACCCGGTCCTCGACTTTTTAAACATTTTTATTTCAGCCCGCTGTGTATTTGAGTTTGACACCTCTGCACTGACCAACCAATAAAGCTCGTCTTACTCAGCACAACACATCCTCCTTATTTTGAAGCGAGACCCAATGAAAATGTAGCAACTTTCTACCAGACGAAACCCCAGCTCTCTCTCTCGCCTGCATATGTCAATGTTGTCTGTGCATGTGCGTGACGCAAGTGAACACAGTTGTATACATAATTAGTTTACATGTCAAGATGACAAAAAGGACAAGCCTGTTTTTACAGTGTATGAGAATGAGAGAATTTTGTGTAACATAGACCAACTAGCGAAACAGCAGCCAACACTAACTTATGAGGGAAAGAAAATTTTGTTTTCTCATGCCCTCTAGCAGCTGCTAACATAATGATGGCCAATAACGTAATAACTGCCAATAATGTAATAAAATTCCTAAAATGTAATAACTGCAGCCAATGATTTAATAATTAATTAAAGTTGGGGCAGCCATGGCCTACTGGTTAGGGCTTCAAGCTTGCAGGGTTGCTGGTTTGATCCCTGACCAGTGGACCATGGCTGAAGTGCCCGTGAGCAAGGCACCTAACCCCTCACTGGTCCCAGGGCACCGCTATAGCAGGCAGCCAACTGCTCCAGGTTAGTGTGTAGTTCACTTCACCGTGTGCAAAATAGCGCACCAAAGCATAAAAATAACACATAGCCTACCTTGACTGCTGACTGCAAAATAGCGCACCAAAGCATAAAAATAACACACAGCCTACCTTGACTGCTGACTGCTGTTTATTTGAATATATGATTTATATGATTTCTTGCCACTCTTTTCTAACTGTCAAATGAATAGTCTTCATATCTGTGCTGCTTGGAATTATCTGTTCAGCTGAGTCTGCACAGAATGTTTGGTCAACAACTGGTATGACATGGTGAAGACCTTAAAGATAGCCTTGACCAGATGTCATGTGTCGATACTTGTCAGGAGCGGGGCTTCGGTATGTGCGGGAATGTTCCTGTTTAGGCTATGTGTTGTTTGCCTGCATCTAAATCCTTGAGTGTGCCCCTGAGTGGTGTACTTATATGGAGTTTTACCAAGTTTAGGAACTGGTCAAGTTATTTTCTACTGTTTAGGATAGATTTACGATTAGACTTTCAAGTATATGTAGAGCCCATTTTCCCTGTAACTGATGAGAAGGATCTAGACGAGCTACGCTACCACATCTTCGTTATCCTGTCTCAACCTCGGGAGTGACTTAGTTTGATAGTCTTCAGACTTCACTTTGTTACTTCAGCTTTTTATTTTTATCCAATCAACAATTGTAACTCAATTAATTCATCTTAATAGTAATAAATCATTGATCCTGATCCAACGTAACTGAGCCATCCAGTCCTCTATTCCGCTGGGAAGAAAACACAACGCAACTTTAAGGTGAACCGTGACTTCAGGTGAAAAGTCAAACTGGGAAAAAACCTCAAAATCTAACAATATCCACAATACTTTTTTTTAATTTTAGTAGAACATGATGAAAAGTCTTAAAGTGATAGGCACCATTTATCAATAGCCTATAGCAACATTTCTCCTGAAAAAAACACCTAGGCCTTCACACAGTTGTAGTCTGTGCTTTTTATTTTTCTTTGTATAAGCTGGGCCTAATAATATTTTACACTGAAATTGTTTAACCTAAATAGGACTGATATTTTTGTGCCTTGTATGTTAATTAGAATTTGATCAAAACTGTGACATAACTTCTAAAAAGCATACTTTTAGTTGCCTTGTGCCTGGTTCTTTGGACAATTCAGTAATTTTAGTAGTAAAGTAATTTCAGTGATAGAGACAAAAGGCAAAATTATATTTTTTAAACTTTTATATGCCTTAAGCAGTAGCAAACTTTTGGGCTATCTTTTGGGCCAAGTAGCATCTTTATCTTTTGGCCTGCGGGGTTGAAAGGCAAAATAAAATGTTTCTTGATCAATTAGAAAGACATTTTATCTTAAGCTTAAAGTTATTACGTCTTTCTCACATTGTCCTACTTAAACTTATTGCCTGTCCCACATTTTGTCTCTTTCGAGGTGGTCACCCTAATTTTTGGCCTAGTGCGGCTACGAGCCCACTGTGTTTCATGTGGCTGGATGTGTCGGTGTCCCAGTCAATCAAAATTTACTGAAAAAACATAAAATGCCCAATTTTGTCTTTTTTTGCCACTAGGTGGCACTACACTGCAAATGGTTGGTTGAGGGCTCCTATTATTCTGCAAAAATTGTGTCAGGCACAGTGTGGGCCGAGAACAAAAGTTACAATGCCTTCACCTGTATGACTGTCGGTTGCGCTGTGCTGTGCCAGTTTTTATTATTTAATCAGCCAACCTGATAGCCATACAATAGTGTAATAACTTAGTACTTTAAGTAAAGTTAATGTAGCAAAAAATTGTTACATTATTGGTTCAGAAATGTTATTACATTATTGGCAAGTTACTACATTAGTGGCTTTACATAAAAAACAGTCAAAAGTATTAGGTTAATACGTGTTACGTTATTATGTTATTTGCCATTATAACATTACCAGCTGCTACATCTACTAGTGTTGACTGGCAGGTCGCAAATTCAGTCTATGTTGTACCAAATGCTGTTGTTCTTACACTTGCTGACAACACTTGGCAGCCTCAGAACAGGGATATGGGCAGACTGACTCTGAATTTTTCCTTTAACCTCATAGCTGAAAATAACCTTGGTTCATAGTTTAGAAATGATGAATGTATGATGTACTTTCATTCTCTCTAAAATGTGGTGCCACTTTTGAATGACCTGTAGGTTTGTCTTCTGTATCAGGATTTACGTCAAGGAGTCACCCCTTTCAGACAAAGGTCGTCGCGCCATTTGTGTTTAAGTGCAGAGCTGAACGGGTGTTGAGCACAGGAATAGATGACAAAGGTACAACCATATTCTTACCAGTTATGTATAGTTATTAGGGCTATCGAAGCATTAATAGTGCGTTAACGCAATCTCACTTTATTGCGATTAAAAATATTCTGCTGTTATTGCAGGGTATGCTAAAACAACAGTGAATTGGGCTCATCTTGGTAAGGAACAAAAAGATTTTTGCGGGTGACTAGCAGGCAAAATAAAGGTAGTATAACGTCAACTTTGTGGTAAAATGTAGCTCTACAACTTGTGAAATGAACCCACAACATGGTATCATGGCCTGGCTCAAATAGTGACTGGGAGCCTGAAGAAAAACACCAAGATGGCACAGGCAGAGAGCCAGCTTACTGAAAGAGCAGGCTTATAAGAGCGTGGGCACAAGTGAAAATTAATAAAGGGTGGAGTCAATAGGGCAGCTAAACACAGATGATCCCTGCAACAGCAGAAAGTGAGCCAAGCAGAAGCAGGGGTCATCAGACATCGCCATGTAGCATGCAAATGTTATAAGGTGTGAGTTTACTTTCACTTTTCCAGGTGAAATGTGTCCCATTGTTGATGGCTGATGGGCTGCGTTCGTGATTGCACACATTTTCTTACCTCCACCTGTAGATTGGAGGTAGCTAGTGATTTCCAAATAGCCTACTCCTTCACTTGACTGAACTGTCAGGAGTTAAACTACTTCCTCTTTGCTTTTCAAAGTGCAAGTGTAGCTTGCAGCCATTACAGTTAAGCAGACTATATGCCTAGTACTAATATCAAAACCTGAATTCCAAATATTTGTGCATTATATATTCTGTAACACTGTCTTTCATAGAGATGAGCCTTATTGCAAGCATTTAAGAAATTGATATTCAACAAACTGCTGTGCTGTAGATATAAATTACATTATTGGCTTTGTTACATAAAAATGCTGTGATGTTCAGAGCAAACATTTTCCGTAGAAATATATTTGAGAACAATTTAAACAGATGTTGAAAGAAGTGTTTTTCCTGCGATTTTGTGGTTAATCACAATTAACCCTATGAGCCCTAGACTTAAAAGCCCTAGGCTCTTAAGCTCTTATCTCAGTGATTATAATATATATGTATATATGTAATATCTTGTTTTTTTTTTCTGAACAGCCTAGCCTATCCAAATCTGGCAGTTTTTGATGTGATAGTACTTACATGTGGCTTACATCAACCTTAGAATCAAGAAATGTTTTTTGTAATTTTTTACATTTTTGTGGATATCCTACCACTGGATCAACTAATATGTTTTCACATTTGTATAAGGAAGTTGTCTGGAATCTGGCAATATCAGAATCATGATAGTGGGATACTGTATGACTTTACAATCTGTAAAAATAGATGTACAGAATATTTTATTCATTTTCATATTTTATTCATATTTTATTGCACAGAGAAGAATGGTGGTGCAGTAGTTAGAGGGATGCATCAGAATCTTCTCTATTACTAGTCTGGGTGCTAAAAAATGACATTTATTTCATATGTCCTGGCTGTGTGACAGACAGGGGTCTGAGAACAACTTCTGATATGGATAAGAAATTATTTATTTTGGGGTGAGAGGGAATGGGGAGGTTTAAGACAATGCAGACATTTGATCTGAAAAAAAACTCAGCCAGTAATCTGACAGAGAAGAGTGGGTGTGGCTGTCAAAGGGCATGGTGCAGGCCTTGGTGTCAAGGGGTTAACTAATAATTTTATGAGATTAATTGTGATTTAAAAATGTTCGTTAAAAATCGTTTCACAGGCCAAATATTTAAGATCAACAACATAGAAATTGACACTCATCTCAATGTTCATTACTTTTCTATCTCTGTGTATTTTAAGTTGATCCTGAAACAACAAATGCTCTTTCACGATTGTTCTCTGCTTGGAAGAATCCCGTGTTCATACAGCCACAAGATGTAAGATGCCTTACACACACTTGGCTATATAAGTGCAATTCCATATTAGTTGAAATAAACATTCCTCCATGTCTTCAGAATCAAACAAGGATTTCAGGTTGATATCTTGTTTAGTTTCTGAGATATACCTCTTCAAATATTGCATGGCCAAGAAAATCACTGCAAATTTTATGTACTCTACTCTTCCCTTGATGCAATGACATCAGTGACGTGCGATGAGATCTGTGACCATGTAAGCAGTGTGCCAAAGTTATATCTAAATAATATAAATAGCTACTAGCCTACAACAATGTGGCAGAAAAAGGGAGAGGGGGTGTGTGTGGGTATTATTTTGTCACAAAGAGTCACCTAATTTACTGGTTGAAATAAGACATCTTTTAAAGTCACAGAGAAAGATTGATTGGTTAGCACAGGGAGGCCTACAAAAACATTAATTTTGTCAATTTTGTCAAGTCCATGTTTTTAGCAGCTAAACATCTAGTCCAAATTAAACTTATATTTATATCTTAACTTATATTTTTTCATCTCTTCGAAACTAAAATAATTTAGGGTAGGTGTACCCGTTAAGCCCACTAAAATCGTGAAAGTTTAGATGTTTTTCATCGATGCAGACATGGATTGCAGTTGAGATATCTTGTCTGAAATATTTGAAAATGTATGTATTCATTTTTTATAGATTTTTAAAAGATATATTTATTACAGAGACTGTGAAAAACCATAGACACAGTTGCCTCTAGACTGAATCATAACCTCCTCCTCCTTTCTTTATTTCTGTTATTGTTTATTTCCTTTTCTTTGTCTTTAATCTGTTTATTTCTTCACTCATTTCATCATGCAAAGCCTAAACTTTGCAGGCCTAACTTCTGTTTAGATGCACACCTGTAAATGGTACTTTAATTGAGGATGATCTATACAGATTCAGTCTATGTTAAGTACAAGTTTATGTATATATTGTCAGCAGGGTATTGCTCACCGCAAATGAAATCCACAGCTTGATGTTGAATAAGTTCAAATCAGTGCGTTTCAGCAATGAACTCCCAAAACCTAGGAATCGTATCAGTATTTTATCAGTGCATCCCTACCTATGTTAAACAAGGCATGCATATTATTTTTTCTTTTTGTGGCCCTTTACTAACTGAAAACAACTGATATGCACTTAGCTGTTGCCTATTGTCTAAATTAGATATAAATGTGCAAGCAGCCTATGATCTATAATGTATGGAGGCCTATTTTTATAGTTGTAAATTAGGTTAAATAGGTGAAAGAACAAAAATAACAGTTACCAACACTTCCCTACAAGAGTTTAGAAAAAAATGGTTACAGTTCAATTCAATTGAATTAGATTTATAAAGTGCCTCTAACAATAGTATCGTCTCATGGTGCTTTACAGCAGGGAACACCCAAGAGCAACAGGGGCAAGGAAAAATTCCCGTATGTTTAGTTAGTCTAGGAAGAAACCTTGGGCAGATCCACAATTCAAAGGGCTAACCCAGCTGCCAGGGGTCATACAGGAAAAGTACAATCAGTAGTAACCGTGATAGACTACAAGTTGTCCATGATTTTAGTTAAGCATCATAATAGTTCCAAAATATTACATAACATTATATTTACTTTGCGCTACTGTTGCTAAGCACTGTTTAGAATTTTCTTGTTAACAGAATCCCTGGTGCTTTAACTAATGGAAATAGAGGACTAGGTCTAGGCACCTCTGTTTAAAACCATGGTAAAGCCTAGAGCTGACCCCGGTCTGTAATGGAAATGTGCCATCAGAGATGGCATGTAGCTCATGTGTGATAAATTAAGATCTGAAAAACTTTCCACTTTACAACACCACTAATTACCTCACTTTGTGCTAGAAACCGCTGGAAACATGAAGACAGACCAGTTTTAAAACATGAGCTGCACTCCTATAGTTGTAGGAAAATTTGAATGTATTAACCCCGCAGTCATACTTGCTGCCCTTGTCGCCAAGGAGGTGTTGCTAGCTCATAAACAAGGCCATGATTCGTCGGCAGTTGGTTGCTAACTTGCTAATGCAAGTAGATGTCTGGTAGATGCATTGTATATCACCACAGATGTATTTTCTGGCTGTTTTCAGATTTAACAGTCAACATTTCTCATCTTGTTTTACAAAATACCATGTCATAAATTCTGAACTTTTTAGTTTAAAATAGAAATAGTGATTGTTGCATTAGCTCTACCATTTTGAATTTTTTGATCAAGTTTAGTTTCAAAGTATGCATGCCTTCACTTGCACTGGCTGTTGCCGAGCTGCAGTGCTCAAAATTTGCATAGAATAGACTCCTCTTCGATTCTGGGCCCGACGATCTGGCGACCTGTCGCTTGACGCTGTCAAATGCTCATTCTCATTGAAAATGAATAGAAACCTGTCGCTTTGTTCCTGTCTCTAGTCGCTAATGTGACTGAGAGGTTAGTTTGATACTGTGTACATCTGAAAGTGGATCATTTACAGGTTTATCCTGAGCCTTGATTAAGCGTCTCTCTCTCTCTCTCTCTCTGTCTCTCTGTACACTCGTGGTTTACTTTGTACACGCCCAAAAACAGTGCCTTCATGTAGCTACGTGGCCACCTTAAGCAGTGGTTGTCAGTGCTTTTGCTCCTCCATTGAACTTGACACAGAGACTCAGTACACATGCACAAACCCTAGAATCCACGCTATGTTGAGGCAGTGGGGAGATAAGCAGAGCCTGTATCCTGTGAAAATGAATGAAGGTTGCTGTAGATTGTGGCGATTTGTTTCTAGATGCTTATGGACTCAAACATAAATGCTATCACAGTTATACAGAACTTGATACTAGCAAATTTATTTATTTTTATGAGTTTGATATATTTTTCAGTTTTTTTAAAAAATCATTTTCTGGATCTGAAGGGCATTTTTTCTTAAATCTTCACAATGGGGTACTATCAGTCTCTCCCACCAATTATGTGTTATTCATTGAAACTATGATAAACAATAAAAAGAATAAAAAAGTTTGCAGTGATTTTCTTGGCCAAAGCTATCCATATTTTAGGGACATATCAGAAACCTTGACGAACCTTGATTTTAAATGCACATGGAAGTAAGTTTACAAATTTAGGACCATGGTGTCGATGTTGGTGTTGAATTGATAAGGAATAGCCTGTAAAAAAAAGTATTGGGACACCTGTCCTTGTATGCACCAGAACTTCAATGATAAATTGTTCTTAAAAAATGCTTGATGAAATTGAGTTTGTTGAATCAATCAATAGCCATGTTGTTCGAGGTGACCGATTTCTGTCTATAGGAAAAAGAACCATAACATTTAATACAACATAGACTGCAAACCAGCTGCTAATATTACCTGAATGGAGCATAGGAAAATTAAACTGAAGTTGAGTTTCTGTGCCCCATTCAGTTAGTGTTAGCTGCTGATTCACTGTTCGGTCTATGTTGTGTCAAGCTTTCTCGTTCTTTTCCCTACCTACCTTCCCTATCTCTTTTCCCTGCACTCACGACATTAAACAACAGGGCTATGGATTGATTCACACCTTATATCTCCTTTAAAATCTGTCCTGATTTTACATAATGACCTGCTTATACATAATATAGGTGGCATTGGATGTTACCAGTGGAGTGGCAGACCATCATCCTGTGCAAGTACACAATGCAATGTTGCCATATCGTTTTACTAAGGATATGATTACCTCCATGAAGGCAAGTATCCAACAAGTTAACAATGGTTCATGGTACACTGGAGGAAAAAAAACTTACATTTGTTTTAAAAACTTTCAAGGTCATTCATCAAGTGGACAAAAAATTCATAGCTTGTCTCATTGACACAAGAAACCAACACCTGGGTTTCAACAATAATCCAGAAAGTAAGTAGAGAAATTTATAGTGCAGTCAATGTTAACATGTCAACGCATGTGATTAATGTAAAATTTTTATTTATTTATTTATTTATTATGCAAATTAATCATGCAGACACATGTTACACTACCCACCAGCGCCCTCCTCAATTTGGCTTTGACACACAATTAATTTAAATGTGGTCAGTTCAGACAGTCTGCAAACTAACTTGTGGTAAATGGAGTCTTTGGTCTCTTTTCTCTTCTAAGGTAACGTAAAGTATACAAGTCACTACGCAGAAGTTTGGTATGCTCAAGACCGATTCAAAGACAGCTGTTTGTGTTTATCTGAAAGTCTCACAGAATAAAAGCTGCATAATGATGGTTGTAGAGGCTTAAGCAATATAAGACGAGTGGAGGAGTGAGGTTGTTTGTGGATATCCTCACGAGTGTGGTTCGGCTGTAGGTAACCACATCCACCTCACAACCACGAGTGTTATATTGCTTCTATACAACGGTTCCATTGCCAGCTAATGGTTTAAGTTTTAAGACACTGAATTGTATTGTCTGCTGTTTAGTTTTCATCTCTCAGTAGAAAATGTGGACCGGACCTAACTGTTGTGTAATTCATAATATGGCATTTTTAAAAGAGCTGAAAGACATGTTGAATGAGAGTACAAGGAAAAGGCCAGACCATAGTAGATTTGAGGCAAGGGGGAATGTGTAGACTTTGCACGCTTGGGATGCAAGTGCGGGGGTTGTCATAGACAACCTGTGGCAACTACACTCTTTTATGTTGGGTGTGAAGGAAACCAAGGAGCACCACTTTGCTGAAGCCTGTGCTAAATACGGGCATATATGACTTTTTTTTTGACAAAAAGGTAAAGGAAAATTCTGGAACTGTAAATGTGTGAATTATTGTGATTAATCGTGATTAACTTACATTTTCTACTGTGATTCGATTCATTTTTTAATAGACAGACGGTACTAATATAATAACCAAAATGTCTATCTGTGTTCCTCTTAAACTACTTGTCCAACTGACTTCAAACTTGCTAGAGAAATCTTGGCTTTGGGCTGCTCAGTTTTTGCAAAAATCACAATCATTTTGGTTAATGTTGACATGATCATTAAACCCAATTACGTCATGATTTTTCAGACACTATCTATTTCCAAAACTTAACTGAAAAAGAAATTCAAATGTTTCAGATGTCTCTGACATCAGAATAAACAAACTCAGTGGTCAGAAAAAATTCTCATCGAGTGAACTGTCCTGTTACTCATTACACCTCTAATCTTTTTTATAGCAAATGTGATTTTCCTGATATCTTTTAAAGTTGAATCCTGTATCTAGCTACTTTAATGGATGTGTCATATTTGTCTGTTTTTCAGTTAGTGAAGCAAATCTTCTGGTGCTGGTGGACCAGCATGCAGCACATGAGAGAGTTCGGTTAGAGGGTCTTGTGGCAGGTAATCTCATTCTACGTGCATGTAAAGTTTTACTATATATGTTTTTAAAACATTGTTTATTACTCGTTTAAGAAAAAAGCACATAAGCATGAAACAAAACAATATCATGGTCCTGATTTTGATGTATAGACAATATGGAAAATGAAATAAAATTGGCATTTACAATACAGAGAAAGTACATATATACACAGCAGATGGAGTGAGTCAGTTTACACAGCTGATAAAAACTAGTAACGTTTACGGACCTTATGGAAAAGTCTTATTTTATCATTGTATATAATCTTCTCAAGACGTAATAGTTCTTCATTTCCCTCAACCACATCTCATTAATTAAGTAGAGCACCCATCCCACCTAAGACAGCTACAGGATTCATGGTCCAAATCTTCCTACTAGAGAAGCATTTCAAGTTATCAGATGAGAAAGAGAACAACATAGTACAACAAAACAAAAGGTGTAGGCAAGTGTCCCCCTAGCAAAACCTGTTGGAAAATGAAGATGTTGCTGGGGCAATGCTGTGAACCTTGGTACAATTGTACTAATGGCAGTGGTGGCCAAAGTACTGGAACTCAGTTCTTAAGTAAAATTTCAAATAACCAGCAAAATATATGTTTAATGCCAAATCAACAGCACTACTTAAAAGTAGGTTATTGTTACGTTATTGATGCATTTGCTTCATGCTTTTACTCAGGTTATAGACAATTAAGGCAATAATAAGGCTAACTAAAGCAGCTGTGATGGGCACATGTGGAGTTCACACACCAAATTTGGTTACGATAAGCCACTTGTACACTTGTGTCTGTTTGTACACTTGTGTGAGTGCACATATGAGTGTGTGTTTGTGTGTGTGTATTCATGGGTTTGCTTGTGAGTGCGTGTGTGTGTGTGTGTGTGTGTGTGTGTGTGTGTGTGTGTGTGTGTGTGTGTGTGCACACGTGTGTGAATGTATGTGTGGGTGTGTGTGTGTGCATGCATATGTTTTGGTGGCCCTATGCCAGGCATTTTAAGACGCGAATATGATCACAATCATGATATCCAATAATTGGTAAAGTTTCAGATCAATCTCAACATCTTGATATCATGTATACCAAATTTCACTTGAATCTGACACAGTCAATACATTAAAATTGACCGTGTGTAAACACAAAAAATCCCAATTACCTCACTTCCTGTTGGGTGTGGTTAATGCAATGTACATACAAAAGTTGTTTGTCTTGGGGAGCCCCACACACACTACCGAATTTGGTGTGTGTAGATGAAACTACATGCCGACCACAGGAATCAATGACATAAAAGGGCACGATGGAGTCCATGGGCCACGCTCGGGCTCATCATGCCTGTCTCTTTCTATCTAGTTCTCCCATTCTGTAGACCTACAAGTTCACATGTTAAACTTAATAGGCAGCGCAATTCATGTTAATTTCTTGTTATTTCCAACCTTAAGAATATCAGGCCGGAACGTCAGAATTAGTAAAGTAGATACATCATCATCATTATTATGATCATTATTATTACATCACAAACAAGTGGTAACACTTTATAGTAAGGTGCCACAATAAATAGCAAAGTAGCCATTACCTAATAGTTTGACAATAGTTGTTAACTATTAACAATATGTCTGTTTATTTCACTATTCTTTAAGCATTAATTTTTTGTATAAAAACTACATTTTACTCTAATAAGAAACAGCAGAGGCTATTTTCTAATATTGAGTTGTTTGTTAATAATTACCATTGTTACTTCTTTTTTTTTTTACTTTAATTACTTTTTGCCCTAACTAGTTACCTTGACATTAACTCAGTATTACATGTGTTTATAAACTTACCCTCTTACAATTAATTAATCATTTCACAAGGTTAATAGTAAATCTATTAATATATATTTTTATATTAAATATTTTTACGCTTTCCTTCTCTCATAAAGAGAATCTGTTCATTAAAATGGGAACCATTCTTCATTGGACCCTCACAATAAAGTTGCTAAAGTTGAGTTAATATTTTATTACACATAATACATAATTATCAACATGGGGCCCCTTACAATAAAGTTGGAACAGTAATTTTAAAGAATACACTAATTTTTATTGTAATATTTAGTAACACTAACATTTGTACCATTATCAAATGTCTGTTTTGCGCTGGGGAACAATGACATACACAATGTTAGGGAGGAAAAAACTTTATATTATTTATAATATATATTTATAACTACTTTGGATCTTTGACACCGACAAACTACGTAGGTGTCTGTTTGTGTGCTGACCTGCTGGCTATAGCTGACTGCCAGCTAAACTTCTACATTTTGTGAGATTTGCCAGTTCAGAATCTTGCGAATTAAACACCATTTCCACTATTGCATCCATGTTGCATTTCAAATATCTTAAATGTAACACTTTTCCACAAGATTAACTCTAGGCTCTATGTTAGCCAAATCAAATACATTCTAGCATACCTGGTGTTTCCTCAAGTAGCTTTCCTGCTTAGCAGTAGCATATTCATAGCAACTAGCCTACGCTTCTAATACATCAAACTTCATGCAAAATCAAACCAGCAATTTAATTCATGAGAACGAGTTAATGAAACTTGATTCAGAACATAGCATTGATCAGTCAGTTTAGCTGGCTGTCAGCTAGACTATAGATGGCACACAGACACCCATGCAGTCTCTCAGTCTTAAATATTCAAGATAAATTTGTTGCTTTTTTCCCTCCTAACAATGTGTGTCATTGTTACCCATTGTAAGATATTTGGTAACGGCCTACAAATGTTAAATGTAACTAAATACTACAGTAAATATTTGTAAATTATTTATAATTACTGTTCAAAATTTATTATAAGGGGCCCAATGTTGATAATTATGTATTAATAAAATCTTAGTTAAACTTGAACAACTTTATTATAAAGCTTATAAAGAAAAGTAACAAATATTTAATATAAAAGTATATGTTAATAGATTTACTATTGAGCTTGTAAAATGAGTAGTTAACTTTATAGTAGTAAGTTGATGAACTCAAATGTAATACTGAGTTAATGTCAAGGTAACTTTTTAGTTAGGGCAAAGATATACATTAGTAAGTATTAACAAAAATCAAATTAATATTAGATAACAGTCTCTTTGCAGTGTGTGGTAAAATACAGTTTTTATACAAATAATTAATATTTAAATAATGGTGAAAAAAATAGACACACTGGTAATAGTTAACTATTACCAAACTATAAGGTAATGAGTACTTTGCTATTTATTGTGGCACCTTATTATAACCAGTGTTACCAATATAGGTTGCATTAATGCACCTCCAAGTGGCAAACTTGAAAAAAAAGTTGTAATAGTTGCCAAATTATCTTTGAACATTTTGAGCATTTCTTACTCAATAAATATGTAATCTGAGGATCTGAAATTAATTGCATGCTAAGGATAGGACTAAGAAGTGTGTGCAAGAGTGTGTGTGCATGTGTATTTCTGTGTGTCTGCCCATGTGTATGCCTGTGTATGTGTGTGTGCTTGTGTATTACCTGAGAGTGAGAGAGTGTATGTGAGTATGTGTAAAAGACAGACAGTGTGTGTGTGTGTGTGTGTAAGCATGAAAGTGAGAGTGTGTGTGTGTGAGACAGAGAGAGAGAGAGAGAGAAAAAAAAAGACAGAGCATTGTTAATTTGTGCTTATCTCACTCATTCTCTCATAGTGCAACAAAATGCATTGTGTGTTAGCCTGCATTCAAATGAATGTTTAAGTTTTGTGTGACCTAGAATAATAGACATGTTCATAGAAGTGATATAGCATATTAGATCATCACATCATCTCGTTAAGAAGATCAAGGTAGATTGCTTACAGCCCATCGCAAGGCCTAATGTCAGAATGGGGCAGCAATTTCTTTTCCCTTTTCTCTTGAAATCATTTTGTGTGCGGGGATGTCAAGTGTTCTGTGCACCCGCTCATGTGCACACCTGAGAGTGAACATAGCTTGTAGGCTGAATTACCTGTCCAGTTGAAAACAGGAAGCTTTGGCGACTCTTTGAACAATGATGTCCCGCTGTACCAACTCTCTAGAGTTTTTGAAAACAAAACAAAACAAAACAAAAAAAATCTATATATATATTTTAATGGATTTAGTCAAAATTTACTGCATGTAATTCTGATTTCAGTTTAAGCTCTGTGGAATAGCCTGCTTGATGTAGATGTGTCTGCTCCACTGTAGAGTCATATGAGGATGATCCACTTCAGCAAGGTCAAAAGATGCTCTGTTCCTCAGTTGTTTCGCCACCTCTGGAAGTTGACATTAGGCAGGAAGACCTCAGACTCCTTAGGTAAGTGCATGTGGCATTGGCTGAATCCTCTTCCCTGCATGTATCAGACTGCCTTGGATCTGTACACTATTAAGACTAAAAGTAGCTCTAATATAATTATCTGAAGTCTCAAAACCTGTGCAGTATGTGAGCAGGCAAAGATTCTGCCAAGCATACAGAACAGTGTTTGTCTGCATACATGTGATAGACTAGACAGGATTTTCAAAAATATGCTTATTTTAAGTCCCGAAGGCAAATCTTGTTAATTTTTGGCATACAACATTTTAGGGGTTTATATAGGGCTTTATAGATTTTCTCATAAAGGGAATTTAATGCCATGCTCTGATTTCAGTTCAGTTCAATTAAATTTTATTTATACAGTAGTCTTGTCTCATGGCGCTTTACAGAAGGAGCACCCAAGTGCAACAGGGGCAAGGAAAAACTCTTATGTTTAGTTTGTCTAGGAAGAAACCTTGGGCAGATCCATGACTCAAGGGGCTAACCCAACTGCCAGGGTTCATTCAGGAAAAGTACAATCATGATAGACTACAGGCTGTTCATGGTTTTAGCTAAAGTTCATAATACTTCCAGAATGTTATCTCATAACATTACATGGTAGTCAGTCCATAGGTGGTTATCAAGAATTATGGCTGGACAGTGTAGTAGTAGCCAGACATAATGTTAAAGTCAAGGAGTGAGATGGATCATGGGTAACAATAAAGGTCCATTTGACAGTGCCATTGTGAGGGGGGCTCAGTCACAAAGCCTCAGGGAAGGGGAGTCGGTCCTGGCAAGGGCGTCTAGGAAAGGCCTCTAGGATGAAGAGTCGGTCCTGGCATGGGTCTCCTGTAGTGTTGGTGGCAGTCCACTCAGGAGGGGAAGGTGACAGGACTGTGCCGGAAGGAGGCAGGGATGACACTCAGCAGAAATTATTGTGGACAGAGGAAGCAAATGAGTTAGGCTAGGCACACACACATCAGTGATCATATGAGTCATTTGTGCATATATATATATATATATATAAAATTAATGAGAGAGAGAGGGTAAGAGAGAGAGAGTTGTATGGCATGACACATGAAAGGTTTGTGGTGGCACTACGCTGTAGCAGCATAACTAAGGTATGGTGCATGGCAACCCAGCACTACTGCAGGGATGGTCAGTGGCCGGCATGCCTCACATCGGGTGGCAACAGCAGAGGCAGTCTCTCCCAAAAGGCCCATGAGGAGTGATGATTTACCATGCACCATCCCTAACTATGGGAAACAGTATAGAGGAAGGGATTATTCCACAAGAGGAGCGCACAGTAGCAAAAGGCTCTTCCTCCTATCGTAGATTTTGATATTCTCAGTATTGCTAGAAGACTAGCATTCTGGGATCTTAGCGTTCTAGGAGGGTGGTAAAGGACAAGTAAGTCTTTAATATATGCTAGAGCATGGCCATTGAGGGCTTTGTAGGTTAGGAGCAGTATTTTAAAATTGATTCAACTTTTAATAGGAAGGCAATGTAAGGAAGCAAGAATAGGAGAAATATGTTCACATTACAGATTACAGTTTTTTCAATCGCTAACAAGCTTTTGTCCGACAATTAGCCTCATTTTCAATACTCTAAGTACAATTTAGATTTAAATTACAAGCACACCATGGGTCTGCTGGAGCCATACAGTTAACACATTTCTTGCTGTTTTCACACTATATGCAGTCAGAGCCAAAACATGCTTTTGCAAACTGTGTTGCCCCCTAGCGGCCAATGTCACCAAATTTAACAAGGCTTTGGGATGGTGTCCAAAGTCATCCCACCAAATTTGGTCTTGATACGTCAAAACACTGCCAAGATACGGGCTCACTTCCTGTACATCTGCTTTCTGATAGTGTGTGTGTGTGTCTCTGTGTGAGAGAGAGAGAGAGAGAGTGAGTGACAGAGACAGAAAGAGACATATGGACTAGCTAACGTGAGAAGCTGGTAAGGTTCTGATGGGTTAACACTTTTGAATATGAAATCGATTTTGGTTGCACATAATAAAAAGGCTATATTTGATCTTTCCAGTTCAGGCAGCATTCAGTTCATACTCTCACTTGAATTTAAACATCTTATATCTGAACAAATATAGGTGGTAGTGTCACAAAAAGCAGGTTGAGCTGCTGGTTTTAAAATGAACCCTTTGAGCCTATTTTTGCAGTAATTTCACTACCTTTACTTTTAAGCTCTGATCTCAGTCATTATAACTGCCATCAACACATGCTATATCTTGTTTTGTTTTTTTCAGGACAGTCTAAGCTATCCAAATTTGGCAGCGTGTGTTGTGATACTACATATATAGTATCACAACACGTCAACAATAGAATCAAGAATTAAATATTTTTTGTCTTTTTTTTTTTTTTTTTTACATTTTTGCAGATATCTTACCACTGGACGCATACTAGTACAAATATCTTTTCACATTTGGATAGACGAAATAGTAAATTTAAAAAATAGTAAGTGGGTGTCAAAATAAAAGATCCATCAATATAGTATAATACTAATGATGATGGTGATACTAATGGCAGTGAAAAGGTTAAGGTTGTTTAGATAGTTAAGATTGTAATGATCAATTTATACTCATCAATTTATACTTTTGTATTTTGTCTCCAAAAGTATCACACCTATTTAGACACAACAGATAATGGGTAGACTGGAACCAAAATTGCTGTATGGGCTGCGGACATGACATAAGTGAGAAATTCAAGGATTAAATAGCTGTTAAACTGACTGAAATGGTGAATATAAAAAACAAGTTTTAGGCTGCTTGTTTATAGATTGTGAATTCAAGATAAGTTAGCTGTGCTAATTAGCATTCTCTTGACATCATCTTGTGAACTAGATACAGTATTTACTTTAATATTAATGTCAAAATAGTATATTTGGATTTGGATTATCATGGTCTTAACATGTTTCCATCACAATAAACAGTTCAAATGCAAGATCCAATGGAATTTGGTGCATTGTCATTTTTGATTAGCTGTTACAGTGTAATAAAATTTGAAACAGGCAAAGATGCATTTACAGCCCTGATTCCATGTAATTTCTTTCTAAGAGAACTTACTAGAAATTAATGAATCTTACCATTACTTTACTTATTACTTTGTTTTAAGTCTTACTAGCAAAACAAAGTAATGTCTTGTTATTGCCATTTCGTTATTGACTAATTACCACACAAATAGTGGGTTCTTTTTTAGAAATAACATAAAATTGGTCTGTAATTATTCAGTAATGTGAGTTGTACCAAGATTTTACCAATTTATTACAACAAAACTACCTTATTATTACCAGTCTATAAAGTATTACTAGAAAACCTATAAAGACTTGTTACACCTTATTTAGTCAACAAGACAAGCGCTTAATTCGATTTTGGCCTTGCAGCGGTGGCCATATTTGATTTCTCAATTTTGAGGCAGTAGACATTGTCTACTGATGTAATTTTGCTTTTAGATGTAAATGTGTGTTGTGCCCATGCAGGAAACAGCCTGCAAAGCTTCAGCGCTTGCGTTTCACTTGAAGTGACATTTGCAGCTATATAATGGATTCCCTTGTCTGTCATAAAAGTACTTGGGCACAGAGTAACACATAAGTGTACTTCTAAGAGGAACTCTTGCAACTATTTTTATTTTTAAATAGCCTTTTAGCATTTTTTAGCACCGAGTGAATCAGATTGTTTCTTTTGTCAGATCCTGCCAGCCTCTTCTCAGTTGTCTCGGACTGGATGTGGACTTTCCTTGCAGTGACAAAGCATGTGTGCTACTTCGGAAAGTTCCTGCGTGTTTTTTGGAAAGGGAGAGCACCCAGTCACGGCGTGGTAGACTCTCAGTGGTCAAGTCTCTTGTGGAGGTATGGGATTGCCTTTTAATGTGAGAAAGATGTGTAGGCATCCATTGGGTTTCTTATATGGGGGCCCAGCAGCTTCAAAAGTTTGTCCAAGTTTCAACCATTATTGTACACACCACAGTTGAGAAATTGCCAGAATTATCTCATATGGATATAAACAGATCCATCCCACTCCTTTGTAAAACATCTAGTTAGATTTAGAAGAGACCATTTCAAGAATGTTCAGATCTCACACTTGTCTTTCTGTAGGCAGTCGGTCAAAAAACACCCCTTCTTCAAACCAACAATAGTATCAGTTCTGACAGCCTGGTGGAAACACTAATCCACCTCTATCACCAATTCACCCCTATGTGGAACAATCCTGATTTCACTGTTAACAAATAATCATTTAGCTTCCACACATGGAGAGGCAAGGACATCACACACATATAAAATATCTTTCATAGCAATAAACTGGTCTCATTTCCATACTTGGTCCAGAAGCATGGCATTGCATGGCAACATTTCCTAAAATACCTCCAGATTAAATCCTCTATTCACTCAAAACTCAATCTTCAGACTGTCAACATGGACCTCCCCCACCAATCTTGACTAATATATCCTCGCCCCCCAAAAAATCTTTCCACAATACTAATAAGAGTAATATCACTGTCCAAAAACATGTTAAGCCTACCAAACTGCTAAGGGGAATCAGACCTGTCCATTACTCCCAATTGTGGTTTCTGGACCCTATGCTGCAAAAAAAAACATCAAAATACCAATGAACAACTTGTAGAGTAAAAGATACTTTACAGATTCAATTTCACGAGACAAAAATTGTTTAAAATGAATACAAATTAAATGAAAACAAATTTTAGCTCTTTAATTTTAGCTCTTAAATGGTGGTCATGTTATGTACCATTATGCAATATATGTAGTTGTAGTTGTTGCTATTCAAAACACTTTCAAATGCTGTTTTCTTCTCTCCTTCCTCTATTGCTTACCTACTGCACAATTAGGAGTATCTTCAAGAGCAGATTAAGGTGAGACAACTGCCTCATTGTTAGAACATCCAATACAATTCTTAATGACCACTGTGAAGTTTTAGGTGCAAAAATAGCGGATTCACTATCTAAAAGGCACACAAAACCTTATAAACATTTTCCAGAGCCTGCTAGAATGTGCTAATTGGTGGTTTCCTACCCTCCACCCAGAACTTCACAGTGCATGTCATGTCATCGAAATGGGGAAGAATACCATAAAAACCATTTTTAGGCTGCTTGTTTGTAGATTGTGAATTCAAGATAAGTTAGCTGTGCTAATTAGCATTCTCTTGGCATCAGTATTCTCTTGTGTGACAAATATGCCATCCAAATTAGGGGATGGTACCAAAATTAATTGTTAGATAAAGAATGAATATCTCTAATAGGAGTGAAATGTTAGACTACATAGTGTTGTTTTCAGTCATGACCTCAATTTCAATGTCTACAATAATTTTCATTAAGTGATTCATTAAGAAATTTCATTGTCACATGCATATGGTTAAAAATGCTGTGAAATACTGTGATCCATTAGTTGCTGCACTCAACGAGAAGACTGCAGACCACACTACCGCTAACAGTACATAATGTTCTAGCATCTCAGGCCTGTCATGGTGAGTTTACAGTGTTTTTTCTCTGACTCGACAATCCTTTACCAATACCACTCCCACTCCCATGTGATTGTACTCATCCTCAAACTTCTGGCTTATTGGCACACTTTTACTGAATATAAACTCACAGGTCATTCTCTCAGTGAACTACGACCCTGTCTGGCCCGCGACTCGCAACACTGGGAAAATGGGAAACAGACAGTCACATGTAGGGCTGGGTTCAAAAAATCGCAATTAATATCGCAATATAAATATTAATTTATTATTTTGTGGATCAATCTTTTGTCTACAGTATGCCCTCTTAATATATCTGCAATTTTTGTGACTGCTCAAGACTGGTCAATTAAAACAGAGACTGCTCCGTTGAAATCAGTGTTAGGGCTATCCCAATGACTGCATATATAGATGGACAGTGCATCAACCATAAAACCAGAGAGGTTAAAAGCGGAGCGAGAGGTACAAAAGTTTGTGAAGTTCTGTGTTCTGTTTTTGCAAGGGGGAGGGGTGAAAAATCCCCCTTTATGCAGACCAGAGTTGAGCCCTCATACACTTATACAGAAATGTATTGAACAGTTTATATTGTGATATTATGTGACACTCCCGCTTATGCAGACTGGAACGATTCACATTTGCTCCCATTGTAATGTATTATGTTGCTCTATCTTGGTATTCAGTGATCTTTGGTAAAACATAAAGCAACCGGAAGTCTAGTCGCCTCCTGGCCGCTAGTTGCAGTACAATTTATAACACCGCCCATTCCCATCTCTATGGCCAAGTAGCCCATTTTCCATGCAACTTTTCACCTCTAAAATTATTGTTTCATCTAGTACATTTTACTTGAAAAAATGACTTCCCTTGTCCTTCAAATTACTTTTTTAAATGTTATTTTAATATACAAAAAATGGGCGCATTTGACTCATGATTGACAGCTGTTGCTGCAGACAGTCAGCTCTGGCCCCACCAGCCCCACACTGTTGTTCATTACGAAACTGTTGGGTGCGTTGTGGGTTGTGAAGTTTGTCATGTAACCCTATCCAACCTAAAAATCATGTAATATTGTAGTCAAATGTAAACATCTCAACAGTGATGCCTTGTTGTAATTAATGTGTTGTTCGTTGACTTTATCTCAACCTCAACAGGCTATCAGTTAGAAAGTTCTTAGCTGTTACTTTAGTCAGCCTAATGCTAGCATGCTAACATTTGCTAGGTACCCAAGTGTTTAGCAGTTTCGCTAGCTAGCTATATGTTAACCGTAGATGGACGGTAAAAACAACATCTGTAACCTTACCGGGCTATCCTCAGTGCTCCACCATTACTTGCTTACAGTGTTTGGTATTTCCTGGAAAAATATTATTCCCTATTTGAGTAATATTGTTGTTGTAATTGCTAAGCCATTAAGTTAGCCCATGCCTAGTAGGAAGACATTGTTAAGGCAGACATTTATGGGAGGAACAAATTGTTTATCAGTATATGACACCATTAGAGTATTTGGAAGTGTGAAAAAATCACAAACTGTATATAAGAGTGGTTAAAATACACATAGCTAGTAACCAATCCTTCAAATAACCTCCAGTTTCACTGGAGTATTTCCATGCGGCCAACGTGAGGCTCTGACATGTCACCATTTGTTTTCTTGTCATTGAGCTTAAAGACCTAGTCCTATTCTGTTGACACACACTTCTATATTTCATAAAGATATTTTCAAAAGTAATCACAGGTTAAGATAACAGGACATGTTAACAAGTCAACAAATATTCAGCATTAAAAAAGTGCTGATGAGAAGTGACTGCAACATTTAACTTGACTTTTTATTGTGAGCTTGAAATAGAAAAATTCATTCATTCATAAGATATGTGTCTAAAATGAAAAATAATATAAGGACATAGCCGATCATGTGGGTCCCTTGGCGGAGTAAGGTTGGTGGTCGAAACAGGGAAAGTGAAAACATTTTAACTGAGCTCAGGGACATCCACATGGAGTGGTTTCAATATAACAAGTTATGAGAGGACATATTAATAAATTGACAGTCCCAAGTGACATACAGTCCAAATTTTGTTTTGCTTTTGGAGGGTGGTAAGGGACAAGTATTCAGTTATTTTGGCCTATCATCATAACTCTAGTTTTATCAGAGTTTAAACATAAAAAATGATTAGTCATTCAGATTTGAATGTCTTCAAGGCAGGCATCAGGTGTAGTTTTTAGCAAGCAGTCATTATCATGGAAAGGTAAAGTAGAGTGTTGTTAGCATAGGAGTGGAAAGTAATGCCACACTTCCTTATAACAGATCTCAAAGGTGACATGATGGAAAATAACAGGGGCTCTAGCACTGAGCCTTGGGGTACACCAAACTTTGCTGTGGGAAGTTGACTCATTATGAGCATCTACACAAACTGGTAGTGACTATAGTGGTACAATTTGACCCAGGCTAATACAGAAACTTTGATAACTATCAGGTGTTGAAGCTTCATGTTCAGGTCATGATGAGCCATTTTTATGTCATTCGATAAAGAGGACAGCAAAACACTGATCTGCATGCAATTCAGGCATTCAGTGAGTCATTCTCTGTTGAACTGAAATGCAACTGAAGTGTTCACTTGTACACTGGTAGGCGTGACTCTGTGGCCAGGATTTCTCGATACTGAGAAAATGCAATCAACTCCTATGACATGTCTCACTAAAACTAATTTCTCTAGGGTTTTGTTCACTTGAGTGCAGGAGATGATAACGACATATTAGCAGCCATTTCTGTTAAATTTCCATCATCATTATAGGATGCTGAATATTAACGCCTTTCACCTGATGGTTCCAGTGCAAGATGCTGTTTCAGTTATTAGGCTAAATGACCAACATTTCCAAAGTTTGCAGAAGTTTACTGCTGTCTCTGTTATTTTAGTCTCCAACTTCTGGCTTTCTCATCTGCGCCTTTCTCACTACCTAACAGAGACTATAGGCTCCACCTGTAGGTTTATTTAATTATTTATTGGTCTTAAAGGGGCCACGCCAATTAAAAAACAAGTAGGCTATGCTACATTAATATTTTTTGTGAATGAAACAGTGCTCCACTTACTCATTTCATAACCTGGTTTAGAAACTAAAATGACTCTGTAATCAATATTGAATCAAATTGAATCAAATCGTTAATCAAATTGAATTGTGATCTTGTGGATCGGAATCAAATCAGTTATGAAAATCTGCATCGATACCCAGTCCTAGTTACATGAAATAACTTACCTGAATGTTAATTAACAATAGTCGTGCTGACTTGCAGTATAAGTCAAGTTTGGCTTTCAGGAATTCAATATTTTGAAAACAAAAAAAAATCTATCCCAAAGAAGCTCTGAAACAACTTCACAACTGAACAACTTCAGATGATCTTTCAATATACATAAATGCATAGTAAAATCCTGTTAACTGTCTACATGACGAGATAAAAATGGGTATTTTTGAAAGATCATAAAAAAATATTTATACAATAATAATGATGACAAGGTTATCACATATGCATGTCTACTAGGTCTACTAGACCATATATGACTGGAAAAATAATCTGAGGGATTTGATTTGCATGCTGTTTAAATGAGAAGCTCTCAAAAAAGGAGTAATTTTTTCACATTGGAAATTTTGCCCATTTGACTTGTCAACCAAAGTAGTTTGCATTACCTCAAACCTCATGGTTTCAAAACTCTTTTTGATGTAAAGGGGATATTTCTGATTTCTTCATTAATTTGGCACAGGGGCAAGTTTTTCCCAATTTATTTGGCATTTTCAAGTTTAGGTGAGGGACATGACTTTTTAACCTAATAAAAGGAATACTCCAAATTAGGAATAGTTTTGGATGCTAACAAGTTCAAACTTACGTTTGGAAGTAAAAGTAATTAGTTTGTAGTAAGAATTGCAGACTGGTGGCAGACTCTGGAACTTAAGGAAACAGGTTTAATCGTTACAATGGTGCGCGTCAAAGGAGACATAAGGGTTTCAGCCCGAAAGCATCCACCATTAAATCCAACTTAAACAATGAAATTGTTCCACTTAAATACACTTAACTTAAGCTGAACTTCTATAATACTTCTAAAATTATTGCTATCAGAAGCCAAATGACACTCATCAAAGAGGTTTTGAACTTATCTCGTAGTTTGCAGGACACCAAACTAAGTTATAATGATAGCCAGCGTGATCAAATCTTGGTCAGAATAAATTTCTATTTTAATCCACTGATATTTTGAACCACTGTAATTAGTTGTGTGACGTTGTTAAGGTCTTGCAGATTGTTAGAAGATCAGAGGGTAGTACCGTATTAGCCCGAATATAAGACAATATATTTGTCCTGTAAATACTTCTGAAAAAGGGGGGTCATCTTTTCATATTCACGGACTAGACAAAAATAGTGGGAAAAAAAAACATTTGTTGTGTCTCATTGGCCTGCAACTGCCACACACGATGGATAGGTAAGAGCTATTAAACAATTTCAAAATTAGCCTTATATAGAGAAGAAGAATGACTGAGTTTACATGTACTTCAGTATCCCTTGGCCCGCTCTTGATCATATTTGGGAGGCAGTGTTTAAATGTGCACAAAGCCAACACTTCATATCCGAACAAATTCAAGATACAGAAGTCTCAGATGCAGCGCAATGGACTGTCACTGTGTGACTGAATGAGTCTTGTTTAGCGCCTGGTCAAACGAGAAACTGTCTTTTCAGCAGTTGTCTATGATCAAACTAAGAAAAACTCACTCATACAGACTCAAACATCTTTTTCAGCATGCCAATACCTGTTACCGTTGAAAAAAAAAAAGTTGAAAATCAGTCACTGTGCGGTGAAAACGACAGAAGCAAATCACCATTATGTTTGAGTGTCTCAAAGTCGGGCCCAGAGCTCTATGGATAATGTGCATGAGTTTCTGCCTTGTAGATAGCCTACAGTGTATTGGTTACACTTTCATGGAAAATTATTATTCATATGGTAGCCTGCTATTCATTCAATTAAATGTGACAAATTTATCCACATTAATTAACTTGATCTATTGCTTTAATTTATAGTAATGATCAAAAAATTGCTTACTTGCTAAAATGTTTTCCAATGAGTTTTCACCAGCATTATAAAATAAAATAATTTACTATATAAGGCAAGTTTGATCTACAAAAATTTTTCCCCAAAAATTAGTCTGAAAAAGGGGGTCATCTTATATTCAGGCCAATGTGGTAATTCTTTTTTCACACCAATATGTGATCATTTAGATTTTTGTGCCAGGAATAATGCACCGTTGTGTGTGTGTGTCTGTGTGTGTGTGTGTGTGTGTGTGTGTGTGTTTTTTGTATACTGCCCAGGAGCAATTAAATTCAACCACAGTCTAAGTCAGGAAGAATGTCGTAGTCTGGTGAGATCCCTTGCAGCCTGCCAGTTGCCATTTCAGTGTGCTCATGGACGCCCCTCAATTACCCCAGTTGTGGATCTCCAGCAGCTGGACAGTGAACAAGTAAGTATATTATTGTTGTCTCTCCTTTACAGGGCAAGCCACCAAAATTAATATATCTATATTTTAGCTATAGATGCCTGTAAACTATTCTTATTCAGAAAAAAAGTTGTTTTCTTGCCATATCCTATAATCTGCATGTAGTTTATAATTTATTTATTTATTTTTAAATTTCTAAGTATTCTTTGAAAAGCATCTGCCACGTACACATAAGCACAAACATAAACCTGCTAGGATACAGGTACACTAGTGGGTCACTCTTTGTTGTATCTTGTCTTATAGTTATTAATACTCTTTGAGTGTAACAGATGCTAGCTGGTCTGCATGTAGAACATTAGTAAACCTCCTTTCCACTACTTCAAGAGCATGCTAGTCAGTCGTTTGGCTAGCGCACTTGACTCTTGATCTGATGTTGCTGTGAGGTCGCTGGTTTGAGCCTGGGGCTGGACTGCGCAGAATGAAATTTGTTAATCATAATAAGAGGAATAAGAAAACCTATTTTATGTATTTAAAACATATTTTAATACAATGTTAATTTTAATACTATTTCTCGTTTCGTGCTTCAGTGTGAGTTACATTTTGAGTTTTTGAGTTACTATCACACAGAAAAAAGTGATCCATAGTAGGCTTACGTCATTTCTGTGAATTGTGAAACTATAGATAGACTGATAGAAAAATAACAATCTATACAAACTTTTTCTATGATGTAACACAATAACTTTTTTTTTTTTTAGGATGTTTCAAAACCTGATCTACAGAAACTGAGAGGAATGTACAATGCCTGGCTTTTTTATGGAAAAAAAGTTCAAGTGGAGAAGTCATGCTAACAGGATTATTTTATGATATGTAATTATTTTCTCAATGTGTTTCATACGATTCATGATGATAGATGTATATTTATGACTTGTTCCAGTTGTCTTTGATTCTTTATTTTATTATATATTTAAGCAATAAGCTCCGGGAGGCCATTCAATATCGTGAATATAGGACAGCTGACGTGTGTTGTTAGGCATGACACAAAGTGGAATACCATTGAACACCCTCAACTCAAGTCAAGTCAAGTCATGTAGGTTTTTATTGTCGTTTCAGCCATATACACAGTACATTGTGAGATGAGACAACGTTTCACCGGGAACAATTGGTGATACACGTAACTGTTAAAACACAGTATGGACAAGACAGATACGTAATAGTGCCTACATACACTATTGCGGGACTACACAGATTCACTCACCCACTCACACACGCACTCCCACACACAACTACACATGCACGCATGCACACTCTTGTACACATATGTACATACATTACAACACAGTTGTAAACAATTGACTGTGCTATATGCACGGTATAGAACGGACTCTGAGGGCTTTTTGCTTTTCTAAAACGGTTACCACATATGCCTTGAAAACATGGTACAAACTAAACAATCAGGTTTGAAATTTGTAAACTATTTCATCTACAAATATCCAGTTTGACAGTGGTCATAGAATAGTTCCACTGCAAGTAGCAGAGATGTGGACTCGAGTCACAATTTTGCTGACTTCAGACTTGACTTGGCAAAATTCGGAAAGACTTGCAACTTGACTTTAACTTGAATGCTATTTACTTGAGACTTGACTTGGACTTTGTCATTTTGGCTGGCAATGACGTGTGGACTTGGCAAGTCGGGTCTAAATATATGCAGATTTTACCTAGCCTATATAGTATGAAAACAGACATGTCTGGCCCTTGATTTTGAATTGCGTTCTTGCCCCTTGTCCTTAAATCCAGTGTTAAAGTGTTCGGGGTAAAAAAGAAATTGGTAGGTCTACTATTTACTAAATAGGACACCACTTTATGCAGATTTGCATATCGCGTTTTCATGTGTATGCAGCCTAACGCACGAGACAATAGTTGCCACGTCCACAGTAGCCTATTGATTTCTCCATGAACGGCACATCCTTTAAATTAGGCTAACTATTGGCTAGTAGTTAGCCCCCATTATCAGAAACACTGCATGTCACAAATATATACATTTATCATCAGAAGCTATGTCTATAGTATTTAGGTCTACATCAAAGTATCATCAAAGCATCCAACCTGTTTAAAACTAGGCTAGGGCATCTATCCACTGGGTGCCACTCAAGCACTTCAGCTAGTCCTATTGCCTCAGTTCAAATCAAATTCAAAACGAAAACACCAACGGAAATGAGAAGGACACTTGCTGAATGGATGAGGAAAGATGATCCTTCAAGTCATTTCATTTGGTTTTAGAGATTACACAACTGAGGAAAGAAAACGTGTTGAAATATGTAAAACGTGTAGAGCCCGGACTTCAGATGGACAAGCGACCTCATCAAACTTCATCTGACACTTGAGACAGCATAAAGAAATGTAAGTAGTAGCACTAACGTAGCAACCCTAAAATAAGTGGCAAAATTTAAAGTGATTCTGTGAACAATTTCCCCGTCACGTCATGTTACATTAATGACAACGTTTGTCACAGAAACTTTTAGCTTTTTAACATTTTCAAGAAATGTATTTCTATATTTGAGTGAAAACTTGTTGAAAATGAATAGCTCAGCTCAGGGTGAGTTTTGTTTAGTACAAAGGTCAGCTAGTTTGGCAAGACCTGTAATTTATCTAGTTTTATAACACTTTAAAATGAGACAGAGACATGGGCTCATTTTTCAATAAAAAAGATGAAAGGAAATTGTCATACTTTCACTCATTCTCATAGCCTCAGCTATACACTGATTCACTCAATCTGAGCTCACTGTTCACTTAACCCACACTAAATTCAGGATGCTTTACTAACTTCTTACTAACTAATCATTATCTCCTCTGAGATCCTTTGATTGTCTTTGGGCACAAGTTCTAAAATATTTCAAGATGGAAAAAACTGGAAGTACTGTAGTTAGTTGTGCTGACACTGAGGATCATTGAAATAATGAATTTATGATCAAAATTGTGTTATTGTCATGATTATGTGTAGAATACTTAGTGACTTGTTAAGGACTTGGAAAAAAAATGAGACTTGGACTTGGACACGACTCAACTTGGGTGCGACTTGGACTTGGCTTGGTCAAATGTGTCTTAACTTGTGACTTGACTCGGGACTTGAGTGTTAAGACTTGAGACTTACATGTGACTTGCAAATTAGTGACTTAGTCCCACCTCTGGCAAATAGATTTTTATTGGAATGGTAGCCAAACAAGTTTGAACAAGTTTGGATCTAGTTGACCACTCTGCATTATAATCACCTTAATATAGAGCGGAATGTGGTCTCAGCCGTGTTATATGGGGGTATATACAATGGCATTGAGCGCAGTTCAGACAATCATAATCAAGGACTGGCACTATCTGTTTTAGAAATATTGGTAATTTCACGCAAAGGTCATCCTTATTATAGAAAATCAAGTGCACACTCAACCAAAATTGATGTTAAGATATTCAGAGGTCTATATTTGTTGTGTTACACTTTTAATGGATTTGTACACATAATTCTGTTTTGTCATTCGTATGCCAATACAGACACATTGTTCTCAAACTGCTTGTATTACACTAGAATAGAATAGAAAGCCTTTATTGTCATTATACACAGTATAATGAGATTTAAAGCAACTCCTTAAAAATTCACACCGCACAAAGTATAAATATGTCCCATGCAAAACTACTACAAAGTATAAATAAGTCCTATACAAAAACTACTACAAAGTATAAATAAGTCCTATACAAAAACTACTATACAAAACTACTATGCAATAAAAGAAAAAGAAAAACACCTATGTAAAGCCACTGAGTACCCAGACAGACAATAAGACAGACACGACAGACATGAGTACAAACTGGCAAGCAACATACAGTGTGTTGAGGTAGTATTCGGGTGGAGGTAATAAAACAAATAAATAACAATCAGTGCAAATATAGATTGGGGGGGAGGGGGGGTTGATTCTGAGTCTGAACTAAAAACTTGAACTAATTCAAGTTCAAGTTCTTGTTATGAATGTGTTAAGTTCAGTTGATCTGAGCTCATAGGCTTAGTGCATTCAGGACAAACTCAACAGTGAAGACAGCCTGTGTTGAGTCTCATATTGTTTTGCTAAAGGATATTTATAGTATCAACCACTAAAATGTAGGCCTAGCCTATGTGCACAATTGAAGAATTACATGTTTAAATTATTGTTGTGACTTTTTCTTGGTTGCTTAGTTCTTCAAAGCAATCAATGTCCACACCAGGAAATAATGCTGAAGTTGATTTTCTTTCAGTAACATAACAAAAAGCCACAGGAGAAGCAGTGTCTGGAAAATCATCTCGGGTGTGGTTCTTCTCCCAATTTCTGTAGTGTGTGTAACCAAATAATTTTGTATCATACTCTTAATTTAAATATGACCAACTAAATCCCTTACTCTTATCACCTTAATTAGCAAATGACCAATCAAATGAAAAAAGCCTATCTAATACATAACATGTTCATGTATCTACTGTTTCTGCATAATTCCATCCCATTCCCTGTAAGGGGACTCAGCTGTAAGACAGGGCTGTTGCAATTGAACCTAATTCTCTCAGTTCCTATCCCTGACCTTGGCTCTTCCCTGGGCCTCTTTGGTTAGTAATTTCTAACACATATATCATGTGTTCTGTCTTACAGAACCTAATTAGCTCAGACACTCCTTTCCCATTAGACTGGAACATCCACATATATTTGGAGACGGTTAGATGAACAGAAAAAAACACATAATGTGCTGGATATGGCGTGATGAAACCCGGTAGTACCAAAGAGTGTACCAAGAGATGTGCCCACTCCACTATGTCAAACTTTTACATGTTTGAAATGAGCTAAAATCATCCACTCTACCATGCTGTTAACTACCTCTGTGTGATTCATTAGATTACCTGACCTCATCTCTGCAGATGTGTTATCTACACAATGGTGACTTGTGGAGCTCGTCTGCTTTTCAGACTCTTCAAGGTTCTTTCTTAGAATAGTGGTCTGTAGTATTTACCTGACTTGGGTAAAAACATGTCTGCATTCTCGGGGGCCTCTCAAATGATGGTGGCTTGTTGTTTCCTGTCTGTTTTTGAAACACGGGCCTCTCGCCCCTCTCACTAACCAGACACTTTATATTCTCCTCTCGTACAAAAAACAGTCACATACACTACTGGTCAAAAGTTTTGGGTCACTTGGACTTCCTTGTTTTTCATGGTGACAGTCAATAATTCTTTTTGCCAGTAGGAAACATAGCAAATGAATAAGGTATACAGATTTTGTTAGATAAATAATGAATGATTTTATGTGAAATGATGAATGTGTTCCTTAGACTTTGTTTTGTGTCCATTTAAAAAGCTGCCTTTTGTGGCAGTTACATGTGACGTGGCATTCCAGATGTTCATTTTCATATATACGTTTTTTTTTTCCTTGAAGCGCTTGCTACACCGGCTCCTCTATCTGCAGGGCTGAGGAGTCTTCTTTGGCTGTCTATGGCAGAGATGGAGTGTAGTGAAACTGGAGCCGAGGCTGTGAAGGGTGCGGTGTGTCCAGATGCATTGTTCACCCATGGTTCGTGTAGGGGCCATTTGCCTGCAGAGGCCAGGTTCAGAAGAAAGTAGCTCTGCCTAGCGATTGTTTTGACTGTGCAGTAGTCTCCGATGCGGTACGGGATATACCTTCTCACATGGGTGGACCAAATGATGCCATCCCTAAAACCATCTTGGCTGAAGATGATAGCCCATCCCATCTGCAACGTAATTTCTTGGTCCCGACTTCAAACCAGCTACAGTCTCTGGATGCTGGACACAAACTGACTAGCCAGGTCTGGTGCGTAGGCTACATGGATCCTGATCCCAAATGACTAATTATGGGCGGTGGTAGCGTAGTGGTTAAGGAACCTGGCTAGCGTGCAAGTAGCCTGAAAAGTTGTGGGTTTGAATCCCAGCTGCCACCGTTGTGCCCTTGAGCAAGGCGCTTAAATCGAAGTTGCTCTAGGGGAGACTGGCCCTGAACAATTGATAGTTGATAAGTTGTAAGTGTATGCTAAATGCATAAAATGATAAATGAAATAACTAACATATAATTAATACCCAATTATTTGCTTTTGGTTTTCCTGTATCTTTCTTGTTCTTTTTCATTGAGCTAGCTCTAATGTATGCAATTTCACTACATGTCTTACATTAGTATTTCAATGTTTGGGACAAATAAACTCCTTGATACTTGAACTTTAATCTTCATATAAAGAAACAGTTGTGGCTACTCCTCAATGAGCAGAATTCAATCAAAATTGAGATTGACTTATTTTTTTAAAATGTTGCTAGCATACAGTAGTTTGTAGTTGTGTAGTGAGGCGTTATTGTGGTGCAGGATTAATATGGCCCAATCGTGTGCTGTCCACAGGGTATGACTATGCAAAATTTTATGATATTCTTCTTTCCCCAAGGTCCCTTGAAATCTGTACCAATCTCCCCTTTAACCACCTCCAAACCATTCTGAGATTGTTAAACCAAGTGTGATTCTCGCAACCTTATATTGTTCTGTACCTCACAAATTAGATTTTTAAAAATGGGAGCAAATTTGAAGGACACATTCATAATTTCAGATAAAATCATTAATTATAACAAGGACTTCATGTCTTGTTCCTTTGCAATATTTCCTGTTCACATTAATTTCATAGACATTTCCTTGTTTTCCAAGGAAACACTTAAGTGATCTAAAACTTTGACTGGTAGTGTAGTTACACAAAACTGTTAGGAATTAGAAATTATCACATTACCAAATAACAATAGACAGCCAAATTATTTAACCTAACATATAAAAGCCAACAGGCACTGTAGGATTTTCCAGCAAAGTTATCTATAACCATGATGAGCAGGCTTTTGCATGTTGGTTCCTATCCAAAGAATAGGGCAGGGGCTTGAGAGCTCCTCCTCGTGCTTGGTCCCAGGTGCCAGGTGAGAGTGAAAGTGGTGTATAACAACCCAATAAACATTAGTGTAGACATGACTGCAAGTACCTACTACAGGAGACAACACCCCAGGCCAAGATTTTTTTTCCTTTCCTCACATCAAGATTATCACTAAATCCTGCTTAACTTACCCAGGTTTGCCACTTAAACATCTGCTTGGAATGCCTCCCTGGAAAATAACACTTAAAAAAAAACAGCCACATTGCACATTGATATTGAAAGTTTTTATTGAATGTTGGTGACATCATATAACAGTCTCAGCCATGGTCACTGATAAACTTTTCTTTTAGCAAAGATTCGACAAAATATCATTTGTACCCCAGGAGGTCATAAAGATCTTAGAAATTTGTGTAAAAACTGCATTTTCTATGTCTGATCATGCACTGGAACGCAAGGCATTTCACTGATGCACACTGACAGTCAATCATGACTAGACATTGTTTTTTATCAAAATATTTTATTAATAAAGAACTGAAATACAAACAGCACATTGACAACTGAGAGCAATAGTAAATAGATTCATGAAGAACTTCTTTTACTGACTACTGAATATTGAGCCTACCAATTATCTCAGTGCAATCTGCAAGGGGAAACCACAGAAAAATATCCAGGAAAACAAGCACTTCAAAACAGAATACATTTCTCTTACTTTAAAAGAACTTGGTAGAGCCCAGACACTCACAAAAACTGTATCAACTCATTTTAAGACTATAAAATAGTGATATATAGCCTAGTTGAAAATATAGCTTCCGAAGTGCTTACAAATAAAAGGGGGGAAATCAAAAAGAAATAATATTGTTAGTGGTAATAAATCAATAAGATGTAATAGCAAAATGCAAAATAAATACATAATCTATTTAAAAACAAAAAATATAAAGAAGAATCCACACATAATCTACAACTATATCATTGAACAAAATGCTTGAGAAACTCACTTCATTTGAAAGATAATGAGAGTAAATGACCCTTTAGCCTTGAGTTAAAATAGAATGTAAAGAAAGAACTCCAAACGTCAAGATTACCAGTACATAAAATCCTTACATTCTGTTATGTTACGTTACATTGAGGGGTGGGGGGACACAATTTGAAGCTAAGGATATAAAACACTTTTGTTTGAAAGTGGAAGGTAAATTCTTCCTGCCTGTTAATTAAAAGGTGAAGCTGCATTCCTCACAAATAAGTATAGGCTATTATTGATGTCTTCAAAACACATCTTACAAACCATTGTATTTTGGGTAAAAAAGGGTCACCACCACACACTGGTAGATCTACTTTTCTTTATTGAGCAACACGTTTCGCTTCATGAGGCTCAATTTCAGTTTCTCAAGTGAGCTCAAATAAGCAAGTGCACTACATCACAGGTGAGAGCAAGCAAGTGCACTACATCACAAGTGTCACATGACTGAGCTCACCCATTGATCATTTATCTATCCACCACCACAGCTAATCATCCCATCCAGGTCACAACAATCTACTAGTACAACTACATATGCCAAAGTACTTCCCAAGATTTCATATCATCTAATGCTTATATAGAATTCATGCAAGATTAACCTTTCCATAAAACGCTCTAAAAAAGTTCTGTAGTCTATAGGTGAACGTGCTTAAGTGCTTTAACCCAAAAACGTTTTTTTAAACATTTCTCAAATTGACATTGAAATACAAAAGACCAACTTTCTCAAATACAACAGTCTATTAGAACATACTCAAGTCCAGTAATTCATTAACACATAACTTCATAAATCCAAAACACTTCCCTTCTTAAAAGCTGTTTGATTAGATTTCCACCTCTCGTATGGGGTATAACCCTTTCAACAATTTTGTTTTGCTTGACCCACATACATTAACCCACAGAACATTTTAGCACATAAACTACATGTGTGGATAAGCAATTAGTACATTCTTCCTTATGATATTTTTTGCCTGAATGTGGGTGGTGAAATATTTTTGTATGACGTGTTCAAAAGAAAGAGATGAACTGCTTCACCATGCATTAGAAAACAAATGGGTGACGAAGGGTCAATATGACTTTATGAAAACAGATTATCCCAAGTTACCTGTTGGAGACCGCTGCCTTATACTGTGCTGTGTGAAAGTTTGTAAACCCCTTTGAGTTACCTACTTTTCACCATTATTTAGTCCAAAAATGTGATCTGTGATTTTCATGAGTCATGAGTATAGTCCAACACAGTGTGCTCAAGCTAACGGCACAAAATTTCTTGATAAGCGTCAAGATTTGTATCATTAGTAGTACGGTGCTTCAGTGGGAGATGACCTACCTGATGCTGTGGACTCCTGAATACTGTAATCATGAAAATCCTCATTTTATTTTACTCTATGCTAAAGTCTACTACACTAACTACGACAAATAATAATAATTAAAAAAGTTCAAACTATGGTTAAATTTGACACTCTAAACCTATTCTCAGGGTCAAGACAAGCGGTCTTCCATTATGGAGTTTTCAGCTATCCTCCAGTGTTCCATGATATGGACTGCTGCTCACAGCCAATTCCTGAAACAAGTAATCAAGAAAAGGCTATGCCATATGAAACCAGCCTATCCTGGATTACTTGAATCAAGTAGAGGCCAAAGATGTGATATTATTCAGCAAATGGTAAATGCATCTGAAGTGACCTAATTGTATAAACAATATTATACATGCTATGAAACCTGCACTTACTGGTTTCAACTTGCTCTCAAAAAAGACGTGCTAATTTAACAAAATGTCACTGCCTCAATCCTACATGTGCATCATTCTATTTAGAAACAAATCACTTTTTATATTTTTTTTTATTATTTTATCAAATTTTTACAGTGCTTGAAATGGAGGAGGATTATAGCTTGGTGGATCAGACTCAGACACAGTCTGGACACACTCGATAGGAAAAAAATTATTTTGTGGCGAGAGGGCACTTTGTTTAAACTTTAAACCTGTTGGTCCAGCTTACAATTCCTGTTCACTGTTTAGTTGCAAACAATCTATTTGGGGAAACCTGAGGAAATCTTAGGTCTTAGTATCCTGACATAGTACTGTAGCAAAATAGAATACTTAATGGTGGTAGTACGGCAACCCCATCCTGGCGAGAGGCTAAAAGGGCTGGTACTTAGTTCAAATGTATCAAACAGTGTGCTGATATTGGCAAGTGGAGTGCCCAGTATTGGGACAACAACATTCTTAAACTTTACGTATGTGTAAACAAAAGGCTAAAATGCATAGAAATACATTAATTAAAAAATGGCTAAAGTAGGGAGTTTTTCTTGGCCCCTGTTGCTCTGGTGCTCCTTCTGTGAGGCGCCATGAGACAATACTATTGTAAAAGGCGCTGTATAAATAAAACTGAATTGAATTGAATTAAAGTATGTAATCAGGAGCCAGGACCAAAGAGACGGTGGTGTATGACAGGAGGTCTTGTCCCCTCAGCTGCCAGTCTTCATTGAGGGGGTAAACGTAGAAGTAGTCAAGATTTACAAGTACCTGGGGCTGCACTTAGACATTAATCTGGACTGGTCACCAAACACAGATGCATTTTACTGTAAGGGACAAAGAAAGCTCCATTTCTCGAGGGCTGGGGTCATTTAATATTTGCAACAAACTCCTACTGAGGTTCTACCATTCTGTCATTGCCAGTTTTCTTTTCTATGCATGGTGGGCTGGATAGGCAGCAATACGAGGAGGGACCCTGGGTGACTCAACAATCTGTTGAGGATTGTGGTTGGGACACAGTAAACTTATGTTAGTAATGGACACCCACTACACAGCACATTCAATAGAAGAGCGTGTTCAGTGGTGGACTCCAACACTGACATGCTACTATACACTCGGCCCAGTCTCAATGTCCACCCTTACATACTCACAGAATTAAATGCATGTTCAGGCTAAGGTCACGAGGGATTAGGGGGCTCGATCACACCCTTTCTGAGCACTTTCCTAAAGTTGACATCACATGCAAACTTTTTCAAAGGGAATTGCCCAGTTTGTAGTGTTGTGACATGAAATACTGGTGAAGCATGGAAACTTCAAATAAGGACCTGTAAGCAATTCCCATGAAACGGAAAAATGGAGTGCATTTACATGCCGTTTCTTCCCAATCACTGAATTGAATTTAATCTGATTATATATTCCACCTGAACCATTTATTCCATGTGTCAAAGCGTTCAATCTGCTTCACTCCGCTCGCCTCGTGCCTAACAACAATCCCCCCCCTCCAGCTATATCCATGGTATAGAACGGCCTCTCGGGGCTTATTGCTTACATACAAACTAATCAGTAGGACTGGGTTCAAAAAAATCGATTCAGGATTCAATATCGATTCTCGTTTGAAAAATATGATATCAATTCAAAAATTCGCAGATCGATCTTTTCCTTTTTGGCACTACTTCTCGTGAAAATAGAACTATATGAAAAAACGTGAGAGCATGCGAGACAGAAGGAGTGCAAGCCATGGCTGAAGCTGCACCTTTAAAATCACCGCCTGGCCTAAAGGCTGATGTGTGGGAACACTTTGGGTTCAAAAGTTACGAGGACAGAGAGGAACTGGACAAAACCAAAGCAATCTGCAAACTGTGCCAAATCGAGGTAAAATACAGTGGAAATACCACAAATCTCCAAAACCATTTATCTAGACACCATCCTGACATGGCTTTAGCTAAAACGTCAGGGGCTAATCAAACCGCACCGGAGAAAGCATTTGGAGTTAAGTTGCCTTCTAATTCTCCTCGTGCCTTAAGCATTACTGAGGCAGTTGGTATCTTTATTAGCAAAGACATTCGCCCGTACAGTGTTGTGGAAAATGCTGGCTTCAGATTTGGATCGCACAGTTATGCTTTCATGTGTTGAAACCATATTTGATACATGGACTCATCACCCAATACTACAATATGTGAAAGCCTTTCATAATTTTCATGTTTTAAGGTTTGAAATGTTGGCAGTGACAAAATTATGACGACGTCACACTGGCTCAACACGTTATCTGAAAAAACTCATTCCGATACATTCCAAAACATTCACCCCTCACAGCCAATCGAAATTGGTGGTGAAGCTGGCAAACAGGAAGTGAGGTCATCTCAGGAACGTTTGACGTACAAACTTCAAAATTGGTACATGGACTTCTGACCCCACCCTGAGGGCGTTTAGAAAATATGGTGACTTTTTACCTCTATAATTTGTGGCTTATATCTCAACAATTTTACAACTAAATTTGAAACATGGACTCATGACCCAATTCTTTGGACATATATAAATCTGGAGGAGCTTGCTGCTAGACTCGCACATTGCTGCTTGCAGCTATATTTTCTGCATGTTATTCTTTTACAGACACCACAGGCCGAGATGCATGTGACCCCATTCTTCTTGTAGCTGCATCACCGTTTGCTGCATGACAATTATAGCTTGTAAACTTAAGTAGCTTTAATAAAGCCGCTATTGGCGACCTACAATTCCGCAACCCATGACATTTCGCCACACAACAATACACTCAAGTGTCATATATTCATCAAATGTGCAAATGAGATCAGTATGTCTGAAATGCCATGACCGCCCAACAAATGTTGTAAAATATCTATACACATATATTTAAAGAAAGAACTTCCAGGAGAAATTTATAAAAATCACAGATATTTAATAGATAAACATGCAAATTACATGTCAAAACAGCTGAAATAATTCTATTTTATCACTTCGAAAACAGAAAAAAGTCACCAAAATATCATCCTCCCTTACTCCCTCATTGATATCCATTATAAACACTACGAACCCGCAAGCTCCAATGTGAATTTTCGCAGGCGCCTCTTAACATGGAGTGAATGGCAAAAAGGGAGCAACGTCCACTCTTTGGGCAGTTCAAAATGCTCACCTGTCATCAATCAGCCAATTACCGGAGCTGCATTCATCAATGGCCAATCAGAATGAAAGGGTGGGTTGACACGCAAGGTCTTGTACTACTATCAACAGACCTGTCATTCGTGAAGGTGCGGACGGCGGAGAGTTTAAGCCTTTGTAAAGTTTTGCTTTGTTGTGCCAATAAAAAAGGATGGAAAAACGAGACGTTGTATTCATGATGTTAAATACACCATTTCACACACTGGAGGACCAGTTCCAAAAATTTACATTGAAAAACCAAATGGTAAGGTCAGTATGTTTAACACCACATGGTATCAAAGATACCCATGGCTAACTGCTAGTGTTACCACCAATCGTCTATGGCCCTTGCCGGTTGGTAGGGAAATCTCAAACATGATCTGTGCAGGGATTTAGTGACCTTTAAAATTTGGACAGGGCCACCAAGCATCACGACAAGTGCAACTACCACATTAGTGCAGCTATTCGCCTAAAATTGCTAGGTAGCATGCCAGTTGATCAACTTGTGGATGAGGGTGCCCGGGCAACTATAGAGAGTTGTCTGAACTGATAGCACGATACGACAATTTGCTTGCAAAGCAGCTGTAGTCTTCTGGTATTCAAAATAATTTCTGCCACTTTCACAATATTGCAGTGTAAAGCACAAAAGAAAACTGACATTACCACAAACTATACTCATTGCAGTGCATGGTATTTCCCATGCTGACATGTGTCCTCAAAAAACAAATTAATTTTATTTAACACAATCCCCCTAAGAGCAAGCACCAAGACATTTTCCTGGTTTTATAATTCTTTCTCTCTCTCAACCATCCACCCATCTACCCGCTTATTCACCACCTGACCACTTTACCCCCTGTCCTCCCCTATTTTTGACCACCAGTCGTGTATATATATATATTCATACATATACACACACACACACACACACACACACACACACATATACATACACATCTACCTACCTTGCCAAATTTTGTTTCAATTGGCAAGTTTCCACTATGGGATAAAACTCTGGGGAAATCCCTTAGACTTTTATTTCCAGAACTGAGGTAGGGCCAAACTGGGTCTGCACCAAGGACTTCAAACTGAAATTTGAATAGAGCACACATAGCTAGTGATATCAAAATCTATGATAGGAAGAAGAGCCTTTTGTTACCGTGCACCCCTCCTGTGGAATAATCCCACCCCCACATTCGACAAGCGGACACTCTCAATACCTTTAAGTCTAGACTTAAAACCTTCCTCTTTACTGTTTCCCATAGTTAGGGATGGTGCATGGCAAATTATCACTTCTCATGGGTCTTTTGGGAGGGACTGCCTCTGCTGTTGCCCCCAGTTGCGAGGCATGGCGGTCACTGACCATCCCTGCAGTGGTGCTGGGTTACCATGCATCATACCTTAGTTATGCTGCTATAGCCTAGTGCCGCCCCACACAACCTTCATGTGTCATGCCATACAACTCTCTCTCTCTCAATATTTATTTATATATATATATATATATATATATATATATATATATATATATGTATATATATATATATTTATACACATATATGTATGCCCAAATTACACATTTGCTTTCTGATGTGTGAGCCTGGCCTAATTTACTATTTTCCTCTGTCCACAATTTATCTTTGCTGAGTGTCATCCCTGCCTCATTCTGGCGGACTCCTCTCACCCTCCCCTCCTGAGTGGACTACAACCAACACTACGGGAGGCCCATGTCAGGACCGACTCCCCATCACAGAGGACCTTCCTGGACACCGATGCTGGGCCCGACTCCCCTTCCTGAGGCTTTGTGATTGACCCCCCCTCATAATGGCGCCGTCATATGGACCCTTACTGTTACCCCCATGACCCATCTCACTCCTTTGAGTTTGTCACTATGCCTGGCCGCTGCTACATTGTCCAGCCATAATTCCTGATAACCACCTATAGACTGACTACCATGTAAAGTAAAAGTGGGATAATACTCAATTATGAACTATTATAAACCTTAGCTAAAACCGTAGGCAACTTATAGTCTGTCATGGTTACTACTGATTGTAATTTTTCTCCATGACCCCTGGCAGTTGGGTTAGCCCCTTGAGTCGTGGATCTGCCCAAGGTTTCTTCCTCGATTAACTGAACATAAGGGAGTTTTTCCTTGCCCCTGTTGCTCTTGGGTGCTCCTTCTGTGAAGCGCCACGAGACAATACTATTGTAAAAGGCGCTGTATAAATAAAACTGAATTGAATTGAATTGAATTGAATTGAGCTAGCGATACTATGCAAGGTAGGCAGTTTGGGGTATGTACATTATCATTATTATAATACCCAATTTTACTCAAAAAGTTTCAGACCAATCAACTAGCGTTGTGAATTTCTGTCAGGTTTTGTGCTTCTGCATGGTGAGATTTAAACCCAGTGTATTACTATCTCCATTCATTGTGGCATCTTTCATCATATTTTTAAACATTCACTCATGCATGATGTTTGGAAACTCTAATATAAAGAGTTTGAGCATGTGGAAGGTATCGGTAGCACCATATCACAAATCAGTAATATAGGTTGTATTAATGTGGAGTTATCATAGAACACAACAATAAGCATGTGATCTGTGAAATTAAAATTCAGGCCATGTTATGAATTTGATCTGAGGGAATAGTGAGAGAGTCCAAGTGTGTCTTTGTTTTGTCGGTGATATGTTACAGTGTGTGTATGTGTTTTGTGTGCATATGTGTGATTGAGTCTGATGAGCATTTTGAATGATCATGTGGATTAATCTGTCTTTGTATGCGAGTCTCTGTGTGAGTATGTATGTGACAGAGAGATAAACACATAGAGAGAGTAAATGTGTGTGTGTGTTGGTGTGTGGTGTGAATAAGTAAATTGTCTGTTCTTGTAATGAAATAGGAATTAAGTGAGCATCTTCATCTGAGGAATTCAAGTTCAGTCTGTGCTAAGGATTGAAGTGAGAAATTTCTGTGTATGCGTGTATGTCTAAGGCCATATGCTTGTATTAGTGTGCCTGTGTGAGTGTGGTTCTGTACATGTGTATTAGTGTGGAACTTCCCCATGTCTAACTCACAGACACATACATATGTGTGTTCGTCTCTCTTTCCTCCTTTCCTCAAATTAAAATGGTGCATGTAAACTCGCCCATGGTTGCAATGTGAATATGTTATTAATTGAACAATTTGTCACAGGTGGTGTCCCAATAATGCAAACAGCAAGGTGAGAACTCACAGCTTTGCAAACTTGTTCACTTAACAGCATGAGTCAGTTAAGTGTGTCAGGGCTTAGGCCTAGGTCTCAGGGAGGACACTGAAACTCAGCCATTAACTTGTGTAGACATTGGACCATCACTGGAAACTTTGTCCCTTTCCCATTTCACCCACTTCCACTCGTTTTTGGCATTAGCACTTGGTTTTGTGCGTTCTCGTGTAAGGGTAGGGTGGCGCAATACTTTTAAGAGCAAGGGGAAGTGCTTTTCAAGCCTTAAAATCACCCCTTAAACCAAAGGGAGGTCAGGTGCAGATTTCGAAGCAAGTGTAGAGATGATTACCCAAGAGACCTTTGGAGACCAGTCGAAGAAAGATGATAAGGATAAACAACGTACATTGTCGCAATGAAGCGCGCAAATTTCAAAATGTTTCGAGATACGCATCTGCAAAGAAATTCTGTTGAGTCAGAACAGGAACGTTCAGAAATCGCTCAAGATGGACATAAAAATATCTGGCAAGAGTGTTTTGAGAGGCCACCAAATAGGTAGGCAATCCTTTTTCTTCTTACGAAGAGTTTATACGAATGCAGAGAACTGTTAATATTAATCCTGTGGACATAAACCAGTGTTTTCAAATGGAGTAAAATCTACTACCGGTAGCCCACGTAGTCTGTGCATTAGCCTACATAGGCTAGTTGAAGACGCCAGCTACACAAATTTGAATGAAGTGGTGTCCCAATTCGTAGCTACACATTTCTAACCCTAACACCTCTCACTTCATTGCGGAGGGTTATCTTCTTTTGAAGGGCACTCAAAATCCAGTGCCGTTAAGGGAGGATAAATGGGACTAGGCCTTCTCCCCACTGTTTGAAGAAGAAGTTGCTACACTTCTTAAACTTGATCATCCAACATCATGCCCTTTAGGCCCTATTCCATCCACTCATACCAACTACATGTATTGTACCTTCTGCCACTCATTTTATAAACTCATCAGTGAGTTCAGGAGAGGTTCCTTTGTATTTCGAACAAGTAAGGGTCACACTCAAGAGTCCTCAAGAAAAGTACTCTCAATCCATTTGAGGTACAGACCTGTATCTTTACTTCCTTTCTTGAGAAAGTTGTGTTCAAGCAAGTCTGATCTTTTCTGTCACAGAACAACCCACTTGACAGTCAGGTTTTAAGTGCAGTCATTCCACTGAAACAACACTTTTATCTGTAACAGAAGCATTGAAAGATGCTAAAGCTTCAGCTAAGTCATCAGTTTCGGAGTGGAGTTCCAAGTCAATCAGCCAACAAAATCGTCACGTTTCATTTTCCGCCGGTCTTAGTACACTTAGTAACGAGGAAGAATTCAATTTTAAACAGGTAAAATACAGGAATTCTTAGTCACTTCTGAGCAAGATGCCAATGGTCTAATCAGATTCAATGATCTATGCTAGGCTGGATGAACCGTTTAAAACTCAATTGTTTGAGGGATATAGGGTAAGAGTACCCATTAAGCCCATGTACCATTTAAGTCCAATTTTACAAAAACTAATCCAGCAATTTGTTTACTGTTATGTGTTCTTAGTTTCAAATCAGTCACATAAGCCAATTTTAAATTAGCCTGACATCTCTGCATAGGCTGACAAGGTTAATCACAAAAAGTTACCTCAAAACTTTGGTGTTTTGGGATGGTGTTTTTAGCCACTTTCTTCAGAATTCCATTTATTTTATGAAAAATGAGAGGTAAACGATTTGATATTTATATAGTGAGGCACAATACTTTGTCATTTTAAGCTATTTTTCTACATTTGGAAAGATGACTTTTATACGCTAGTGCTCAGAGCTAATCTGTCAGTCAAACCACAAACCTTGTTGAGTGATACACTGGCAAAAAATGAAACATGTCAGGTATAATGAATGTTTTGTGATTGATGTGACATTAATCTACGCATCAACACATCTTTTATCCCTTTAGAGAGTTGAATATTTTCAAATGACTGGTGTTTTTTAAAGGTGGGCTTAAATGGTACAGTGCCACTAACTACTTACTATGAATAATAAGTTAATATTTATAAATGTATGCAAAGCAATATTAATTTTCACATTTAGTTCAGATTATATTTTGGCTTCATGAATGATTTCGTTAAACTTATCTTTAATTTTGAAAGGAATATATTGTCATTTTTAACTACTACTCAGTAAGGCACCAATTAAGCCCACTTCAATATATTCCAATGAGGATTTTCTCCCTTTAACCAGTAACCAATAACTCTTGTGCGAAAGTGTTGATGATAACCATTATTTTCGTTCTATAAAAATAGGCCTCCATACATTAGACCAAAGACTGCTTGCACTTTATTTCTACTTTATACAATAGGCAATAGGAAAGTGCATATCAGCTGTTTTCAGTTAGAAAAGGGCAATAAAAAGAAACATTAATATGCATATCTTGTTTAACATAGGTAGGTATGCACTTTTTTGACTCTAATCAAACACTTATACAATTCCTAGGTTTTGGGAGCACACTAATAAACAGCATGGATCTGATATTATTCAACATTAAGCAGTAGATTTCAGTTGCAGTGAGAAATACCCTGCTGACAATCTAAACAAACATGAACTTAGCGTAGACTGAATCTGAATAGATCGAATAGATAGGACTGAATAGATCATCCTCAGTAAAAATACAATTTATAGGTTTGCATCTTAATAGAAGTTAGGCCTGCAAAGTTTAGGCTTTGTATGATGGAATGAATAAAGGAATGAACAAATTGAAAAAAAAGAGATATTACTGATTTTTGTAATTGGATTTAATACTTTGTCAATTTATATTTTTCTTAATTTTGTTAAGAAAACTTTTATGTCAAACCACAAGCATTGTTGAATGCCACACTGGCAAAATTGTATGCGTCAGCCATGTATAATGGCTCGTTTTGGAGAGCCTGGAGTAACCTTTCTTACTTTAAATGGATTAATCCCCAACATCCAGGACCGACATATGAATACGCTTTGTCTAATAGAGCCACCAGCCATCTGTCTCACAATGTATAATGAATGTTTTATAATTCATTTGATATTAATCTACAAATGAACACAATTTTTTGAGAATTTATTATTTTCAAAAAATATATTAATTGATCTATGCTCCACTATCATAAGTCATATGCAAGCATACAGTCCACGATTGCATTGCAGGATTACAGTCCTGATTGCAAGAGAGTTAAATGAGCACTTAGCTTCCAATGAAACTAAACATAATATCTCTAAGCTTAATAAATCTAACAGTACAGAGTTATATAATGTCAAGTTATTTTGTTAATTTGCTGAAAAAGACTGCACTTTGGGCCTTATAGCCGGCAAAAATTTGGAGTTAGTCCTTCCATGACTGGCCGCTCTGTTGGTTATATAATAAGTTATATACGCCTATGAATTATTTATTGTGACTAAATAAAATGTAATTTTGAATGGATGTCTATGGGTTGGTGCTGCACTTTACTGCCAGTGGAATTTCGAATGTTGACTGCCGACTTTGTGACATCATCTCCCGGATCTCTATAGTAATTCTAATTTGGTGGCGGTCAGCTCATGCCCAGTAATGCAGACTCATATGGCAAAAGCCTTAAATATCTGAATAAAAATACAATTTACAGGTGACATTCAGTATTATGTGAGGTAATTAATTAGGACCAAACTAAGACCAGTTTTTCAACTGGGGTACTGTATGGCATAGTCGGGTGATTCTTGCGAAAACCAACACATTATGGCCCTTAGCCTAAGTTTTGATGGTTATATGTTGTTCTTGGTTCAAACATATGTAATATTAATGTGTTGAAATTCCCAATGTGGGAGGTCATTACTGAAACTTGTGTTAAAACGGAAATTATTTAATATGTAAATAATCATAACTTGTGTGTATTACACACAATCTATAGCAATTGCTTTTCAATCTCTGTGAACTGTAAGAGAAACATATCAGATTTAAGCAAAATATCCTAATAACCAAATATGTTGCAGTAATGAGAGAAATTATTAAATTGTTCACTTCTAATAATTACTTTTTAAAACTAACTAAATGAAGTTTATGCAGCTCTGTACATGACTGTTGGCAGTCTATTTAAAAACATCATCTAAAAATGTTTTAAACTTTACCCTAACATGATTTCACATGTAATATAATGAGAAGATTTAAGCACTTAATCTTTTAAAATGTGAGTAAGTATGCTAAAAACCTCAATAAATGTTCTGAAATTACGATTCTCAGCCATTTTAGACTTTGAACTTCAACTGTAAAAAGGAAATTTCTTTTGAAATAACATAAAATAAAGTTAGGATTTCATGAGAATTAACCAGTCAGGGGTGTCATCTGCATATCTATCAAATACATTATCGCCTGTGCAGTGGCATAAGACTTCAATTTTTGCTACCTCAAGGAACTGCCACAATGCTAATTTCAGTCTACAATTTACTGCTACTACTACACTCACACTTCTCTCTGCTGAATCTATAAAGCACAACTCACATTAGGTACTTGATTTAAATGTTCACTTCAATCTAGCAAAGGTTACTAAGAAATATGTTATGCCTCTTCTGCTTTTAACTGCAGACTGTTGGATCATTATTAAATACTATAGAACTAAGGTTATTCAATTAGACAGAAATCCCCCCAACCCCCTGTAAACTGCACAACAGCCAAACACAATAACCAACAGTTCTAACTAACTAAGCAAGTCTGTGTCTAATTCTGCTATAATGAACAGGTTCTATTTACCTGTGATTTCTTACTTGCTCAAAGTTGAGTATAGTCTATAAAAAATTGGACTTAATTAAAAAATTGGTCTTTAGGAGTCAACAGTTTTTGTTTTTTTGCCACTGCACCGTGGATGGCAGGCCTACTGAGTTCTGAACACTGAAATTAGGCATAAAAAAATCAAATTGCTCTTGCAAAAACAGTACAATATGTGTGTGTTTTTTTTTCCTGAGGTGACATGAGATTTTGCACAAATGCCAAGGGTGCTGCATCTGAAAGAAGGTTGAGGAACAGATAATGAACCAGGCATTAGCCAATTGGTCTGGTAGCCTTTTGAAAGTACCATGAGACAGCTCCTGCTGGTTAGGCTACTATTTAAAAAACACCCACAAGCATCATATGTAGCATCAAATGTGATGGTAATATTTTTAAAACTTAAAAAAATAGAGGCTTAAGAATGCCTCAACAGGGTTTCAGTCTTAACAAACTGAAGGTTGAGTTCATCCAACCAAAATACAGACAACTTCCAACAATAAATTTTCAATAAGCAAACAATCAGCGTGAATGACATGCATCTCGCTATTGCTAAAGTCGTTACGTCAGTTTTAGCCTAAAGCTTACAAATATTTGAATTTTGTGATTTGTGACTGTTGTTGACACGTTTTTCCCTCAAATGGTCAGGCACCGTTTCAGTAAACTTCAAGGCCTACACAAGCTTTAATTAAAACCATACAGACACAGTGAATGAAGCTAAGCTAGCCCAGGACGGTAATTGGCTGGATAACGTAACACAAAGGACCACAACATTTAAACAATGTTTACGTCCCGCATTTGGACAATTTGAAGGCATTTACACATCGTAACAGTTTTTTTAATGAATATGCTTTTACCAACTAAGTGCCTACCGGTTAACCAGTAGACTTGAATATTTAAACAAAATAAGTTAGAAACGCAATCGCACATCCCAACGTCAAGAGCAAATGGACCACATTTTCACGATGCATAGGCTGATATCCTGATATTTTCAGTGTTCATAAACAAGCTACATTCAAACGCCACCCTTTGTATCAAAACCAATTATGAGAAAACTCATTTCAAAAGATTTCTTAATTTCAAACAGTTAACTGTTTTCATGTTTGTGTTCTTTGGTGCTCATTATTTTCGGGTTGTGTTTACGCTCTCACCTCTAGTTTGGTCTTCACCACGGATCCAACAACATGGAGAATTCAAGCTAGAGTCGGTCAAAACAAGCGAGGACACGGGGCGGGGAAGAGAGTTTCAAGTTCCCCTCATAACACAAACATCGTCGCTAATAGTGTGATCTGAGGCTGTTTGGATTGGTAGAATTTTATTTGTTGGTATTTTTCCGAGGTCATCGGAATATCCAGGGGTAGTAACGTAATCAACAAGAACATTAGACTGATTTTGTGCTTTGTTTGGTTTTCGACACGGAGGGCGCCTTGAAACAGCGAGCACTTAATGGTCTCGGATTGGGTATGTAGGAGGTGGGAGTAGCACGCATTCTTGCTTTCCCTGCATGCTCGCGTTGCACGTTGAAAGCTATGTTTCATGTTATTGCCAAACAAGTCGTGAAGCCGCTACCATTCTATTACAGTGCGACAGAATAAATAAAACAGAAACAGGGTTTACATTGTCTCTTTAGGGCACCGGATCAAAGCTCTTGCATTTTTCCTTCTCACAAGCCTGTCCTTTTTCCATGCTTGAACACTCAACATTAACCTTTACACACACAGCAGCACAAACCCAAAGCTCACAGTAAACGAAGTGAACAGAGGGATCACGTTGATCTCAGTGGCAGGCGTTGAGGCCGAATTTCCAGTTTTCAGTTAGGTCCAATACTGCGCATACTCCCGACATGGTCACGTTGACATGACGAACCCAAACAAGATAACTTGGCTAATAGATGTAGCAAAAGAAATTCTGACAGATATGATCCATATGAAAATCTTCTACTGTATGTGAAACGTGACCATCCTTCAGTGCTCCCAATCACTGTGTGTAAGCATTTAAGTTGCTTTAAATGTCAATAATTTAACTATGTGTATATGACGCTAACATACCTGGACTCCCAAAGTCTGACAAAACACTATCAAGAACGTACTGTAAATTCCCTCCTGTGCGACAGAAAGACACTAGCCGTCGCTAAATTTGTCACACTTAGCATTGCCCCACATAAAAGTTTCTTACAAGGCCATTACATGATACAGGAGATAATGAGCCTGATGTGCATTGTTGTTTTTTCCGGTATAACAACGCCAAAAGCGAAGTACTGGGTGCTTCACATGTAAAGTCATTTGATTTTGATGTGACGCTAAAATGTAAGGTAGCCAATGACATGCTAACGGCTCTGGGGCCCTTTCCGAGTGGAACCAGTCGGGAACAACTTCCATGGGTGTTTTAACTTCTGCATTTATAGGGAGCCTAAGTTATTTCCAGTCCATGGGACCTACGCTGACAGAAAATATGAATGGGAGTGAGTGGAGATATTATTTTCTGGTATTGTTAGTGTTGCGTAACAAACTTAAGATATGCTGTTTTTTTAAACATTATTTTTCAGCCGACAGGCTTCATAAACCACTGCTAAGTGAGCTATAATGCAGCTAGAATGTAGTGTGTTTTAACCGCTAGTATGATCGCTAGCCTTATCGTTTTCAAAGCGACAGTGATGTTTAATGTCCCAGACAAGAGTGTAAAGCGGCTGAACACAAAACCTAACATAAGGTTTGGACAAACACACCATACCTGCCATACCCTGATGTCTTTTTTTTTCATTCTTTGGCTTTTCCTCAATAACAAAGTCTGTAAGACCTGACAAATTTTTAGACATCCTGGTGAAGCTATTCATTTCAGTGGAGAGAAGCTGACGTCACGTGAGCACCTGTTGTCTTTGTAGTCATTAGAGCTACACATTTTAACAATGCTGTAACTCACCAGTCATGACATACACAGCATCCGTCTTTACATGAAAAATGATCTAAAACATCACATCTTCACATACAGCATATATGTAATTCAAGGCTCATGATGACCACTACCAGAAAATAAGTATTTTCTGCCCATTGCATGACCCCTGGCAGTTGGGTTCCTTGCCCGTTGCTTTTGGGTGCTCCTTGTTAATGTGTGGGAATATTGTATGTCACCTGCACAGGCATCCACATACACGCCTTGCTTACCCTAGTCTATCATGTTGTTCTTGCTACTGGTGGATGAATGATGTGTGCCTCTTCATGTGTAGTGCATTTAAAAGAAAGTAAGGCGTGTTGCGCCATATCAGGAACAGGTATGTGTGTAAATATGCGTGTGTGTCTATGTGTGTGCAAAAAAGGGGAGGGGGAGGGGTCGTAGTTCAGGGGACGCTGGCACCACCAATACCAGTTTCAGTACAGCACCAACCAATACCAGTCCCACCTGACAACCAGACAGGATTGGCCACCCAAGCTGACCCAGAGGCTAACCCCTGGCAGTTGGGTTAGCCCCTTGAGTCGTGGATCTGCCTAAGGTTTCTTCCTAGATTAATTAGATTAGATTAGATTAGATTCAACTTTATTGTCATTACTCATGTATAAATACAGGTAACGAAATGCAGTTTGGCATCTAATCAGAAGTGCAAAGAGCAGCAAGTGCAGTATATACAGTATGTTAATTAAAGAGTTAGAGTTAGTTAAAGAGCAAATTATATACAGATAAGAGTAGTAATAATAAATAGGCAGATAAGGTGAAGAGATAATAAGGGAAATATACAGATGTGCTATATAGATTCAATATAAGGGCAATATACAGATGTGCTGTAGAGATAGTTATGTACAGATGTATTAAGTATATACAGATGTGCTATAGAGATAGTTATGTACAGATGTATTAAGTATATACAGATGCACAGATGTATTAAGTATATACAGATGTACAGATGTGCAGTCCAAGGGCTACAGCAGCATAGCTATAGCAGCAGAGTGTGAGGTTCAGTGGGGGACAGAGTTCAGTAGTGTGACGGCTGTGGGGAAGAAGTTGTTCCTGAACCTGGTGGTTTTAGTCTGTAGGCTCCTGTAGCGCCTTCTGGAGGGGAGGAGTTGAAACAGTTTGTTGGCAGGATGAGAGGTGTCCTTCAGAATGCTGCGTGCCCGCCGCAGACATCTTTTCCTATGGACATCCTCAATGGCAGGAAGTGGAGTCCCTGTGATTCTCTGAGCAGTTTTCACCACGCGCTGCAGAGCCTTGCGACCAGCGACAGAGCAATTTCCATACCAAACTGTCACACAGTTAGTCAGGATGCTCTCGATCGCACAGCGGTAGAAATTGCTCAGGATGCCAGTGGACAGGTGGTTTTTCTTTAGTGTCCTTAGGAAGAAGAGGCGCTGGTGGGCCTTCTTGACCAGGCTTGAGGTGTTGGTCGACCAGGACAGGTTGTCGGAGATGTGGGTCCTCAAGAATTTGAAGCTGGAAACACGTTCCACAGCCATACCATTGATGTGGATGGGGTCGAGGGTGTTTCCCTTCTCTTTCCTGAAGTCCACAATGAGTTTTTTGGTCTTGCTGGTGTTCAAGATCAGGTTGTTGTCAGCACACCATGCAGCCAGTTGCTTCACCTCTTCCTTGTAATCAGACTCATCGTTGTCACTGATGAGTCCAATCACCGTGGTGTCATCTGCAAACTTGATGATGGAGTTGGACCTATACGCAGGCCTGCAGTCATGGGTGAAAAGGGAGTAGAGGAATGGGCATAGCACACAGCCTTGTGGTGCAAGGGGGTCGTCAGAGGGTAGGGTGATGGCAGTCTTATCCTTGTTGTCCTTGTCAAAACGAGCATAGAAGTCATTTAGCTCATTGAGGAAGGACAGATCCATGGCTGTCTGTGTGGAGTTGCTGGGCTTGTAGTCAGATATGGCCTGAATGCCCTGCCACATGCGTCGGGGGTCAGATGTTGTGAAGTGTTCCTCCACCTTCAGCTTGTAGCTGTGCTTGGCCTTCTTGATGCCCCTCTTCAGGTCAGCCCTGAAGGTACTGTAGGCCTGTGTGTCCCCCGATCTGAAGGCACTGTCACGTGCCTTCAGTAGAAGCCGCACTTCCTTGTTCATCCATGGTTTCTGATTTGGGTACGTGGTGATGTGCTTTTCAGTAGTAACACTGTCGATTGTGGTGTTGATGTAATCCAATACTGAGTAGGTGTAAGAGTCAATGTTCACATGGGAGCCTTCAGTGGCCACTGAGGCAAATCTGCTCCAGTCCGTGTCTTTGAACCTGTCTTGGAGTACAGAGTCTACCCCCCCTGGCCACACCTTGATGGTCTTCTTTGTTGGTTTCACACAGTTGATGAGCGGTGAATACCTCGGGGTGAGAAACAAAGAGAGGTGATCAGACTGTCCCAGGTGGAGGAGGGGAGTTGCTGTGTAGGCACCAGCAATGTTGGTGTAGACATGATCCAGTGTTTTGTCTCCTCTGGTGCTGCAGGAGACATGCTGGTGAAATTTAGGTAGCACTGAACATAACTGAACATAAGGTAGTTTTTCCTTGCCCCTGTTGCTTTTGGGTGCTCCTTCTGTGAAGCGCCACGAGACAATACTATTTGTAAAAGGTGCTGTATAAATAAAATAAAATTGAATTCAATTGAATTAGGTAGAACAGGAATAGGTGATGTTGAGAGGGCAAAGTGAGTAAAATAAAAAAGGAGAAAGTGGGATAGAAAGAAAGAGAGAGAAAAAAGTTTCAGCTTCGACCCCCCTTCCTAATATATATGGCTGTGTATTAGCAGATAAGGAGGGATATGTGGGTGTGAAGTGGAGACTAGATCACAGGCACAGAGGGTCAGGTCAAGTCTGTAAGTAGGTGATGGAAGATGACCAAAGGGAGGGTGTATCTTGAGTGTTGTTTAAGTTGGGATTGTCCAATATATATATATAGACTTTTAACAGATTTTCCAATGGGTAATGTGTACAGTGTTGTTTATCAGTTCATGAGCAACAGTTAGTGCTACTAGCAGTATTTTATTGTTTATGGTGTTTAGAAAGGTTGCGGATGTATCTCCTGGAATGCATAGGGAAGGGGTTCCTGGGATGTGACAGCCAAAGAAACCCATTTCAGATAGTTTCTGTGCGGTGAGATGAAATCTGTGAAGTACCTTGTATAATTTGTAGATTGGTGTTTTTAGTCATGAGGTAGATGATTTTACAGATTTGTGTCCAGAGGCCGGCACTGGGACTAATGAACAAGTCTGAGTCCCATTTGTGATAATGGTAGGTTTAAAGTTTTTTTTCAGACTGTGATATAATTTTGTATATTTTGGAAATAATTTTTTTTGGGGGGGAGGGTATGTTAATCAGTTCCAAGATTGGTGGGGGATATCTAGGTTGGCCATCTGGATAATTTTTGTCAGTTAATTAAATTAATTTTTTTTTGTCAGTTTAAGTCTCTGTGTTTGGAGATATGTGTTCAATAACTGTGTTTGATGATTGTTGAGCCTAGTGATTTAAACCAGGCCGTATTGGAATCACTGAAAGTAAAATAGTTAATTTTGGGTAATATTGTCATTTTGATGACTAACATCCTGCCCATGATGGATAGTAGAAGGGTCATCCAGCGCTTAAGGTTGTCATCTATTGAGTTGAGTAGGGGAGTAAAATTTAAACCAAAGAGGTCTGACAGCTTGGGGGAACCTTTATCTCCAAGTATGTGATATAATTAGTGCATAGAGGAATAGGTGATGAGTGGGCTGTCATATCCCAGCTGCTGGAATGTAATGGAAGAATTGCAGATTTATTCCAATTGACTTAGTATTCAGAGATATTAGAGAATGTGTCAATAAATTTAGTAGTTTCTTGTACTGATGCTGGGGGGTCTTGTAGGAAAAGAAGAATATCATCGGCAAAGAGGGTAAATGGTTTAAAGTTCAAACAAAGTGCCCATCCACCACAAAGTAAACATATGCCTATATGCCAGTAGTCAGATTCAATACCTGCATGAAGTTGGCACCCCATATGTCGAAAATATGAATAAAAGTATTTTATCATGATCAATTTCAACAAACCTCTCCTAGACCAAAGTTTGGCATCAGACAGCCTTTTAATGCATCCCTGAATGGCAGTGGCATTGATTGAATATCCTCCTGGGACCCAGCCCATAGACTTGTGTCCTCTATAGTGGACATTTATTTAATGTGAATAATCCTTTATTTTTTCGAACTACTCTATAAATACCCGTTGTCTTTTAAAGAGGACATCCTGGGCTTTCCATTGATATGCAGTATCATTGGTTTGGTGGCAGGGAACCTCCTCTTTCTTCCTCTTCAAAATGGCTGCCATAGGCACAGCCACATTTTATGAAAAGAAGAAAGGCAAGTCAAATTTCATGTATTTTTTGTGATTTTTCAAATGAACTTGACACAGGTTTTTGTTTATGAACATGCCAAGAATCATATTTTCAACTTTACTTGTACTTACATTATTTTAGATTTGAAATAATAACTATTTTCTGAATGTCCATTAAAATGGACACCGGAACTAGATTTATTGATTTTAACGCTACATTGTTGTAGGGACCAGGACTGAAGCAGAGCAAATTTTATACAAGATAGTTGAGGAAGACTCAGATTTGGAGCTCTCTGATGATGAGGATCAGGACTAGGACCCTTTGCTGGAAGAAGCAGCAGAAGGGGAAGAGGAGGAGGAGCAGGAAGAAGAAGATGATGATGAAGATACAGGGAGGTCAGACAGTGAGAGCAAAGAGACAGGGTCAGACAGTGACATGAAGGAAAGGCGTTCTCTGTGGACCAGGAATACTGTGTATGTTTCAGCAATTCTTAACACACAGAAACTAGTTGGGCTGTTTAGAATCAGAGCTTTTGTGCTTTGCCTTAAATTTATGTAACAGATTGTTTTTCACTGTTTTTGTTCCAAACATTACTTTAATTTCTATTCCTGTTATTGTAATGCAATTGTACTGTAATGTAATTTCTATCATTATTATTATAGATTCACACCTGTGCTACCAGTGTCTCCTGAATATGAAGATGATCCAAGACAGCGTGCTGATTGGAGCCCATTCCAATACTTTTCACAGTACATAGATCACAAAACCTTTGAGGATTTGGCACAATTCACTAATCAAAGAGAGCTACAATCCAGAGGGGTGACCCTTAATGCCACTCCACAAGAAATGAAGATCTTCTTTGGGGTCTCAGTTCATATGGCTTGCCTTGGCTATCCCAGAATTAAGATGTTTTGGGCCAAAAAATGACAAGGGCTCGATTCTTCAAGCTTAGAGGCTCATTAAAGATTGTTGATGACCTGGCAGTTACCGAGGAAATGAAAAAGGAAGACATTCTGTGGAAAGTCAGGCCTTTACTTGAACGTGTGAGGCAAGGATGTCTCAGCCTTCCAAAACCGCAGAATGTCTGCATTGATGAGCAGATTGACCTGTTCACTGGCCGGTGCCCAGTAAGGCAATTCGTTTCTGGTAAACCTAACCCTACTGGGTTGAAAGCGTTTGCATCTCCGAATGGCCTGATGCTTGACTTTGAAGTCTTTCAGGGCAAGAACACATTCCAAAACCAAGCACAGGGCATAGGGTATGCGTCAGTGCTGCGCTTGGCTGAGACTGTTCCACCAGGGAGCCACTTGTACTTTGACCGATACTTTACGACGATCAAGCTCCTCGATTCTTTGAAGGAAAAGAGCCTTCCGACTACAGGGACCATAATGGTGAACCGAGTGCCCAAAGAGTGCAATCTGCCAGGAGACAGTGTGATGAAGAAACAGGGTAGAGGAGCAACGGTGTCATTGGTCAGGAAAAACCCTGAGCTGTCTGTCACAAAATGGTATGACAACAAAGCCGTAATCATGGCATCCACAATCCATGGAAGAGAGCCTGAGGATATTTGCACCAGATGGTGCAAAAAAGAAAAAAAAACATGTTCAGGTGAAAAGACCCGCAGTGATCAAACAGTACAATTACAACATGGGCGGTGTAGACCTATGTGACCGCATGTCCAACAGGACCAAAAAGTGGACAACGCGTGTGATCACTCATTTCTTTGATGTTGCCATCACAAACTCCTGGATCCAGTCTGACAGCAATGCACTCAATCAACCAGCGAAGAGCACAGAGTAGTACTTGGATTTTACATTGCACCTTGCTGAGGAGTTGATGGAGAGTAGCCCCGAACCTGAAGGGAACAGTGGTGATAGTGAAGATGGTGAAGACTACGAACCACCAACCAATGTCAGAATAAAACAACCAGAGCCTTCTGTGCGAAAAAACTTGGGGCTGTGCATATGCCAGAAATGATGGATATCAAGCATGCAGAGTGGTGCAGAAACAAGGGCTGCAAAGGGAAGACCTACATGAGGTGTACAAAATGCTAAACGTTCCTGTGCATTACAAAGAAGAATTGTTTCCTGGAGTACCATCGTTGAATGATAGCCTATAACAAAAATGATAGCCTATAACAGCAAGAAAACAAAAGGAATTGAACAATTAGCCTAAACAATTCAAAGCATGTTTTCAGAAGGAATTTGAAGTTACACTGTTGTTCTTTGTGTAACAAAATTGTTTATTTTCATGTTTGAGCTCTTATTATTTTTTCATCATTTTTTACACGAAAATAGTCCTTTTGTCCTCCACAGTGGACATACTGTAAAATTTAAATAAAAACTAAATTTGAAAAATATAAAATTGTAAGTTGTTTCTTTTACCCTTAATAGTTAGAAAATCACAATAAAAAAGAAATTGAAAGACACTTTTTTTTCTCGGTTCCCAAGAGGATATTACAAATGTAGCCCCAGATCAGATGTAAGCCTGCATCATTCAATCATGCATGAAGACATGGTGGCGGTGGTGGCGTAGTGGGTAAGGAACCTGGCAAACATGCAAGTAGCCCGGAATCCTCGAATCACCGTTGTGCCCTTGAGCAAGGCACTTAGCCCTAAGTCCCTCTAAGGGAGTCTGGCCCTGATGTAACTGATAGTTTGGATAAAAGTGTCTGCTAAATGCATAAATGTAAATGTAAAACCCAAGGTATCGTTGCACACAATTTAGTTTGTTTCACACTTAATATGAACCACTAGCCTGGTAATAAAACCAGCTCCTTGTTCTCCACTTCGTCTCGTACAGAAGATCTGGGCATTCAGTAGTCAGATTCAATACCTGCATGAAGTTGGCACCCCATATGTCGAAAATATGAAAAAAAAATATTTTATCATAATCAATTTTGACACACCTCTCCTAGACCAAAGTTTGGCATCAGACAGCCTTTTAATGCTTCCCTGAATGGCAGTGGCATTGATTGAATATTACAAATGTAGCCCCAGATCAGATGTAAGCCTGCATCATTCGATCATGCATGAAGACATGGTGGCGTAGTGGTTAAGAAACCTGCCTAACATGCAAGTAGCCTGGAAAATTGTGGGTTCAAATCATCGAATCACCGTTGAGCCCTTGAGCAAGGCACTTAGCCCTCTAAGGGAGACTGCCCATGATGACAAATGTAAGTCGCTTTGGATAAAAGTGTCTGCTAAATGCGTAAAGGTAAAACCCTAGGTATCGTTGCACGCAACTGTGCATTGTAAGCTTGATGGCTCTCAGGTTGCACAAATCAAGCGTGAGACAAACGTAATGGAGAGATCTCACACACCACACTTATGCTCATTTTTCTTCTTCACCTCCTCCAATGTGTGAGGGATAACAGCTGATGAGGTGACCAATTCGATATAAATAATGGGGTTTCCTTCGCTGAGTCATTATTCCCATCAAACTGGTCACCATGAAGGATGTTATCCTGCTTATCTCCCGTTTGTATTTAAGATATAATTGTATCTATAACTTCATTTAGGAATCATGTGCATGAACTACAGAAAACAACATATTATAGCTACCATTGAGGATGGAAAGTACAGCATGAAATACTTTACTATGGTTGTTATGGTTACCATTTATAAGCTCATTGATATGGAATGGTGATTCCATTTTTTTGGATCTACTTCAAAAGGTAGCCAGTTATACAAAGTTAATTCCCACCAGCAAATCAGAAAAGAGAATCCCATTGTTAAGGGAGATTAAAAAAAATTATAATTATTATAAGAGCGTTCAGCAGCAAACAGAAAAATTTGAATAAAATAGATGTCGTTTTCTGCATTCTGGTGCATTTTAACAGGTTAACTTACTTTAAAGAGGTAGGCTAATAGGAAGACAGCTCTCTCAAAGCACTCTTTATTTAGTCAAACTTAAAGATCTCTTTAAAAGCATGTGTACAGTAGGTAGAAAGTAATGCAGAAATGACAGTCCATCTATATTCATCAACCTATTCAACCCACTGACATGCACTGCTACTTCAAAGGACAAATAGCATTATTTTTTTCTCACTTTTTTCAGCAAACAAGGAAATATTTTTCTACTAATGAAGCAAAACATCAACAAGAACACTTTATCTTCACCATGTTAGAAATTTTCAATGAGTTCCATAATTCTTCTGTGTTCACTTTCTTTGAACTCCTCAGTCTTTCCATTCCCAATGTTTTCTGCATATTCTACATATAAAAAAAGGAGTTAACAACATGTCATTGTCATGTGGGTTATACTATCAAATGTATTCTCCTGCAATGAAAACTTTATAGATTTCTTTATAGATTATCTTTATCAGGACATTGTGTGTAGACATTTTACTCATGACTTCATGTTGTTAAAATATGTTAGAATGGTATGTACTCAAAAATAAACTCAAATGCAATTTTACAACCAAAATCACAATCATGAATCTGTTTTGGCTAAATGGTGCCATCTTCAGCAACAAGTGAACTATAGTCGATATCCATCCTGTGCATAACACAAAGAATTTTAATCCGCTGACATGAAAAATCAACTGGAAATACTGACAGTAGCCCTCTTCTCCATCAATCAATTACAAAAACAACACTTGATGAAGACAGTTTCAAACATGAATGACGTTAATTTCTTTTGCCCGATTTAAATAGGCTACTGTAGGCTACGCTGCCTTAAAGGTAGACCAGGCGAGCCTGCAATTTTCTAATTATCTATGGAGCTCCTCCTAGACTCGTCTTTCAAAAAAAATCAGCTACAATGGCATAAATTCTCACCAATACAGGTGGATATGTTTGCAAACCAATGAATAGAAACCTGCGATGAGATCATTTTCGTAAAGTTATGTTGACTGACAAGGTAACAAACTTGGCCCCCTCATAGCGCCTCCATTCACCCCGTAATGAGCCATTTAACCATCAAAGTGACTATGCAACTAGCAAATTAACCTAAAAAAACCCCGTCAAACTCTGATCAGAGCTCACCATGTAGCAGTTAACTTGAAACTTATGGGATAATGGAACTGGACCTAATAGTGTCATGCAAGTATCTTCAGTGGACTATGAAGTTAAGGTTAAGAATTTGCTTTACTGGAAGATTAACCGCTAACCAGGCACTAGCCAGATAGCAAGATGCTACCACTGGTGGTCTGGTGGTATTTTGGTTGTCGGTTCTCTGGTGGTCCGCCACTCTTTCTCCATATATGGTATTTTTGCTATCTGGGAAATACCATATATGCCAATATAGGAGCAGCGCACCAGTAGGCCACCTGGCTGTAATTAACTTACTGGCCAGGCTTATTCTCCTGACCTATCCTAGCCTAGAAATCTAGACATAACAGCGGTAGCAAATGGTTTTGCTATGACAGTACTAGAAATGAGCCGTAGGGCCTCAGTAGCTGTTCTCCCAAGTTTGGTCGGGCCAGTCGTACCCTAGAAGTAGCTTATCAGGCTACTATTGTGTGAGGCAGTTTGAAAGACAACCGCTGATTCTGACCCTTGGATTGAGGCCAGTCTATCGGCCATAGCCAGACTATACATTTTGATGTTATAGTCTGGCTTGTCAAACAAGGATCTATTCTATGAAAAAAAAAAAAGAAAAAAGGGGAGTTCTGGGGGCAAATTTGAGGAACGGTTGGAAAACAGTCTACTAAACACAACTTTGGGGTGCTGATTCTGAATATTTTGTTTACCAAGCTGAATTAGCATAATATATAGGCATACATAGGCCTCCATAGGCAACACATTAAAAGGTAAATAGGGTAGAAAATGATGATATTTCCATAAAACTTGCAGTTTGCTTACTCTGAGGCAATATTTTGTTATTTATTTATATATGCAAGGAACATCTGTCTCTGTGTGTGTGTGTGTGTGTGTGTGTGTGTGTTCCACGCATAACTCTCGAACCATGCACTCACTGACCTAGGGTTAGGGTGAGATAATGTGTGGTGAGGGGGGATAGATGACCACATCTCGCATAGCAATAACTTCTTACTGTAATTTGCAAAATCCTGACATGCATACAAAGTCAACAAAACACAAATCATTTATGGAATACATCTTACCCCTCATGATATGACGGACAACTTTAGTGGAACCTCCTCTCAAGTTCAAGATCTGATGGACTCTCTGATGAATCTGCAACAACATTAACCCACGCTAGTACAGAAAAAACCCGTTCAATTAAAGCCGCAAGCGGTGATGACAGACCCCAGCATGTGTGGTAGCGCAACCCATGACATTCCGCCACCCAACAATACACTCAAGTGTCATATATTCATTAAATGTACAAATGTGATGAGTATGTTTTAAATGCCATGACCTCTGATGAATGCAGTAATGAGGGAAAAAAAAAAAAACTGAACCTGAAATTTGGTAGTGTTGTGAATTTCTGGCATGTTTTGTGCTTATGTATGGAGAGATTTAAACTTCACTCAAACATGAGTTTTGGAAATTCTAAAGAGTTTGTGAATGTGAAAGATATAGGTGCCACTATAACACATCCAAGTAATACAAGTTGTATTAATAGAAGTCGTTTTGTGGGTGACATGTTAGTGTCTCTGTGTGTGTATGTGTGCATGTGTGCATATGTGTCAATTTCTGAAGCTGAGTCTGATGTGTGTTGAGTGATCATGTGGATTAATATATCTATGTATGAGTGTGGTGTATGTGTGTATGTAAGAGAGAGGTAGACACATAGAGGCAAAGTGTGTGTATTTGGTGAATAAGTACATTTGTACATGTGCAAATTTCTACTTTTGTATTCTCCTTATCTCTCGTTTTCTATATCTCACTCATATATATACACACTATATCTCATGTCATCTTAGTCACCTCTTCACTTCTTGTGTCCGTTCTAATGATGAAACGGGATTTAAATGAGCATCTTCTCCTGTGAAACTCAAATTGTGAGTCTTGTGAGTGTGTGTGTGTGTGTGTATGTGAGTGAAAGATAGACAGAGACAGTAACCAGAAAACCAGAGACAAAACCAGAAACAATATAGCCAGAAATCACAACTGAAATTTGGCTTACAAAATTTTCATTCGCTCTCCTCAAAGACAACTTCAATAAATGAACTTATTACTGATAATCAAATTAACGTACTTTGTCTCGCAGAAACCTGGCTAAAACATACCACGTCATTATTGCCATGGTGGCGGAGTAGCCACAATTCACAATTCAAATCTCATTATGGCCCCTAAGCTTGATTATATTTTTAAATCTTTTGAGGTTCTTGTCCTTAGGCTTGATTCATCCAGACAGGAATTGTGCTAAACCCTTAACAATTGTAACATTCTATAGATCTCCAGGCCCCTACACTGAATTCTTATCAGAATTTGCTGACTTCCTGTCCTCTCTAGTTATTAAAACAGACAAGATAATTATATTAGGTGATTTTAATATCCACATGGATGTTGCAAATGATAGCCTGGCAACTGCGTTACAATCTCTACTCGATCACATCAGCTTCTGCCAAAATGTAAATACACCTACGCATCAAGGTAACCACACCATCGATCTTGTACTTGCATATGGAGTACAAATAGAACAACTTACAACCTTACCTCAACACCCTACACTAACTGACCACCAAAAATCACATTAGACTATGTAGCACCTAACTCAATTTACTACTACACTCAAAACATAACTCCCAAAACTACAGATGACTTCATAGCAAAAAGTCCCTCTCCTCTCTCCTTGACCCTTTACTGACCCAATATAGGCCTACATTAGAAGGCTCCACTCTGAGCCCAACCCAAGCTGATCAATTGACTGATAGTGTTGTAAATGTACTACACTCCACATTCAACATTATTGCACCACAGCACAAAGAAAACTAAATGACTCAGTCATAGCTGGGCATGTTCCAAAATCTTTCAAGACATCTGTTATTAAACCATCTATTAAAAAACCCAACCTTGATCCTGATGTCCTGGCTAACTACCAACCCATATCTAACCTCCCATTTTTAAAAAATACTTGAAAAAATAGTGTCTAAGCAAATCTGTAGCTTCTTAAACGAAAATAATATCCAGGAAACCTTCCAGTCAGGCTTCAGAGCTAATCATAGTACAGAATCAGCCCTCGTCAAAGTCTTCAATGACCTCCTTATCTCATCTGATAATGGATATATATCAATATTAATCCTATTGGATCAGTGCTGTCAGTGCTGCCTTGGACACTATTGACCATCGTATCCTACTACACAGGCTTGAACACATGTTGGCATCAAAGACTCTGCATTAGCCTGGTTCAAATCATACCTCTCTGGTCGCTACCAGTTTGTACATGCTCATAATGAGTCATCATCCCACACCAAAGTAAAGTTTGGTGTACTCCAAGGCTCAGTGCTAGGGCCCCTGTTATTCTCCCTGTATATGTTACCTTTAGGATCTGTTATAAGGAAACATGGCATTAATTTCCACTCCTGTGCTGACGACCCAGCTTTACCTTTCCATGAAGCCTAATGACTATTTGCCAATAACTAAACTTGATGCCTGCCTCTAAGACATTAAAGTCTGGATGACTAATAATTTCCTATTATTAAACTCTGATAAAACTGAAGTGATGATCGGCCCTAAACAGCTGAACAACATTCTACCCCTTCACCAAAACTTACTCAGTGGCCTTTCACTGTCATGTAACACAAAAGTTAAAGACCTCAGGGTAATTATTGACCAGGACCTCTCTCTAAATAATCATGTAAAACACATTTCAAAAACGTCTTTTTTAGGTTAGAAAGTGCCTATCCTTTGAGGATGAGGTTGATTATTGCAATGCTCTGTTCTCTGGGTGTAGTAGTACCTGTATCACAAACCTACAGCTAATACAATATGTCGTGGCCCAAACACTCACTAGGACTACAAAATATGAACATTTCATGTCTCATGCCATACAACTCTCTCTCACCTTATATATATATATATATATATGACGCATTTGTTCACTGATGTGTGAGTCTGGCCTCCACAATCATCTCTGCGGAGTGTCATCCCTGCCTCCTTCTGGCAGACTCCTGCCACCCTCCCTTCCTGAGTGGACTGCAACCAACACTACGGGATGCCCGTGACTCTCCATCCTAGAGGCCCTTCCTAGATGCCCATGCCAGGACCAACTCCCCTTCCCTGAGGCTTTGTGACTGACCCCCCCTCACAATGGCACTGTCGAATGGACCCTTATTATTACCCCATGACCCATCTCAATCCTTGAGTTTAACACTATGTCTGGCCACTACTACACTGTCCAGCCATAATTCCTGATAACCACCTATGAACTGACTACCATGTAATGTAAAGTGGGATAATGCTTAAAACCTTAGCTAAAACTATAAACAACTTGTAGTCTATCATGGTTACTACTGATTGTACTTTTCCTGCATGATCCCTGAAATTTGTGTTAGGCCATTGGGTCGTGGATCTGCCCAAGGTTTCTTCCTAGACTAACTTAACATAAGGGAGTTTTTCCTTGCCCCTGCTGCTCTTGGGTACTCCTTCTGTAAAGCGCCATGAGACAATACTATTAAGTAAAGGCGCTGTATAAATAAAATTGAATTGAATTGAACGGAATTAAAGTGTATCTCTGTGTGTGTGTCTGTGTGGTGTGAATAAGATCATTTCTATATGTGGAAATCTCTGCATGTGTGTTCTCCATATGTCTTTTTCTTCCTATCTCTATTTTCTTTCTATCTCTCACTGTCATTTTAGTTGTCAAACACTAATTTCTTGTTACCTCATGCGTGTGTGTGTGTGTGTGTGTGTATGAGAGAGAGAGAGAGAGAGCTGACATCTGTGTGGTTTAAAACATCGGTTCTCAAACTGGGCTCCGCAGCACGTTGCCAGGGGGTCCTCGAAAAGACTTTGCTACAAAATATAAATTTGTCTTATGAGGAGGAGAATACTAGAGATCAGTATAGTCCTTATTACTCCCACCAGCATAACATTAGTGACAAATCAGCCTACATGTTGCATTACATCAATCTGTCAAATACTTCAAGCAAATGAATTTCTTTCCTGCAAGCAAAAGTAGTTATGTGACACAAGCAGTATTTTTCAACACAACAGGCCTAGGTTTTAAAAAAAATCTTTTAAAACTGCTCCTGCACTGTCAATATTTGCCAAATGCAATAATGTCTATATAAAATTGTTGTGGTATTAGCAAAATACCAGCATCTGAAAGAACAAATGCCTATAATCTTCTATGGTTAAATTTGTGTTGCGATTATGAGGGATCCTTGAAAAAATTTCTGCTCCATGAGGGGTCTCCAGCTCAATAAGGCTTGAGAACCCCTGGTTTAAAATATAGAACACATAATTTGTTTCCATGATCAGCCGCATATGAGGTGTGTGTGTGTGTGTGTGTGTGTGTGTGTGTGTGTGTGTGTGTGTGTGTGTGTGTGTGTGTGTGTGGTCGTGTTTATGTGTGTTTTAGAGTGTATACATGTGGCACTTCCCCATGTCTAACTCACACATACACACATACCCTGGTACACACCTCGGTGCTCAGGCCCTAATAAGAAAAAGGCACACGTTTTTCTGTGATCAGTTTTCATGTATATAGCTATAATTCAGATTTTTGTTTGGAAAGTTTTTTTCCCCCCTTTTCTCACTATTGCATTCTCAAATGATACAGTATACCCACCAAAAGGAGCTTTGGGTGTAGCCTACTGGATCTGTTGTATTTGAATGATACTATGTGCACAGATGCTTTGATATTTTTTTATAAGCTTTATGAGCTGTTGAGCTGAAATGATTACAGGTACTCAAATAATTTGAATAATTGGATTACAAAAAATTATCATGTATATATACTTGGTTCATTCTTGATTCCAAATATTTAAAATAGGCTTGGGACAGGTAATGCATTTTGGCCTTATACCCCTCAGGGAAACTATATTTTCTAAAAGCCTATGTCCTCTAGATTTCCTTCCTCCAACCCATGGACTATGCTTACATAGTAGCATAGACATAGCTTTGTGATGCATTTCAATTAAAATGTAATGGCTTTGAAATACACTTTCAATGGACAGACATTCATGGGTCTGAAACAGAATGATTTTGTACATTAGGTCCACAGTGGGTGCCAAAGAAAAATGCCTTGGTATAGTGTACCTGTTGGATGCCTGCGTTGCAGATCTCTACCATGATATAACAAATGAGCTGTAGCACAAAAAGGCCTGCATCAAGACGCCGTAGGTAGAATTCATCTTCCATCCCATCATCTAGTATTTCTCCTCGACGCACAATGTCCTGTCCCAGATCCAAATGTAAAAAAAAATGATATATTAAAGAGACAACACAAATATATATATATTAAAAAAAAACATATATATATATATATATATATATATA